>JARYHS010012519.1:145009396-145318013 GCA_031002005.1 Vandiemenella viatica | reverse complement strand
GACAGGCTCGCTGGAGGGCCTTACGCACGTGGGCACGCTCAACGTCGTCAACAACAAGATCGACGCCGTGCAGCAGCTCGCCATCAGACCGGTCAACAAGATCAAGGCGCTGCGCTTCCACGGCAACCACCTGCTCGAGACGCCCAGGGTGGGCGCCGTCATAATCCAGGTACAGCTATACTGCAATCTGGATGGATTCCGTAAAAAATACAGAAACAAAACATACAATACACCCATCTCTCACCAAAGTTGAAAGGAGGAGGGCAGCAGCGACATAAGGCATTCAACAAACATAGAAACATAATATTTCTGGTACTTGCTTACTTTACGTGTCCGCACTTTTTAAATTACATCATTCCAGAAACTAGCTGCTTGGATCGCTTTGCCATTTTCTAAGAACAGGTTTTCTGCTTTGTACACTCTTTGGCAAAAAAATTGACTGTTGGTGCCTGAGACTAAGTCCCTTATTTCGCACAATGTGGCATCATTGCGGGTATTCAACTCAGCGCCATCTGTTATTCATCATTTCCTTAAGTCAATGCCTGGAACAAACTCTCCAGTGATGCCACTTAGTGCAAAATAATGGACTTAGTCTCAGGCGCCCACAGTCAATTTTTTTGCCAAAGAGTGTACATGAAGCTCATCTCTCCGCACTCTAGGAGATGCTCATGTGTCTGAATGGAGCCGAAGTCAAACGTTTCGTCGTCAGTATATCCCCACTTCATCAGTGCACTCCTACAGCTTGATATTCCTGTTCAGAGCCTATTTAGGGCCTTCCATTGCTCCCCATATATATATATATATTTAAACTATGTTGGTGGAGCCATGGTTTAGTTGCATATTGGGTGCTTTGGGTCTGTCTCTTGTTTGAACTTCTCTGCGGCCACTTCCCCTCTTACGTTCGGTGGAACTATTCCCGTCACTGCACATATTTTTTGTATAGGAGTTGGTCTCATGCACCCGATTAGTCTCCTGACAGTCTCATTGAGCGTCCAACTCTTTAGTGTGAATGGAGACTTCCCATTCTGCAGACTAAAAGCAGAGAGCCATAGCTGTGGTTCTTAAAACATGGCGGTTTGCTCTCGAAGTGGAGCCAGTAAGTTTGTTTGGTATGTTGTGTCCTTAGTAATAACAACAGGAATACGTGACTGAGTTCACGCAGGCACCCATTGTCAACACAGCCACATGCATGGTAGTTTCGACAGTAAGATAAGAGCCGAGGTCGTGAGGGAGAAAAAACTATGACAGTGAACTTGTTAACCGCGGGAAAGATATTAATCAAAAATAAATAGAAAGATAACAGATAATACCGATGAAAATTTTTTGATCACTACAATTCATGCAGCTGTGTTGACCGTGGGTGCCTTTGCAGACTATGTCACATACGTATTTCTAATTTCGTGACCTACGGCATAACCCGAAATTTTGTATTGATAAATATTATTTTTTAACTATTCCTTTATTGTTGTATCTGCAGATAATTATGTATCTAAAAATATTCAGTTGTTCATATCTTATCTATTTGTCTTAATTAAACTATTTATGGCGTTTAGACCCAAGAAAGATCGCAGACCTAACAGGAAAAATGCTAAGCAAAACTATCCAAAGGGAGGATGTCTGTTTTCTGATGTGGCTAGGTTAGTGTGACGAGTGTGAAGTATGTGTTCGGTGTTGAGAATGAAAAAAAGGGAGAAATTAAAAGGTTGTCAGATCGACTCTTCGAAAGACATAAGGTGGGCTGTCACGTTGAACGATATGTCTATTTACATTTCTTCGTTGGCCAACTGAAATTACTTTTTTCTTTCGTTTTCAAATTCTCCCCAATCTCAAGACGGATGATAAAACCTACCGAGATTCTGCTTCCACTTTCCTTGTACTAGTTTGCCACTGATTGAGTAGAAATATTTATCTTTTAAGGGATGAACGCCTTTCGTGTACAGTCTTTATGTGTGTGTCAACAGATCTTAGAAATCTGCTCTTTACCACCTGTGCCTGTTTTTCGATTGCTCAATCTTGCCTTCCTAAAGGATAATAGATATTTTCATAATTTAACTAAACATTCACCCAAGTATGTGTTATGAATTTATGTGACATCTCATGCATTACATACACAGGATGTTGCACCGATTTTCATAACATTTGTTTGGCGTACAACAAATTTATTTTGGACAACATTAGTACAGCATATATATAAATACAATCAGCAAAGAATGAAAACATATCTCCAGTTAACAGTTAAAAATATATTTAATATGCCATCCATTTACCTTATGTCTTCTTTTGAACGAACTCCTAAATTCGCGAATACTTTCCGACAGAAATCTTTGGATATCGGGAGGCATAACGGCATAATGGCTCTGAGATACATCAAAGTTTTTTCTGTACACATTTTTTATGAGGTAATCCCACAGGAAGAAGTCAAATGGATTGATATAGAGGTAATGGGAATCTGATGGCAAGTCCCGGTATGTCTGTGACATCACTTTTGGTGAAGTCACTTTTGGTGGCGGGAAATTCAAATATAGAGAGATTGGAAATTCAAATATGGAGGCGGGAAATTCAGCTGTCAAAGTGTCACATCAACATCGACCTCGTAATTCAAATGAAACAAGCGACGCTATGACGTCATACCATAGGCTGTAAAGAATGGAAGAAGAAAACTCCCTCTGTAAACAACTATTGTGGTGGATGTTATTTTTTTATTCCCCAGACGTGTTTCACCCTTATTGCTTGGAGCATCATCACTATCCATAATTATATGTTTTTACATGTGTATAATTGCAATTATTATATATAATAATTGTAATCATACCCACGTAAAAACATACATTAACAGCCACTAATGATATCCCACACAACAAGAGCGAAATGCGTCTGGAAAAAATAACTTTCATCATAACAGTTGTTCCAAGATAGTGTTATATTCATTAAAAAATTTCTAATAATATAATTTCAATTCAATAATCAAAAGGTGTTAAAATTCTTGTGCTCACTGTACCTGAATTTACGTATGAGACATGTGACAATCTCACAACCCACCAATTATTTGTTATTATTATTACATTATTTTCTTTGTTTAATTATAAGTATTACAAATAATTATTTAAACATCTGTAAATTGATTTGTATAATGTGATAGGGTTCCACATGGCACAGTATGTAATAGTCTTTGGGTAGCATAAGATTATTATCGTTAGCTGGTATTGTAAGAATCTTTGGCCTGGGCACTAACAGCTGAGCCGTCACACTGCATATTGGGTGGCAGGTCTGTAAATATCGCATGACGCAAGTTTGCTCTTCAATGTATGAAAGCTGTAATATTACGTGAAACGTGTATTCGAAGCCTATTAAAACGCAGCACGAGTCCTTAGTGTTGATTTCAAGGAACTGTGCTAAATAAATTATGCACCTAGAGTGGTGGGTGAGTGGTTAGCGCTCTGGCCTCGCATTCGGGAGGACGCTGGTTTGAATCCCCGTCCGGGCATTCAAATTTGGGTTTTCCATAGTTTCCCTAAATCACTCCAGGCGATTGCCGGGATGCTTCCTTCAAAAGGCCATGGCCAAATCCTTCCATGTTTTCTGTCCCCAGTCCCATCGCTCCTCTAATGAACTCGACGTCGACGAGGTATAAAGCAATAAGTAAAAAAAAAAATTTACAATTTTTTGGAACTGTAACTAACAACAGTACCTCTCATTTTTGGCGGTTATAAGTCACTATTTTTCTTTTAAATTGTGCATTCAGCTAGCAAGTTTTCGAGACGAGAATGATAAAAAAAAAATTATGTGCAATTTTTTTGGAACTGTAACTAACAACAGTACCTCTCATTTTTGGTGGTTATAAGCCACTATTTTATAAATTAAAAAAAAAATTGAGCATTCAGCTAGCATGTGTTCGGAACGGGAATGGGCCTTTTTCGTACATAACACGCTGTTATCCCATTGGCGTGTGAATTCTAATAATTTATGTAATTCGTCAGAGGCTGTATGGTAACTTCCGGCAGTGTAACTTTTCAGTATTTCATTTTGATACTGTGTTACTGTACATAAATTCAGGTTAATCAACATCTGCCATCTGCTTTCTCGTCAGGGCGTGGACTTGCTGTCGGTGCAGGGCAACCACTTCCCGTGTGACTGCCACGTGCACACGCTGCTCGAGAGCCCGCTGGCCAATGGCAGCTCAGACTTCCGCGCCAAGAACTACTGCATCTCTCCCCTCGAGTTCAACGGCAAGCCCATGTCCGAACTAGACCTGGACTCGATCGGCCGCTGCCAGGAGCAGGTGACGCGGGGCAACCTGGAGGCGGCGCCGGGGCACGGGGGCGCCACCGCCGCGACGCCACCTGCTGCTCTGCTGGGCGTCGCGCTCGCCGTCGCCGCAGCCACGGCGTCGGCGGTGGTCGTCGCTGTCGCCAGCTGAAGGCTCATGGCAACACCTACCTGCGTCACCAACACTGCAACGAAGAGTCCAGCAACAGAAGTGCACCTCTGATTCGCAGCCATAACGTTTCAGTGCAGGATGATTAACCTCAACAGATGGTAAAACATTATCTCTGCAATGAAGGGGATCATATCGAGCTTAACAATTGACAGATATAATTACAGAGAGCTGCTCGATGAACGAAACGTAGCAAAACAGAACTACAGACTCCTATTGTGTGTAGGTTTTATTCTAGATTGAATACACTTCCATGGAATCGCCTCATCGTTTTCGTATCCCGAATCCACCAGAACTCTGTTCTGTAGTGTTGTTACATATATCGCTGTTGATGTTTATATTGTAATCTTCCTTCAATGTTTTAGCTCACGTAATCAGTCGCATTACGTGGCAGAAAGTGGAAACGAGCTTTAAACACACCGTGGCATCTGCTGTGTGGTAGAGTTGTATATCGGCGATGACATAACGGACTACATTTGCATCACCCAAAGTTACAACAGATGAATAATACGATTTAAATTAAATCAGCTTTAAAGGATATTTAACAAAGTCAGATTTTGTAAAGCACATTCTGTATTTTCATTACATGAATAATGCATGTATCAGTAATCAGATTTAACCCTGATGATATACATATGTATGTATAAAATGGTAAAAGTAACATGTCTCTTAACCACAGAACAATTTCAAAACATAATCGCAAGGACGCTTTCAATAGGAATGAAACAATTTATTTCTGAAACAATACTTGCATCTTCCTGTTCTTTAAGTAACACTTGAATATTCTGCAATATATTGCGACTTTTAACAAAAAAAAGTTAAATTTTTTTCCGTGCTCCGATCAAGTTTTGTAACTTCTGTCCTTAACACAACCAGACCACTATAAAATTAGTGCTCTTTTTACTGCATAATGCGGAAATGTGATACTTAAGTAATCCGTTGAAATCGATTTTAAGAATTGTCTTGATTTGTGATCTCTAAGAAAAATTCAAAAGTATCTATTTGTTTGGTGGTGTTGGTTTTTAGGATCGTTTTATTAATTATAGCACTAGACTAGGAACATGAAACAAATCTGCTGTGATCTAAATTAGAAATTTCTTTGAACTGATACACAGAAACAGTGAAAACTTGATACCTTAACAGCCATACTAGAACTTGCATTCGTGATGTTTTCAAATTTATGACAGTCCGGTTAATGCTATCAGCACGTTATATGAGAGCATTTTTGACTAATCATGTAAAGGGAAGTCACTGTAATATAAAGCAGAAACATTAGTAAACAGCCTTCATCATCCATACTTGCCGGTGACCACTGGATACTGTAAATTTTACTGCTTCTCACACGAACAATTAAGTTATGAATATTTAACCACATGTTATCTGTTAGGTAATATAATCATAAATACCACAATTCTCTATTTTTTTTAAGTAATACTCCTGTCAAAGAAACTGCTTAGATTTAAGTTTGCTTCATGACGTCTCTTATAATGAAAATTTTATAAGCTATTTTGTTGATTACTTTGGAGCCAGCATTGATTCTAAGAGTCTAGTATGACGAATACCCCTGCTCATAGTATTCCTTCTATTTGAAACAAATCCCAGTTTAACATCTTTTAATAGAATTGTTTCGTAACTAATCGTATTTGAAAAAAAACGATATTTTTGCTTACGAAGCAATTACGAAGTTTAACGTTCTTACTTAAAAATAGGGTAATATCAAGATGGGGATACAGCTGCTGCCTCGTGCCGTAAACACACAGATCACGTGGTATATATGACGTCATCATGACGTATGGTCCAGGCTGCATTACAACATAAATTCAAATGATGATTGACGAAATCATATTTTATAAATATGCGTTTCGGTCTTAATGCAACCTGGACAAAAGTGAAACTTAACCATAACGCACAATATTGCAGATATCCAATTTTCAGATCATATCTATAGCTGTTACTGTGTTGGTGGGTGCAGACTGAATACGTCACAATGCCGTCATACATACCACGTGATCTGTGTGTTTACTACGCGACGCCGCAGTGGTATCCCCATCTTGATATTACCCGAAACATACAACATATCACAGCAGATGAATCAATACATTACGATGATTGCAGAGAAAGAACTCTTCATTATTCAACCAAATGGAACAAACTACACTGCCATCTAGTATTACCTAGAATTCACAGTAGGAATATAAGTGGTGGTGTGTGTCTCGGGAAATATTTATTGTTATAAAAAAGATGTATACTAATACAAATCTTTAACGTGAATCTATGACGATAAGTGCATTTTAATTTATGTAAAACTGAATTTAATCAATAATGGCATGTTTTCATGTTAAATACGAAGTGTTTAACAAAATTTAATGTGTGCCAAGTATATTTAAAGAGCAAAATGTTTTATCTCTAGGGAACAATGTGAATTGCACTTGACTTGTGTACATGGGACCTATGAACGCTGATGTGCCGAACATGTTCATATGTGGAACTTTATCTCAAGGACATGCGTTTGCTCAAAACTCGTACATACTGAGAGTAGTGACTGGTTTCCTGATATCACGTCAGGGTTCGTTTTCTGACGACTGAGGACTTTGAAACTATCACTATTCAATTTGTTTTTAAGTTTGAGAAGATTTAGTAAATGTTAACAGAAAATATTGTTGGATGTTATTCCATTATGTAAATATACGAACATTATACGATCGAATGTATGTTTCCGGCAACTCCAGTTTGATGAATTACAAAATAACTGTTCTACTACAACATGTATTCTGCCTTCTTTCTTAACATGCATCGCTTGCAGCCAAAAAATATATGTATAAAATTTACATGTGAAAAATAAATATGTGTTGGACATCTCTGGCGTTAATAACTTGATTATAGCATGGCTTAAAGGTTAAAAAATTTGCTTCCATATATTTTCAGGGGAAACGATTCATTCAAGAATTTAGTGTACCAAACAGTTAAGATTTTGTGCTGTTTAACGTGTCAAAATAATTATTTTCGGGACACAGAGAAGTTTTTACTATTCGTATTCTTAGCCTAAATACACGTGGGAGACCAACAAACTACAGCTTCTTCGCAAGCAGCGATTCAAGTAAAGGCTGTTCTGAAGATTTTTTAAAGCTTCGTCGACGTCGAGGTCATTAGAGGCGGGATGGGACTGGTGACAAGGAATGGTAAGGAATTCGGCCATAGCTGTTTTGAAGGAAGCATCCGGGCATTCGCCAGGAGTGATTTGGGGAAACCATGGAAACCCAACTCTGGATGCCGGACGGGGATTCGAACCGCCGTCCTCCCGAATGCGAGGCCAGAGCGCTAACCGCTCACCCACCACGCTCGGTGTGTTCTGAAGGCTTAGCATTTATTTCCCGAAGTTTATAACGAGGACGAGTGAGGAAATTTTTTCCCATTTGGTAAGTAATTGCAAGAGAACATTAATAATTATAGTTTTTGTTGCGGTTTCGTGAGTCGTCCACTCACACCAGCTACCACAATGTTTTTACTTTAAAACTCGCTCACTAAAAAATAATTTGTATGTTCTAAATTCTTACCTCAAGTTCCTTTTAAAGATGCAGTTTCACCTGGACGGCCGCCACTCAGTTTCCAACTGAAAACATTTAGGAACTACTGAATAAATAAATACAGTAGTTTCATAAAACTATCTTTAATTAAGTGCATTTTTCTCAAATACCACCAATGTTATTAACAAATTTACTGGACTTCTATCACTCCATAGTTACAGGATCTAGTTAGAGTAGAACAGCTGTTCTCCTCACATTCACACATTTACACCTTTAGACTTTGATTCACCACAAACTGCACTTCTTCACGTTCGGCGACCGACTGCCCGCCTTGTGCCTACCACTGCGCACACCATGCGCCCTCCAGGGTTGACACTTCCGTGGCCAAGGACATAGTGCCAATGACGTCACTAACCAGCGGCAATATTTCTGAACCTCCCATGCTTGCTTACAAAGGAACACAAAGTTGTTCCACTATATTTTGTCCAAACTAACCACTTCGCTAACACAAAATTAAACGCACATTTATCTCAACAAATAATATTTACACCATTGCCCTCCGAAACATTTTATTTCGTCTATATTTCAAAGTATTTATATTTTTTTGCGCTCACCCTAGTGAAGATACTTATTTTATAATGTATCTATCTCCCAAAAATATTTAATTACCGACATACAACATTGTCTTCTAATATTTATCAATCACATTTAAAATAATACATTTAAACGACGTTCTCTCTATCTTTATATATAAAGATGAATGTTTGTTTGTTTGTTTGTTTGTTCTTCATACAAATCCACAGTTTTCATCCACAGTTTTCATCCACAGTTTTATCCTTTGAAACAGGGAGAAAAATACTGTCTACATTTGGTTGAAAAATTATCTGTATAGATAACACATGTTGTCTCACAACTTCGAAATACGGCGATAGACAGTCACGTTAGATATGGACGTCTCCGTACTGCGTTTCCATGAAGTGGACTGGCAGCTCAGCGGTTAAAGCGCTTGCTTATGAACGTCGTGGTCTCCGGTTCAAATCTCCGTGGAGGCTAAGATTTTTTAAAATTGTTTTTCATCGTAAGAGTCAGGCCTGGATTGAATGTTAAACTGTAGATATTAGAAAGTTAGGGGTGCAATGCGAGGCAAATCGTAGGTAGTCTTGCAATGTTGTAGGTGTACACTTTTTTACGTTATAATGATCCCTCAGGTGTTGTTCGCAGTCAGTGTTTGAGTGTGAACCACAGTAATATTATTATAATTACGGAAGTGAGTCTCTGTCTTTTTGTTACGTTTTGACGACTAAATGGCTATATTGTTGTGATGGAATTTTATAAGGAAATCTGTATGAAGGGCACAGGATATTTTTTCCAGTATGATTAACAGTTGTAGTCACGAAATTTTGAAACCTTATCGAATGGTGACAGAAATATGTTGGAAATTGATTCTCTTCAAGAGACAGGTTCGACGGTGCAATGTTATAGTGATAGCTTTCCTGTCATATTATTCCGACTCGATATTGTATGGGACCAATCCTTCGTTAACAACTTTCTATATTTAATTCTGGCAAAAAAAATTCTTAATACAAGCGTACGAAGTCGCGGGTACGAGCTAGTAGTTAAATAAAAAATGTTTACGACAGACTTTCACACGTAAATGTTACACGAATTTTAATCTCTGGTAGAATGAATATGGCATGGTGTTGTAAAGTATTAAAAGATAAAAAAAATGGCATGCTTACTAATGTTTTAATTAGAACATTAAATGTTTTCTCGTCTGACTAACTCAACTAAAACAATTGACATCAGTAGCTTGTAAAAATAGTGTCTATTCAAATGACATTATTTGTAATGAGAGGAATTAATTAATCAAACCGTACGACAGTTTCACTTGGTCCTGAAATCTGCCCCTCCGACGCTTGTTATACAAGCGGGTGAAGGACAAAAAAGATTTCCGTGTAAACCAGACAACGGAAGTGTTCTAACTAACTTCACAAACACATTTTGCCAGAGATGAGGATACACTCTACAGTCTATTAAAAACCATGCCCAGATCACAACTTGAGCGACGGAGGTAGAAGTGATACTACTAAATTACGTACACTCTCTGGAGAGGGTAACCTTCAATGGAGTCCACAGTTTCAAACCAGTTAATACAAATAAAATACATACAGACAACAGAAGAAAACTGATTACATTTTTTGTAAATTACGCAAGCTTGCTATCACATTTCACAAAATTTGAAATGGTGATGTACTGTACACTCAGCAATAACGCCCACGTGTTTGGACAACTTCGCTGATTTACTGATTTAAGCCCGTAATTTTTGTTCTTGACACTGTAATCACCTGATACATGCTGTTTTCAATAAATCAATACTTCAACGTGAAATTTCAGCACCTAGAACTGCAGATCACGATAAGATTAAGTAAATCTAGGCTCAGAACATGAAAGAGGTGTTATTTTTAATCATTCCGTCCCCCACTTTTTCTAATGTCTTTGCGACTTATCAGCATCATCATCATCAAGGGTTCTCTGCTATACAGCAGGTCCACGCACAGTGACAGCCCTCCACGCCTCCCTCTGTTCCGCCATTCTCTTAGTTTCTATATATCACACGTTTATAATTATATCATTCATCATATTCATCCTTCGCCGGCCTCTTCTCTTCTCTCCGTTTACACTCCCCTCCAGAACAGTCTTAAGCAGGCATTCGTTCCTCAGTATATTCCCAATCCAGTTCTTTTTTCTGTTTCTTATTGTTTTTATGAGTGGCCTTTTCTCTCCTATTCGTTTCAGAACTTCCTCATAGAGTTCATCAAAGGTATGATTGGGGGCAAGGGGGCGGAAAGAAATTCTATCATGGCCTTTTCAAAGGGGTGTGATTTTGGTACACTAATTAAAAAATGCCAAACCATTTTTTTACTTATGGTTTTACGCCTCGTCGACGTCGAGGTCATTAGAGGCGGTATGGGACTGGGGACAAAGAACTGCAACGAATTCGGCCATGGCATTTTGAAGGAAGTATCCCGGCATTCGCCTGGAGTGATTTGGGGAAACCATGGAAAACCCAAATCTGGATGCAAACCAGCATGTTAACCGCTCACACACCATTAATCGTTGAAAAAGGCGTTTTTGTTTGTTTCTTTAATTTCATTATTAAGAATTTACAAATGTAAATCACCCAAATATCAGTTTAATGAATTTTATGCGAATAAATCCTCTGTTGCTTACTCATTATAATCAGTTTCTGCAAACAAACCGTAACCAGGATTGATAGAACAAAGTGGCAATCCCAATCACTATGATCTCAGTAGTTTATTTATATTACGTATCACACAGCACTTGTCGACGTTTAAAGAACACTGGAGATGTATTATAAGCGCTTCATGAGTAGCAGCAACCCGTCGTCTACAGTGGCGACGGCTTTGCTGATTCATCACGCCACATATATACGGCCACCCTCGCAACCTCACGCACACAGAGACAAAAAACTCATACTCGCGCATATGTGATTCCTGATGCGGCTCTCGGCGTCCCTCCTAAACGAGGCAGAGGCAGTAAAATGCTGAGACAGCCCACCCGGCCACGTCATTAGAACGAAAAAAGGGTTTCGCTGTCCAGATGGGAAAACCGTAACAGCGGCAGCGCGTCCTCTGAAGAGTAAAATTCTGTGCACTCACTGAGGGAATACTTTATTAAAATCACTGTCACTACCTAAACTATCAGCCACAGAGGAACTACAGTGTAGTTCATGTTATTTGATGGGTTACGTTACAAAAGGTAGGTATTTTAAAAAAGAAATTCCGTATTAACTAACTCGTTAATAGTCTAATAACCTGGTTAAAAAGAATTCCAGTAACTAATTATTTAAAATTCAGTTTAACTAACATATTCATTTACATGAATCAAAAAATTAAATGAGAGTTTTTCTCTCATTACTCTTTCGACTGGTTTGATGCAATCCTCCATCCCTTCCTATCTTACGCTAACCTCTTCATCTTAACATACCCCTTACATCCTACGTCCTCAGTTATCCCCTTCATATATTCTAAACTCTGTCTTCATCTTCCGTTCTTACCTTCGACTGTTCCCTCCACTAACAAATTAACCAAACCTGTATGCCTTAAAATGTGACACACCATCCTGTCTAAGCCTCTTCCACAAACTTCGTTTCTCTCTCACCTTTTCCAAAACTCGTTGATTTCGTATTTGATCAGTCCATCTAATTTTCAGTATCCTTCTACAGTTCCACATTTCGAATGCTTCAATTTTCTTTCTTTCTGGTATTCCTAAACTCCATGCTTCGCTACCATAAAGTGCTGTGCTCCACTCATAGAGTTTTAAAAAGTTATTTCTAAGTCATAGATCACTGTTTGAAACTAAAAGATTTCTCTTTTTCATGAAGGCTATTTTTACTATTGCTATTCTGCTTTTAACATGATTCCTGCTTCGGCCATCAGATGTAATTTTACTTCCAAAATAGCATAATTCACTTACTTCTTCTATCGTATCCGATCCTATTTTTATATTTAATCTGTTATAATTGGTATAATTTTTGCTACATTTCATCACGTTTGTCTTGCTATGATTTTCTGTTAATTAATTAATATACCTTGGTGGCGGATTACAGGCTGTTTAACTCCACATTGAGTTTTCCAAACCCAGAATTTTGCTAAAGCAATATCCATTAAAATTTTTCGATTCAATTCGCGGAAGACCTACGGACAGCAAGAACAATTTCAAATAACTCTGTTCGAGCTCTTCGTTTAGTTCTTGAAACAGAATATAGGCGGAGATGCTGCAGCAACACGTGAAATTTCACAAATGTTTGTTGTCCTCATTCTCGACAGACCAAGTCTCCCGAGAAACATTGTAAATTTACTTCTCTCCACAGCAAGTAATAATCATTATTCCCAGCTATGATTGAGATGGAGAATATTTCGGACAATATAGTTTAAGCTATGTTTTAATAAGTAAATTTTCGGAGGTTCTAACCAGCACTTAGACAGTATAGGTTAATGCAGACAGGACGAAATGTTTCACAGGAAAGGACGGAGATTCTACTTATACTTATGGTTTTAAGAACATTCTTTTCCGTCCCATAAGAGGTGTTATCAATAAGAGATGATTTTCTTAGCTGTTAATAAAATATCGACTGACAATGAAAATTTTTTGTTTCTGTTTGCGCGATTATACCTAAAAGGCAGAGATAATTTTGCTGAATCTACATTAATTAAGATTAATCCTGTTTTCCTGAGGGACTCTAGAAGTCTCATCTGCATGTCGTTTATTTGCTATGTATGAAAAATCAATACTTATATTTATATTTTCATAAGAATCAATCTCTTGTTTAACGCTGTTAACAAACTTTTCTTCGTAATTTAAGAACTTGAAACAGTTATAATCAGTTACAACACTTACAATTTTTTACATTTCTCCTCAAAAATGTGTACTAACGAATATTCTTTTTAAATATTTACCATTTAGTTGCAGAAACTAGTTAGAGGTTACGATAGTATTGCTCAACTTAAAACCTAATTTTATTCTGATTTTCCTTTGAGAATTAGTCCTTAATAAAAATTCATCCGTGATCACTCGAACCTCCATTTAGCAGGTCTTCGGTCACTAATAATACATGGTAATTTATGCTTTCAGAGACAAACTCCAAAAATATATTTCTCATTTTTATAATATATCTTAGATGACAAATCGTTATTTTTTTTCTTATAAGGTGGTAAGCAAAAAATAAAAAGTATTTAACTTGTATATTCTCGATTTCCGTATAATTACACCGTTGTTATCATGTTTTCATTAAAAAGTAAGACGTGTATGACAGGAGTATTATTGTTGTTAATTGTTGACTTAACGGTTACGTAAATATCAGCTGTTACCGAAAAATGTATTCCTCACTAAAAAAAAGTATTCTTAAAAAAATAAAGGTTATGTTGTACACCGATGTTGAAACCTACACTATGAAATGTTTACTAAAGAAAATATCATCTATTTCATGCAAAACACTCTTTCACATCGCATGAATAACTTTTCTGTACCCTCTCTGAATGCGTGCTTGGTCGAGCTCACATTGTCATTCATGTATGTATGAGTAATATTCACCAAACCCCAGAGATTATGAATCTGCATCACTACAAGCTCTTATTCATTCACCCGATATAGTTACAAATGAAAAACGTAAGGGAAAATTCTTAAACAAGAAATTATAATTAGAGTTAATTTTATTCTATTGTACTGTGCAAACAATAAACGTTGAGTCATATCTCTCTGGGATTCGGATATTTATTTTGCAGTAGCTAGCACAGATACACCAGAAACTATTACATCTATAGCTGCAGAATATCTCCAGGTGTCTAATGTACCTCGCAGGTGCTCGATATGTGCACCTCTGGTGAAGCGACGGACATTAATCCTCAACAGATATTTCCTGAATGCCTGTTCGTGTTGCAGTGCACAGGCAACCAGTTTCCTTTAAGTTGGTGCACCACGCAAGGGTTCTTTGGTTTGTAGTTGGATCTGTTGGCGAGTGAGGTTGAGAGCAAATTTGCCCTCCTTCCTAGCATTCGGGGTGCAAGTCTCTTTCCGGTCGTTCTGACTACGGTTTTCCATGGTTTTCTGTTGTTTTCCATCAAATCCAGGAAATTGTCGGATGATTCCTTTAAAAGGCCATTGTCTAATTTCTTCCCATTCTCTCCTCTTGGATTAGGTTTGATGCAAGGGCTCCTGAGACTCTATGACAGCCCGCGTCCTAGGCAATACTTAGGAGGAATGAAACATTCTCCCGCTCTCCAAAAAAGAGATAGAGAGATTGTGTACAAAATTTTCAATGCTTCGTCACATCCTAATCACATTTAGGGAATTCTAAGAGATAGGACGACTTCTGTTCACCACTGAACGCCTGCTTATTTTGACTGCTCTGTAGTAACTAAATCAGGCAATATTCCAAGGCATCTATAATAAGCTGAAACTTGTAGAGGTTCTGAATTTGTAGATGTGACTGTTTTTTCTGTATCTACCATATCCTTCTTGTTCATTATCCTACCCAGTGTGGTCTGTTATGGTCTCAATCCATCTTCTTGGTGGTCTTTCTACATCTCTCCTGCCTCTGGGATGGTATTTGAGAATTTTTCGTGTGATCCGGTCCGTCTACATTCTTAGTACATGATCTGTCAAAGATATTCCGTAGGTTTTCACAGTTTGAGAACTGGTTTAACTTTGTGTTCTTTAAGGATTTCATCAGATCTCTGTCTCGAAATGTATAGCCAGCTGTTCTCCTCATGAATTCCATCCCAGCCGCCGTTAGTCTCCACTCTTCACTTTTGCCGAGTATCCAAGCCTCGCAGCCGTATAGTATGGCAGGTTTAGCCAGGATGTTATGTAGCGTGATTCCTGTGTGACGCTGAACAAGAGATGGTCTGAAGGTGCTATTTATTGTTCCTGTAACTTCCTTGAAATTTGTGATTTTTTGTTGCATTTCGGTTTCTAGGCTGCAGCTGAGGTTGTAACCTATCCAACATATCTTTTCATCAATAAACCTCCAAAATTCCGAAGAGACTTATGTATCGTCATGTAAATCATTTAAGCGATATTTAAAGAAGAGAATAGTTAATTGCTACGTATATAATATATATATGTAAAAAATACCTTTTCTTACTTCCGATGATTTATGAAAACTGGCGAAAATTTCTCACTAAATTAGCACGAAGTAGCTATCCTTGTTGAACCATTTTTTTTATTAATAAATACGCACCAACAACAGACGAATTTTTCAAAAACTTCTATTGCAGAAAACAGCCGCAGTAATATTATTTAGTGGTTCGTTATTTGGAATACAATCATGGGATTTGTGACAGAAGAGACAAAGATAACAAGTTCAGTAGTGTATTTGAATATTTTCAACAAGATACTTCAAAACAAAAATATATAGTATCAGGGTATTGTTGGTTGATAAGCATATCTTACTAGCCGTCTTAATGATAATTAAAACCCATAATTGACAGAAGCACTGAAGATGGCTCATCGATGTAAACCACGTGTTTTTCGTGACTGACAGAATAAGCCGATGTTGGTAATACATATATTAATGTAATACAAAATATGATAGATTATGAATTATCTATAATAAAAGGGTGCATAATATTTTGTGAAGTTCGACTGTGACCAGTTATATGAAAGTTCATTGTAGTCAAGTTGAAGTTTGTTCGGCGGAAAAATAAACACGCTGATTGCTGCTAACTGCGCACTTAATCAATATTGAGGGAAAAAGATGGAAAAACATCAAATCTTAGAAGGATAAGTATTCCAATTCAGATTGTCCGAAACTGAATATGAACTAATAACTGGTGACCTAATAACAGACGTGAATGTAAACAAGATACTCTTCGGCTTAGGAAATATTTAAATTTAAGGTAAATACTCCTACTATATTTTATTCGAAATCAAGGATCTCATAAAATTTCCGACCTATTAGTGAACCTAAATTAACAATGATAAGATGTTTACAAATCTGTAAATTATCAATTTTGCACCATTTTTGTGGACATATTTGTTAACAGCGGTCGTGAGAAACTACCAAATCGAAAGGTAAATTGTTTAAACAGTTGCTATAATTGTGAGTGAGTTTGTTGAAAATCGAAATTTTGTTTTTAAATGCAGCATTTTAAATTTAAACGGATAAATTATTCACGCGAATAAAGCATTTTTCGGGCACCGGTTACACTGAATCAAAGATAAACATACAATGTATTTTTGATTTGATGTAGTATAGTATTAAAAGATAAATTCATTACTAAATACGGTTGTCTGTTCGGTGTGAAAGAAAGGAATTTGGTTTTAATTAAGAATTTAGGGATAATTGCGAGATACTCTATAAATGTGTAAATGTTATCAGTGTTTACCGTTCAGGTATTTCAAAAATATCTACAAGAGAATGATTCCAGATTTCCGCTCCGTTTCTCGAGCAGCCTGTAATTGCCTTGACGTCCACGAGTCGTTAAGTCCTAACAAAAATAAAGTATGGCATATCAGCAGTTGACAACACATCCGTTTACAGTCATGTTTATTAAAATGAAATATTCATAACTTTAAAAGTTATGTTTTAATATTATTGTATTAATACTATTGTAGTATGACATATTGTGTTAAAAATATATCTGAATCAGATAATAACAAGCACACTTTTTGGAAAACTCGTAGGATTTTCAAAAACAGTCACAATTCACTACCTGCATTTTTACTTTCTTATTAAATGGATTTTTTAAATCTCGTAACTTCAGTTTTTCAGTTCCTCCACGCTATCACAATTTTATATCCTCGTGAATCTTTATTGTTGTCTTGAATATAAATAGCACAGAAGCATGCAACATCTTTTATATTTTAAATGCAGTCTACTACAACAGTAAGAATTAAGTTTCTGGAACATAACTACAAGAATTGTATAGTAAATAATTTTCTGAATTATTGTACTAGACGTTGTTATACAAGACACTTCGTGGTAAAACAACAACAACAAAGGCAGCTTCAAGAAAGCTTTAGTGTAGTGTACCACTGTCTAAATTCACTATCTACCCGATAACGTGTTAACTTTCTTTTAATAACCCGATACAAAAGAATCTCTTCTCTTAGTCCTCGTTGCGTTGAAATCTGCTTGGATCAACGTAACTCTTTTTCCCTTTAATAATGGTTTCTCAACTTGAAGTGAACAGACGACGTCACATAGTCAAAATTCGTCGACTTTGCTAACTAACATCATATTCTCACTGGAACTTACATTCCTACCTGGGATTTAAAAAAAAAATTCATCCTAGTTTACTGTTTGAGAAAACTATATCCTTGCTTTCGCACCAAGTCCATTGTAAGTATACAGGGTGAGATAAGAGACCTTACTCTGGAATTAAGATAAAACAATTTAGATGATGCTATGAACAGGTTTTACCATGATAAACAGTTGTTTGGTTAGATAAAATATGTTAGATAAATTATTCAGTCTGTGGAACTTAAACGAGTTGTTTGTCGTTGTTAGTAATAATGTTGTAATGCCTCATGGTAATCTTATTTGGTAATGAAGGGATGTTAATTATTCAGTCGTTCGTGCATTAATTCATTAAAGCCTGGTTCCAGTTACATTCGTATAAGGAAGCTAGTAAATCATTTGGTAAGTTGGTAACATTGTAACCATGCGTGCGTGTCAATTCCTTGCAGCATAAAGTTAAGATAGATTTTCGGATACTTGTATGATTAGGTTTTTATATTATTAAAGTATGTTTAAATTATCAGTTGTGTCGCCTCAGTCATTTACAGTCCTTAGGTTAGAACACACGTCATTTCACATAATTGTATGGAAGAGTTTGTGATATATCGGCAAGGTAAGAACTACTATAAATATTACGATTAAAGCAGTTCGGGATCCCTGCTATATCAAAGGTCACCCTGATGTCAAATATCCTTATCCTGACAAATAACATCTTGGTACCGACAAGTAGATAATCTGTTATAATATGGAAGATAGGCTAAAATCCGTAAGATACTTCTAAGAACCCCTGCAAATCAATCTACGTCGCCCACTAGTGGACTGCACGGCTATATATATAATCCCCTTCTATTAGAGTTTCGTACAACACTCTGCTCGAACACATATTAAACGTAATAGCAGGTAAGCACTATTATCTAAATTAAAGATAGGTCGTACAAATGGTCAGTTGAATACTGAACTAACTATACATAATTTGCAAGAATAGGTGTTTAATGAGTCGCAATATATAGTGAAATCACTCGTGTTTCACTCATTATCTTTAACCATAAAAATATATTAAATACGACGCAAAGACACAAATGAGTGAAATAACAAAAGTAATCGAAATAATATTGGAAAGGAAGGAAATTAAAAGCAGATTTGTCGCGTGTACGTTGACCATGGGAGCGGGCAGCGACTGTACGCCGGGTTGCCTATCGCTATGCAGGTCTCGCGTGGCCCTACTCCTCCAGCCGGCTGCTAACTTAATGTACTTGTTTATTGAGTGTTGGGAGCCGTCGGAATTCTGATGGCAGGCTCCTTGTCGCCGCTATTATACTCTCTCTAATCAATCTCCTCTCTACCTTTACCCGTCTCACCCCTCGTTCGCCCCGTCTGGTGTGCGGGCTTGCGTGCCGCTGGCCAACTTTTCCACTTTCGCCTGCATCTGGCCCTCAAGTTTTTTTCCTCCTTATCGCGGGCTGTGTAGGGCTCAGTCGGGTCGGTTTGAGGGCAGCAGTTCCGCGGAGTAGGTCACAGCCAATGGCTTCACTCTCAGAGCCCGGCACTTGCTGTGCATACTGCAATGCGACGGTCTATGCAGTTCATATATAAAACTGACTTTGATCCCAGACTGTCTAGCAGTATAGGTAACCGAGTAGATCTCATGTCCATGGTTTTGGTTGATGGAGGTAAAGATCTACATTCTTCCCCAAGATTATCACTGTTAGTCAGCGAAACACTCTTCAAAACTATAAACTGTTCAGTGAGTATGACCAGTTCGTAACAAATTAATCAGTTCCGGAAGTACATCTATAAAAAAGATTATCGACTTTATAGGGATTTGTAGCTCAGTTGCTCTATCTACAGAATTACAACAAGTAAACAGCATGTATACACTGAAATTAGTTCAACCATTTATATAAGGATCTATGATAGTTAGAATATTGATATCGACAGGATAGCAATAATAATATGCCAGTAAATAGGTGTTAGTGAAAGAAATCATTCAACACTCAATTTATAAACAGAATCAAACGTGGAATAACACATTAAAACTGTAATTTTAATATTAAGCAGCATAACAAAAGCCCTAATTTTGTAAAACATAACATTAGATCAAGATAAAATGAGATCATGATACTAGTGAATAAATCATGATGTGAGCTTGAGATTCTCGCAACAAACTGTCTCAGTTTCTTAAGTGGGTGTCTGTATTTTACAACGTGAGTCAACCAGGAACGTCATTGGGTTATGATAAAACATTTTTTTTTCTTTTGCAAGGATCGGTATTTAAATGACAATGATATTTCTAAAAGCAAAACGTAGCGGAAGTAACCGAACTTTCTTTCCCTCCAAGCTGCTATCTTCCTCTGCTCCCTCTGCTAACAGATATATCTTTTTTAAGAACGTTCCGGACATGAGAAGCAAGAAACAATGTCAACTTTAAAGATTTGCCGACCCCGGCAGCGTAGGGGATAGCGTGCTAGCCTCGCGTTGCAGGGGTCGCCGGTTCGAGTCCGGCCTAGGGCATGGGTGGTTTTAATTAAGTGTTGTGTTTGGCTTGTGTCGTCTATACCACGCAGAATCTATAATACATTGAGTGATCCAATACATACTTGCAAGCTACAAAATTACATAGTGCTGGCTGTATGGCCTCGTAGCCAAATGCCATTTTTTTTTTTAATAAACTTTAAAGATTTGTTTTATGGCAGTATTCCACTACTGGCTGCTACTAATACTTGTCCTCGCGCTTTTTGTTATCACATTATGATTGGTGAATTTGATTTTCGGCGTCATTCACGTTCATGGAACCTCGTTCGTTTCTTGTCTTTGTAATAGGCAATATTAAGGAATAAATAATTATCTTAAAAGTATCGGAGTATAAAGCAGCTGTTGAGGATACGACGGCCCGCTAGCCTACACCTAAGAAATACACTGTCTAATTCAGCAGCATTGTGTGCGCGTCACGTTTAGAGCAAGGCGAACGATCGCGAATAAACTTGACAGGTCGAGAAGTAGACCACCGATCACGCTCCAATGTTCGATAACATTGATCGAACTTTTAGGGTCGATGCCTGAAACTATCAGCCCACGCGTCATTATGCCCGATTAAGCATCTCCACCAGCTCATCGGAAGCCAGCAGGGTCCGCGCCTACCTGTAAGTGAACTTAATAAGTCTCGGAGAACACTTCATGCACCTGGATAGTTGCTCAAGGAAACGGCAAGGTTTTTAAACCTCTCTACTACTGATGGAATAAATGGGCTAAAGGTTTAGATGACTTTCACTTGCATAACCACCTGCCAAGGTAATTACAGCTACCAAGCTTGACGCAACCAAGTACGCAACAGGCGGGGACGGACCGGAAGAGCGTCTAGCCAGAGAAACGTCACCTAGTAAATTACCACTGATAGAGCAACACCACGCTCGACTATTCCTGACCATAAGCGGCTAGACCCACAAAACAGTAGGTTTTACCTTGGTCCAATATGTTATTTACAATTACACTTTAGAATTTATGTAAAACGGTATCCATCTCCATCTCGATTCTCACCAATGACAGCTGTTTACCCCCTTCCTCCCGCACTATGTATTGTCAGAGGAAAGCCAGGGCCTCTGAGTGTCTGGCTGAAGATGTCCTGTGTTGAATAGCGCGTCTCTTAAGTGCTTACTAAACTAACGGTCTGTGACCCCGCCGTGGTACCTGCTAGGGGAGGCTGGGCAACTGTTCGAACACCCGGAAAAAATTTCTGTTTGAACCTAACTGCCGTGTGATCAGATGTCTGTCCGTTTTTTTGCACTAAATTCACTCGTATCATAAATGTTTCTATTTACAAAATTTTAACAGTAATCATATACAGTTTATTCAATTATGCACACACTTAATAGTCCGTTACTTTCTAACGTCATAACTCTAGTAATTACATTAATACTGTCAATCCAGGAAGCAACTTAATGAGCCTGGTAGAGTATCTACCCAATATCAGTTTTCGAGACCACTTTATGGGCAAAAAATCAATAAAAAACAGAATTGACCCACCAGGGAAGCTACGCGCATTTAGACGCCTCTGCATTGGACATGGCAGCTACAAAGGGACCAGGTTTGAGTCCTGGTCCCCGTCAACCAGCCATCCTGACTGAGGTTTTTATGCGGTTTACTGTAGCCATCTAGGCGAATCATAATCTTCGCCTCATAAGCTACATATTTCACAAATAAAAAATACACTTATTATATAAAACACACAAAGTTACACGTTTCGTAACTAGGTGCAATACAAACTTTCCTCTGGTAGGTTAAGTACGCCGAGTGTAACAAACCCGGTTTGAATTTGGGCAGGACACGAGTTCTCCCCCCACTCCTCACATTATTCACACTGGCCATCTGTGCAAAACACGGTGCAGATGGCACGTGGTCATAAGCAAATCCTTGAGCTAGTGAAAATCTAAGTAATTTTATATTTTACTTTATTCTCACTTGCCAAGCAGGAGAAATAATACTGAACGTTTAGGAAATTCTGATGGAGCTAACTAGGAATCACAATTGAAAGGGACAACTCTTTGTCCTTCCAGCCTGGAACTGTGATTTCTAGGGCTACTCGGTGGTGCATAATTAATATTGAATACCTGCATTTCCAGACAGCACTTGTGATATTGCCTAGATTGGGTTTTGAGTGGTGTAAATATCCTGGGAGAAAAAAATCAAGCAGGGTAGGTTTCGCGCCCTTGGAGACGCGAAGTAACGTTTGTGTTGTGGGATCACTCTAGTTCTTCTCCATGTATGGTATGTTGGCATTAATCTGTAATGCTCACAGCTTTCCGATGTTGTTGTTTACTGTGTTTCTCGTGATGTTAAACATATAACAGCACATTTACAAGGCAGGATATGATTGGACTCTGAATTTTGATATGCCCAAGCCACGCTTGCCTACCACAAATTTAGTGTATATCTGATATCTCCTTTGAAGTGGTAGTCAAATAACCCCTGTGAAATACTGACATTTGGAAAAAAAATCTTTCTGTGGGCGCATTGTGCATTGTGCAATGTGAAAAAAGGTAGTTTATTTTGATAATTTCACAGCAGTTGGAATTCTTAAAAGGTTGTTTATTTTAATAATTTCTCGACCGTAGGATTTGTTTCATTGTTTTGTACAGCCATGATTGTTACAAAAAGAGAAGAAAAAGAAATCGTTTTCTGGTCACTATAACTTTTCTAATCTTCCTTCTTCGGTGAAAACAATAGTGGGTTTGCCCTCCTCTCTTGATACCATAGGCTTATCTGAAGCACCTTGGAAGCGTTATGTTCACATTTGTGTTGCTAAACCGCCTGCTCATTAAAAATCTCATTAAGTAAATAAATGAAGGAGGATACCGTAGGATCTCCGCTAGAAGGAAAGAGAGAGGGAGAGAGGTCATCAATAAAGTAGTCCGGGAACATTTTTAAGAGCGCAGCCGCTTCCGCCGCGTTAAATTATTTTTGTTCTCATATGTATGGTGAAATCATTGCAGCGAGAATTAAATACAAGATAGCTTATAATGGAATAGGAAGCATTTATTTTAGAGAATGAAAATTGTGTCAATATAGATGGGATTTTCTACTCCACATTCTGGTTTCTACTTTGCGACACAATACCCATTCATCTAAAAGATTCGATGCGGAATTTTTTATTCAGAAAGTATTTTTTAAAACTGTATATATATATATGTGGATCTAAAACTCCTTGGACAGTTATTTCGGACAGGGTAGTACAGTACAAGGAAATTATGGACATGTAAAATGTTAAACTTCAGGAATGTATTGAAAATTAAATTTATTCATAAAGTAACAAAAGAACAAGTTACGAAAAAATTAAAAAATTTACAGTAATTGGAATTAAGATGTTTGTTTATTCGACATAACCTGGAGAGAAAAATCCACGCTGTGAAACAAATTATTTAGTACCTACGGTGTAGCAGAAATAAAGAAAAGTATGTGAGACGGGGATTGCGTGAAATTAATTTAGAGAGGATGATGATAGAGAGCAATTGATAACAAATGACACAAAATGTTAGTATTAGAAGTATTATATTCAGAAAACACTAGTTTAACAGTCTAAAATAACATACTAATTAACGCGAACTGATGGAGATATAAACTAGTGATAATTTTCGTTTATTGTTGCTGTCTGTTTTAAAAACATAGGTGAGTGAAATGTAAACAATTGCGTAAAAGTTAATAAAACTTGTCACTCGCGAATAGAAATGGAGGTTATTCATTGAAACGCACGCGTTTTCGTGGATAAAATTAATGATCTTTATGTCCTGTTTTTAGTATATTTCAGAATAATCAGAGTAGGGTTGTCAAGAGATAATATTAACAAAATCCAAATTGTGTTTATCTGTGTTGTAGTATGATCTTTGGTAGGTGTTCATCTGAAATGTAGAGTGATGTGTGGCGCATATCTGTTCTCGGATTTCTTCCTCCGTTCTGAGGTCACAGCGAGTCATCAGACACGCCGTAGACTTTAAGCTGAACCATA
Source organism: Vandiemenella viatica (assembly GCA_031002005.1). Classification (NCBI taxonomy): domain Eukaryota; kingdom Metazoa; phylum Arthropoda; class Insecta; order Orthoptera; family Morabidae; genus Vandiemenella; species Vandiemenella viatica. The sequence continues at coordinate 145,293,795 of JARYHS010012519.1, read as the reverse complement.
AGCTTTCAAATTACAAAGCCCCGTTCAGTTTGGTTTGGTTGTTTTGCGTCATGCAAATCAAAAGGACAGACTCTATAGAGCTTACAAAAAATATTGTTCCCAACTACATTTTTTCCTTTACAATGCACATCATGTTAAATCATCGCGGAGAATCGATAAATTCATTGTTCTGCTTAATAACAGCGTGGCTTTGCTATGGGTATTGGGTTTAGAGGCTGAATACTTCTGGAAAGAAACAATAAATGACGTTAGGGTCATGTCACATTTTTTTGAAACTGTTTCAATCCTATATTTATTATTATCTGCTCCAGCCCCAGCCGAGATAACTTTATACATCTTAAACTTTAGTTTTCATACAGTGAAAACTCATAAAAATCTGCTCGGTATTTTATACGTACTATACGGTCAATTTGAAAATATCTCGAATGATATAGAATAAATAGAGAGGTTGGTGGTTTGTACTATGATGAAAGAATAACCTATTGCAGAAATTGTTTATTTGTGAATTTAAACACGTAAGTATCAATACACTTACAAGACCTTACGAAACAAATAAAAATAATGAAATGCTTCCCTAATAAAAACAAAAATATCGTAAAACTCCTTACTCTCGAGAACACGCAAAGTTCATCAATATTTCTGTGATTTGAGGTGGTGCCGTCTAGCAGTAATGAGATCGCTCTTATCAACTCCAAAAAAGCCTTACCCTTCACCTTATTGTTAGTAATTATTCGATTTACGGGTTCAATTTCAAAAAAATTCTTTAATGTTACGAAATCGGAGAACGTAGATTTTAAAACGATTCCTCATTTATCGCTTTTGATTAAGTAGGTAGGGGGTAAGATTGCTTGTAACAAAAAAACACCTCTTAGAAAAAAATATGTGATGTCGGATGGCAGATTATATGCAAAAGAATATAACTTTCAGATTGGTTTCGATTTCCTACTCAGGGACTAGGTGTCGTAATAAAGTTGTACAGACCTTTGATTTTAACTCAGAATCTATGGGATCAAACAGTTGTCTCCTTGCAACAAAATCTTCTCGGGTGTCCAGCCGGATGGTGGTGTAAAAACACGACGTTTCGACAGCTGACTCTGCTGTCATCATCAGGTATCTTTTAGATGTTCTCAGCTGACTGTCGAGACTCAGGCAGTCAGCTGAGAACATCTACAAGATACCTGATGATGACAGTAGTGTCAGCTGTCGAAACGTTGTGTTTTTACTCCACCATCCGGCTGGACACCCGAGAAGATTTTGCTGCATCGATACGCCGGGAAATTCTCCACTCACTACATCAGATGCCTCCTTGCCAGAATTGGTTAAGTATTTTTTATTTTATGTCAGATTATAGGTTGATTTTTTTTAACTGCTTAACGTCTCTTAACAGCGAGGTCTTTAATGACGGGAAAGGATGGGGGGCAAGGAATGGGAAGGAATTTGGCCATGGCCTTTTGAAGGAAGTATCCCAGCATTTGCCTGTACTGATTTGGGAATCCATGGAAAACTCAAATCTGGATGCCCGGACGGGGATTCAAACCGACGTCCTCCAGAATGCGAGGCCAGAACGCTAACCGTTATACCACCACGCTCGGTATTATAGGTTGAGACAGATTTTAATTTTCTGCTTCGGTGTCATATGACGTAACGTCATAAAATTTTAAGTGAGACTTCATGTTTTCTAAAGTGAATACCAAATCAAAGTTTGCAAAAGCAGTTTTTGTACGATACGGAAACAAACAGCCCCGATACAAATGCATACAATAGTACAAGATGACAGACCTCGAATGAAGTGATACTGGTATAGCTTTGAGTGATTGTATTAGTGTTCGGAAAGCGCTTTGGTGGCAGCACCTTCACTGCCGGTGGCCAGTTTAATCTCGGCTGGCGGACTGGATGCTACGTGAGCGTCGCTCACAAAGCCGGCGCGCGTTATTAGACGCATAAACAAGCCGCCTGCGGGCTAGGCCACCAACCCTGCGGCAAGGAGCCGCGGACCGTCTGCCTTCACCCTGTCACATATTGGCACCACTTGCTCAAAAACGGATAGTTTAATCACAACGCGATTTTCTCATGGCATTCATCGTTCGACTGGTAAGTGTGGAAACAAAGATAAATCATAAAACGACGTGAATAAAATTATGCGGGACGAATTTGAAATTGGTATAACTAAAAGCAAAGTGGTTTGCGGAATTACTGTAAATTAATCTAACTTAGCTTTACATTAAATTAGGCGAACCTATTAGATCACTTCAACATTTAAAACGGCCGGCATCCTGGTGGAATATTAAGGAATTGATACCTTCAGGTTCTTGAAATAATGTTTCCGACAAGATGAGATTTTAGAGAAAGAGCAAAGTTATTATTAGGTTCAAATCCTTGGACCCTACAACCCGCCATAGTGTATTTTATATTATATGACAAACAACAACACTTAGGTACAGTTATTGAAACAGACACGATGGTTACAGAAGCGAATATCCTAAATATGACAGAAGATTCACGTCACTCAAAAGAAGTCACATTGCTCGTGACTAAAATCGACTGGGGAAAAAAAAAAGAGGAAGAAGATAGCTGGTCGTGCTTGAAGCTATCTCAGTACAGTACCTAGCTTTTATTTCAATCGTTTTGTGCAAATTTGGAAGCACTGGATCCGATTAGGATTTAATAACGATCCCTGAATCATACAACTGAAGTGACATTACAGTCAACGCAGGAAGGACACAAAATCTGACAACGGTGGTGGTGTTATGACAATTGTAACAAAGAGAGAACTTCATCGTTCAAGAAATGTCAGTAGGTATTGCATCATCCAGAAAAGGTTTTGCTTAACGTATTCACGGAAAACCAAAGAATTTTTATCCCACTAAGCTATTGCAAACAAATTGACAAGAAATGAAGATGAAAACATTAAATATTGTACCAAAAGGATCAACGTTTTGTCTCACAAAAAGTGTAGCTACTCAAATAAATTCAGACCGCTCTTAGTGGCACCATATAAGAACTGATGCTATGATGGGAGCCGACCAAATAAAAGGATGAATGGATGCTTTCGCTTTAATATTACCTAATTATATTAATTTAATATTAAAAAAATAGTGAATGATTACAGGATTAAATTATTAACTTGAATCAGTATCAAGATGATTAAACTGAAGCTACTTGTCACCGAGCATGGTAAGCGAGCATTAACACTTGGGGCAGGTATTGCGGACGACGCGTCTTCCACACATCTAAATATCGATTTTCCATGGTTTTCTGAAATCACTCCAGGTGAATAGTGGGATGCTTCCTTGAAAATGCCATGGCTCAATTCCTCCACGTTAATCCTTCTGCCTCTAATGCAGACCTCCATGAGGATCAGGCGAAAAGCATTAAGCAAGGAAAAAAGATGCAGAAGTAACTGCAAACAGTTGAGTAGGTGAAGGCCATATTTGCATTAGCATACTAGCCAATTTAATAATTTACGTTATCATTTTTAAGCATCAAACGTGTTTTCAGGTGTATTTAATGTGGGATGCTGCTTATTTAGCTCTACAATAGGTAGAATTAACTAATCAAATATGCATGATTTCGACAGCGCACTTCCGAAGGTAGGTAACTTCGTCTTGTAATATGGACAACCCAGTCCTTCAAATAACCAATACCAATCAGAGGCTAAGCTTGGTCGTCGTGTAACCATGTCAATAACGATGTTAAGTAACACTTTTAACCTTCGTTGGGCCACAAAAGTTACTCGAGGTTATTAGTTTTAGCATACGCGAATAATTGACTTGCCAGAATCCTGTTACTTTTGAGGGGCTATGAGGCTAGTTAATAATAATACAGCAATTTTGAAACAGTATAAATAAAATTTTAAAAAAAATTCCCGAACATACCAAAAATATGCACTTTCTTCAAACAATGACTAACACACCAACTATTATATTGGAAAATTCCGAGATTTTCTTTCTTTTTTTCACATAATGGCAATGTTAAACGTGATCATTTTGTTAAGAATAATGAAAGATGAGACAGACGTCTAGCTAAATGTCAACTATTTACAAGTAAGAAATGAAAAAAAAACTGCAATTCAAGTCTGTCTGCTCTTTTAGCTGTAAGCCCCAAGACATTTGTATCTGCCGATGAATAATGTTTATGGAGTGCTGGGTAAACAGCGGGCGGATCCACGATGACGTTGCACTGTATTTTATTTAATCGCTTCGTTACGGCGCTCTAGTTGGCGCGACCGATAATTTCGTATCATATCGACGACGAGTGAATTAATTAATTAGTTTTTCGGGGAGGTGGTGAACCGCGGCCTGCGGTATCTGTGCTGTTGGGTGTTAATGAGGGTAAGCGAAATGGCAGCGTCAGCAGACATAAGCAATCACGATTCGCACTGCACACTGAACTGCGTTACCAATCAAACGATATAAAAGTAATGTTAAAGGGTTTGAGTACTCGTTGGTAGTGCAAATCTGTTATCATCAATAACAAATAATCTATATCTAGTCTGTTGTATAGGGGTACAAACCTTAAGAGAAGGTCATTAGAGGGGGGGGGGGGGACTGGCAACAAGGAACAAGCCATGACTTTTGAAGCCTGGAATGATTTGGGGAAACCATAGAAAAGTCTGGATGCCCGGACGGGGATTCGGAAAGCGTCCTCCCGAATGCAAGGCTCATCCACCACGCTCGGTAGAAGGTTGAGAACATCAAAACCATTCAGAATTGTATAGGTACCCATGACCAGAAACGTTATACGTAGTTTGTCTGTAGGCGACGCTTTCTATGAGAGCGAGTGGACGCGGTTGATCGGTTGCCGGGCCCCAAAACTCTGCGGCTTTATGCAGCGTGGAATTATTTTATGGGGGAAGGAAGTACACTTAAATCCATTGTGACGAAATCCTGTCGATTCTTAAATTGTTCTTGTTGTAATAATTACCTGTTCTGCTATTGATATCGAAAAAAAGTTAGGTTTTTTCGACAGTGTTCGCTATTCCATGGTCCAGAGATGCAGCGCATGCATCTAAATTAATGGTTGAAACTTCTAACATACCTCTTATGTTCATGAAACGAAATAAATGTTTTTGTCCTTTCACTTCTTGTATCTCTGCTACCACTTTTCACTGACGTTTCCTATTATAGGTTCCAACGCAATTGTGAATCGTTTAGATGTTATCAACCTCCTCTCAAAGTTTTTACCTTAATCTATGGGATACCCTGTGTACATCTGTGACGCAGCAGTGTTTTCTTTTTCGTCATCTCAGCTTAGATAACGATTGACGGTTTTTTTATACATTTGTTAATAAAAACAATTTAACAGTCATAATACCAAGCAATGATCAGTAAATCACATGCGTTATGTGACCTTGATGATGAAAGTATTATATAAAAAAATAATTACACCGAATCTTCGTTGCTGATCTGGCTCTTTAGGACAGTGACTTGAATCTTCTTCAGACGTTATGGACCAAAACTCACTTGTGGGTAACTTTAGTTTGGTATAAGGCTTTCCTACTATATCAGCATCATCTGAGATGGGTCACGATGCATGATCTCCATCCCGCCTAAAACGCTCTAAGCCAAAATTTTCACTCTGTTATAAAGACAGGACTGGAGTCTTACATCTAGGACACCGGACAAGAGGAACTGGTGTGTTTCGGATCGCAAGTAGAATGGCTCTCGGTAAATGACTCTGCATTGTCTTGACACCGAGAACAGAACGCCTAGAATAAGACTGACGATATCACGTCTCACTGTTCAACAACCAGCTATGCTAGGTCTCCGAGCACAAGCCTGCTGCTTCCGTGGTTGCTCTTCGATCTATCCTACTAGATTTACCAAAGAAATGGAACTGTCGTCGCCTACAACTTCCATCATATAAGTTCCAGTATTACATGATAAATCTTCCGTGGCGCTATATTTCAAAGCAGTTGTGTCACATTTCGATACCGCAATACGGCTCCATTCCATTTTCCTTGTTCTCTTCGATTTCGGCCATCTAAGGACCACGAAAAGTAATCCCGTGCATTCATTTCGATGCTTCTTTCCTTGAATTCCAATAGTTCTTCATCCTTTCTTCGGCATATATGTTGTTACATTTCCTCTTCTCCTTCTTCTGGAAACCCTTGAAATTTTGGATCAATCTCCTGAAAGTTTCTCTATCTTGTATTATATCTTCTGATACTCCGATCTCAATAAACCATTTTTATTTTATCCAATAGCCAAAAGTTGCTATGATATTTATAGTCATCTTAACTGATCATAGTGGGTTTCCAGCCCCCATGAGTGACACCAAAAACTTGACCCGCTTATGGTTAAGAGGCAACATTTTGTTGAGTTCAAATTCTCATAGAAGTTTATATCTAAGACGTGATAAAAATATTTAAATTTCAGTTTATTTAAATTATTTTATAATTGCTTTGGAGAACGTATTACTGTATCATCCTTTAATTATACTGCTCTCATTTAAAAAAAAAAATAGAAACGAAATGCTGTAAATTTAATTAAATTTTGAGCAATAAAACCTGGATTAATACAACAGTATTACCAGCACATAAATAATCGTCAAAATCCAAATTAATAAAAAACCTGATAGATATTAAATTTCATCAACAGCATTAACTATTTTACTACTTTTTGTATTCACGCTAGTGCTTAAGATATAATAAAAATTGTAAAGTTTATCTATGTCCAATCATAACGGTAGGACAGACATAATCTCAACATCTAACCCGCAACACAATGCAGCATATTTATCTTCCAGCTTCATACCATACTGCATTACCACTTTTCCACAGTAAGTAATATTGTAAGTCCAAACGTTAATAATGAAAACATAAGTATTTCTAGTCCTCACTATTTTATTTAAATATGTACTGACTTTAGCAGATGTAATATTTTTGGGAATCATGTTATCATTTTAAAGTTATTGATGTATTAATCTTTTATCGCGTTTGAAACATTTTTCCACCTATTGTCTTAGTAGATTATCTAGTGCGCGTCATTCGAGATTGTTCGTGGCGTTAATGTTAAAAAAAGTAGTGCAGTTTGTACCTGAAAAAGACATTTTACATCGTATCCGTCCATGTCAAAACTAAAATGAAATGTCACTGTACCTGTCGGAGAAATATCATACATGCAGCTGTCACGAAAAGAACTGTACAAAGGAGATTGGTTGGACGTAATTCTTATTTCATTAGCCACCTTCATCTTATTAATTTTATTCGTGATGACAGAAATATTTAACCATGGCGTTCTGTGAGGGTGACATAAAGTTAAGCCATAACGCTATAACTGTTTGCAAAAAGTTTAATTTAAATTAATTTAATTGCAATGGAGCACAGACTCCGGTGGCAATTTCCCTACACACCCATCTTCCTCCTATCCTGCACCCACCTACATTTGCCCTCTACAAATTTTATCCTTAAATTCTTTCAAAGTTTTAGGTAAATTATTCATCATTTCTCTTGGTAACTCATTCCAATCCCTGACACCCTTAGCTAAAAAAGAGAATCATCCCACACCCTTGTGCCTGAAATCGAGTGCCAGCTTGTGGTCATGGTCATTTTTTTTATTTTTATTTTTTTATTTTTTTTGTAATAGTTTAATGTCCCTTTTTAACAACGTGGTCTTTAGAGACGGGAAAGGATGGGGGCAAGGAATGGGAAGGAATTCGGCCATGGCCTTTTGAAGGAAGCATCCCGGCATTCACCTGGAGTGATTTGGGGAAACCATGGAAAACCCAAATCTGGATGCCCAGACGGGGATTCGAACCACCGTCCTCCCGAATGCGAGGCCAGAACGCTATCCGTTACACCACCATGCTCGGTGTCATGGTCATCTTTTCCCTTCCATGCACTACTTTCCATACCTATTGCAATATCTTTCCATGCCTCATCGCCAGTATATGCCCTGTACAATCCCGTGACCCTCCTCATCTTCCTCCTGTCTTGCAATGAATCCCATTTCAGCTCCTTTATCATATCCGTCACTGATTGCATTCTGCGATAATTTCCAGAAACAAATATAGCAGCCATTCTTTGCACCCTCTCCAACTCCTGTATTTGATACGTAAAATGAGGGTCCCATACTACACCACCATATTCGAGCAATGGTCTCACCAAAGTTTTGTAACCCAATTCCTTTACTTCTCCCGTACATCCCCTCATCACTCTCTCCAACAAGTGCAGAACTTTGAAATCTTTTCCTACCACCTGTCCAATGTGTCCTGTCTAGTTAAGCTTGTTATAAAAAGTAATTCCAAGATATTTACGTTTCAAGTCTTCAGCAAGCTATTCTTTCCCCACGTTTTGTTCATAATTAACATTTTGTTTTTTATTTGTTTATCTAATAAGCTGACTCTTCTTTGCATTTATCTTCATCCCATGTTATGTAAGAGAGGTATGTGTTGATAAATTATCGGAGAAACTGGAACAAATCGAAGGATCAAACAAAACTATTGAAGTTGATGAGTCTTTCTTTTCAAAGGGAAAATAAAACGTAGCATGTATTTATGATGAACAATGGATTTAGTCCATAGAAAAATGTCAGAAAATTGTAGGGGCTAATAGAAAAGTGTTTGATTTAATGCCTACTATTCGTAAATTTGGCATTTGATCTTATGTAATTTATCCTACTTTCTCTAATATCGTCACAAATTACTATTTATTTACCTCAGAATTTTTTTTCATAGTAATGAGTGTGTTAATACCTTGTGAACCAGATGCGACTTTGATGCTTATTTCATATTCGGCAGTAACAACTAGATACGACATTACTGTGTGACTACATTTCATGCAATCCTGAGCCATTTCAGTCCCTAGCAATTTCCTCCAGTGGATTTCTTGAGATCCCGTGGATCCTGGCCAGTTGCCCTGTAACTATTTTTCAGTGGGCACAATTTTATTGGAGCTGGTCACTGGGTGAGATGGTAGGGTATTTGATATTCTCCCAAATAAGTTGTTTGTAACATTGGTATTTCACAACCTTCCCTTTTCGTTCAGGCAATCTACATTTTCAACGTCACAGGTGAAGCACTCATTTCTGTGAAAGGCGATTACCATCTGACTTACCACATCTGTGTCTGCTAACGTCATTGGAGTAAGAAGTTCTGAATTTGTAACGCTCGAGTCATATTAAGACGTATTCATTAGTGCAAATCATGCTTTTCCATCAAAATCGGATAAAAACTATATGTTTGTATGAAGACCATTGTGAAAAAAATAAACAAACATTCATTTTTATATATTAGATACGAGTATAAACAATACTTTCATGCCTGTCCAAGCGCAACAATTCATATTTATACCGTAGCTACACATATATACTGTTAATATTGTAATATTCATCTTATCTTTTTAAACTTTAATTTAACCAAATATTTTGAGGTACTTCCGTAAATGAAAGATCTTTCATATAAATTTAATTTATTTTACATAAAGAACACCTGTTAATCAAATCATGAACCGTAGTTACTAACATTTTTGAGCCAATTACCAAATGAACTAATAAAACATGAAATACAATATAATTTGATACTCGACTAGCAAAATTAAAACCCTTGAACTAAATATGTCCTGGCTATAGGTAGAGAGTGAAATTGTTCTTAAACTCAGGGCGCTTATAGGTCATACTAATGCTGATCAGCCCATTTGTCGATTAGTCGAATTGGAGTGTACTTGCACTGTGGATAACTGACCTCAGCAATAATTGTGGGGCGTCTCGTTGTTTCACTATGTGAAAAAAATTTTGCTTACAATAATCAGTTGTCGTAGCACAGTGATATCCAATATGTGGCAGGAGTCCCGCTGGTGTACTGGCAGTGACCAAACACTAGTCACTCTGACGTGCGACGTTCACTTAGACCTTTTCACCACACACTTGTGCATACAGCACTCTTCTCCCCCGCACTGTCTTTCTGCGACTCTCCGGTCAGACCACACCTGTCCCACCCCCACCCTGCATGCATTCCAGCAGGGGTGCCCGGGCTGTTATTTCAAGGTCTGAATCGAACCAAGACTATCTGCATCATTACAGTTAGCTCCCCTACAAACCGATTCGAAAGCAACGGAGATTGTCTTTCAAATCCACTTTAACTGTCTCACTTCACATTTCACGCCATCTCCCACCATGACTCAGATTGTTCAGTAGCCTGTTACCATAACACTTTATACCAAGATAGCCAGGAACCAAAATAGCCAGGTCGTACTAGTTTAGCCAGTCATACCCAAAATAAAATACATGAGCATGTATAAAAGATGGCAAACAAAACATAAACATGAAAAATGTAATTCGGACCATTACAATATTCGCATGTTGGTGGTACGAACTCAAAAGATTTTACCCATCCACATAGCATCCAACGCGCATATCACACGCGCAACACGTAATAGCGTGACGGTGACGGCGCGTCATAGCATGTCGGTGACGGGAAGTTACGAACTCAATGATTTACCCCCGCACAAATATAGCCTAACACACTTATAGAAGTTTACACTTTAAAAAATAATCCAAAAAAATACTGCAAAAATACATAGAAGTCACACCTCTTTGCGAGTGTATAAACCGATAAAAGTGTCAGTTTTGTGTATGTAATTTTCAACAAAATTTGTTATTACACATTTCATAAGCTTGTTGACTTCTGAACACGTGAAGCTTAATTTTTGATTACCTCTCGTAGTTCTCAGTTAATCTGAACCGAATGGGTAAAGTGAAACTCTCATAATGTTACAAAGTGTCCGAGTTTTATTTTTAGAGGCGTATTGTGAACGTTAACTGGCGGCTAGGATACATGTCAAGGAGACGAGCAGACACACTGTGCGCCATAGGGACGGCGAGACGTCAGACGGCAGACAGGGCTCCGCAAAAAGCCGGCTGCTGCAGCATTTGAGTAGAACTAGAGCCGCAATAGCGGTCAAAACTCGCTGCTGCCGCACTCGAAAAGTAGCGCTCATCCGAGCGGAGCGGAATATTGCGGCCGCAAGGCAAACAGCGGTAGCCCCTCGAGATCCAACTTGCGCCCCCCCCCCCCCTCCAGTGCACCTCTTTGTCCGCCCAAATTAGGCCGCCGCGCCGTCGACCATCAGGTAAATGGCAGCAGTCTCGAACTTTTTATCCCTGGCCGGCTTTCTGTGGGCGGATTGACACTGCCCATTCCGCTACTACCTCTGCTAGTCTTTCTGAGGAAAAGTTTTAACGTACGCTTATGAATAAAGCCGACACACTCACGAGCTCAGCTTTTGAAAGCAAATAGGTCTGAATGGTTAATAACAGCGTGAAAAAACTCGTGTGTCATTGAGGCAACCCTGTATTACCATTCCGCACTTCGATGTATTACCGCATACAACGGAGCACAAAAAGTTGAGACTAACGTACAAAACAGGTATTATGTTTCTCGTGGAAATAAATTTTGAAACTGTTCTTAAAACGTTGTCCCACTAACGCGGGTTAGACTTAAAACGGGAGATCAAGCGTGGTGGGGTGAGTCGGGAGGACGTGGGTTCGAATTCCCCTCCGGTCTTCCAGATTTTATCCTCAATGCTTTCCCAAAATCACTAAAGGTGAATGTCGAGATAGTTCCTTCAAATAAGACCATGGCCGAATTCATTCTAGTTCTTGGCCTCATTCCTACACCACATCTAATGACATCGATGTTCGAAAAGATATCTTGAGAACTAAATGATCCATTTACTAACCAATAACTGGGACATTTTCATATTTAAAGAAGAAATATTTGTAGTTCCTATTCACATGTAAACTATTATATTCTTTCAGCATCCATAGCACTTTCTGCAAACAACCAACAAAATTTTCATTTAAGGAGAAATTAGAAGCAGTGATATTTCCATTTGCAATTTTACAGTACTATTATCTACAGAAAATGTCGATAAGTTACTCCCAGACATGTTACGTAACGACGAATCTACGATGCATTTACATGTTATTCTTGAATCCTATTTGCAGTAAAAATAATGGAGTTTTATGTGATTTTGTTTGTATATAACGCCACTGCAGAACGTCAAACAATTTTGACGACTTTCTCCTAGTTCTTCTCTAAGCCCTGTGAATGTATATTCGTTTGGGCAAACTAGGACCACGTTAAGCCTTCGTTTGGCTTACATTTGCTTATGATGTGAACACATCCGTGTTAGAACTAGGGTTGTAAACTATAATGGTAACCTACCGTTTAACATGGAATCCAAACCATGTAAGCGTTCTGGCGCACTTCACATTACACCAGAGGTGAAGGTCGAGTTAAGGGCCTATAGAAAATCCGAGCCGAGAGTGAAATTCGAACCAGGGACATTTCTATCTCTAGTCGTACGCTTTAACTATTCAGCCACCAGACTACTCTCTCTAGCCCCCTTATTTTACAGTAAAAAAAGACCCTTAAAACTTATATAGCACACTTAACTTTAGAGCAGCGGTCGGCAACGCGTGGCCCGTGACTAAGGATTGCAATCCCGCAGTGTTTTCAATCCCGCGGGATCCGTGCGGGATTGGCGCAAACAGTTTTTTTAACGCATACATTTAAAACAAAGTTACTTAAAAGTTAATAAATTAAGTAATCATTAAAATAATAAATAAAATTTAATGTTAAATGATAAAAATTAACAGTTAACAATATTTTAATTGGCAAAATGACATTAAAACTTTTTAACATGTCTTAGGTACATTTCGAGGTTTTATATTTTTGGTTTTTAATCTAAGCCAATTTTTAAATAAATAGTAAAAAATATTCAGTGGTAGGTCATTATGTGCCTTACAATACATCACATAAGTTTAAAAACATGTTTTGCTTAATGGTCAAGTTACCAGAGTTTTTTTAAAAATTCTAAATAAACGTTCCATAAAACCGAGAGAAAGCATTCCATTTCACAAATTGAAGTTAATATACTCTCTAAAGTGTAGACTTTGCTCAGAACAAGATCTAATAACTTTTTTTTCGCTGCAAAAGCACGAGACTTGGCCTTTTTATTAAAAGAAACTGCTCACCAACACTTAAACTGTCAAGTATTTCAGTTTTACTTACGTGGCGGAACGACGTTTTTGGAGTGGAAATAGTTATTTTTTTTTAGTATGAAAGGAGACTTTCTCGGCGAATGATTGCAGTGAAGTTTTCATAGGTTGTATCTCCGGATTTCATTGTAAAAACACGAAATTTCACACGTGAGGGAGACGGCGGAGGTAGCTGTCGAAGTATGGTGTTCTTACAACACAATTCGTCGATACACCCGTGAATACTTCATTATAACTATTTTGCCTTTAGTCGAAATAATAACAAGGAGAAAAGGTATTAATCGATCACCTGAGCGGCAATGTAAGCAGGCGGCTTTCGTCAAAGAAACGCATTGAGGCAGCGGCCAAAACAACAATAAGTCAAAGGATATACAATTGCCTTTAGATAGCTGTTAAATAAATAGGTATGCGATCTTTAAAATTAAGCGAATAATCAAATTTTCAGCCGCAAATAAGGAAATTGTCACAATAACTTTATCTGCAAATACAGAAAATGGGAATAATGAAATCGCGAATAAAAAGCTGTAACTGTGTAGTTCAGATAACGTTTGCGACACATAAAAAATAATTATATAGTTAGAAAACCTTACTAAATACGCATGGCTCAAATTATAGAAATGTGTACTCGAAAATGAATACGTAAAAGTGTATCAATTTAGTTACGAATGACGAAGGTTGACAAAAACAAACGTTTGTTCACACGCGTCAAATGCCAACTGCTCTGGTACAGGCAAACAGTGCAAAACATCCGATAGAGACCGAGTGGGGCAACGAATCACGCAGACTGACACACGTTTCCGCCGGATTTTGCGGATTGCGGATCCGCTTAATTTTGTGCGGGATCCGCCAGACTGTCTAATGATGCGGAATCCCGCGGGATTGCGGGATCCCGCTTTGCTGGATTGCAATCCCTACCCGTGACCTCTCTATTTGCGGCCCGTGTCCGTCTTATAACAATCATATCGAAATCCCATATTATAAAATATAAATGCATAACAGAGTGAACGCGATCTAACTGCGCAGCGAATGAGCTACGCGAACAGAGCAGGACAATAGATACTGCCCAGCTTCTAATATTTGTTCATGGAATTGATAAGAACTTCAACCTGTGTGAGGAACTTTTACAGTTATGACGTCAGTGCAATTAGCTTGGGAAAAATTGATAAGTCTAACAACTGACGGAGGTATAAACATGATTGGGCAAACCAAAGGGCCTGGTGGGCAGAATTAAAACAAAATTGGCAGAGATAGGATATGAAATACCGTTATTTTTTCATTGCATTACCCACCAAGAAGCGTTATGATCCAAAGTCGTTTCATGGAGAAAAGTAATGGACATAGTGATATCCATTGTTAACTATATCAGAAATAAGGGGTTGACACATTGTCAATTCTGAGAGCTTCTATCCGAAATGGAAACAGATCATCAAGATGTCCTTTATTATTCAGAAGTAAGATGGTTTAGTAGAGGTGCAGAATTGAAAAGATTTTTTGATCATCAACACTTTTATGAATCATAAAGGTAAATCTGTTCCAGAGCTAACACACCCTCAATGGTTAATAGATCTTGGATTTTTGACAGATTTAACTCATGAATTAAATACGTTGAATGTCAAGCTTCAAGGGAAAAACAAATATCTGATATGCATACAGATGTAAAGGCATTCCGAACTAAAAACCGGCTCTTCATAAAACATATTGATGAAAAAAAATTAGATCACTTGCCGAATTGTCTAAAGGCTGTCGAGGAAGCTGGCAATGATTTTAATTGGGATAGTGAGAAAATGAAATACATTTTAATGGAGTTACAAGGTCAATTCAGTGACGGATTTGGTGATTTCGCGAAGGTTTCGAACAGACTGAAGATTTTTGCTAACCCTTTTTCATGCGATGTACCCAGTCATTTAAAAATGAATGTGATTGAACTTCAATCCAATGAGAGTCTAAAAAACGCCTTTTACGAGATGAATGATTTCGTCAAATTTTATGGTAGCTTTCCGTCTGATTTTGTCGAATTGAAATGTCAATTATCGAATAAATAAATACGCTTCTCGTCTCACAGATGAGCATTTGAAAGACATATTACGTATTTCGACTTCTAACATGAAAGCTGACGTACAAAAAATACCCAGTCAAATGCAACCTCAAACGTCACACTGAATTTAGTATGTAAGATCAATTTTGTAACTTTTCTTCAATTGTATCCTCATTTGTATTCATAAAATTTGAAAACTGAGTTTTCGCATTTTTACTGTGTATGTGTCCCCTTTACTATGTTTTTTCACATTGTGGCCATTGCCTGCTATAAGGTTGCCGACCGCTGCTTTAGAGCAACCAACATATGAAAAGAAATTCCTGCGTTTCCGTATTAAACAAGAGTAACTACAATGCTTGCCCACAATACAGTAAATTGAGGTTTTCTTTGAGCTACTGAATATGGTTAGCAAAGAGAGTGTCATACGCGTATTTAACAGACTTACATAGTATTACCGATAGTGACTCTCCAGCACTTGCAAATAAATCATGTAAAGTCAGTATATTGTGGGAAAAATAAGTTAATCTGTTTCATTTTCCGCTGAATTAAAAATAGCTGAAATGCAAGAATTATTACCACCGAGCGTGGTGGGTGAGTGGTTAATCTCTGGTCTCACGCGCGGTTTCGAGGTCCGTGTTATCCCAAATCACTCCAGATGAACGCCAAAATGCCTCCATCAAAAGGCCGTGTCCGAATTCCTTCCAGTTCCTGGCCCCCAATCCCATCCCGCCTCTAATTACCATTCTTAAGAGGATTTAAAAATGTATACAACTTTCTTCCGTCTGTATTGTTACTTCTAAAATCAGCGTGAATTTTATAACCGCGTTTTATCAGGTGTAGTTCAGTAAAGTTTTACACAATTGATTTTAACATTATTAGGTATGCAGTAACTGCTTTCTTTTATACACTTCCTTGAAATAGACGCTATCCATGTTTACTACACCATGCTTCTTTGCTTTCTAGTCTGAAGATAAATGTCGATGAAGATGAGTGGGGGACACGAAATAAAAATTCAGTTGCACCATAACTCCTATAGTTATTCGTTATTTATGGACAATGTTTTAATCATAAATATCGTTAATTGACTTGTGATAAAATTTCTTCAGAGGCATCTTAGCCGACTGGAGTATTTACAATGACACGATAATGTAACGTTTGTGCACAAAAACTCAACTATTCTTCTGCTTCTTGGTATATGTATAAAACGTTTACCAATTAAATCCCGTCGGCATTATAATGTTGTAACCAGTTGTTGACAATTTCCTTGAATTTTTATTAACCATGAATTGTTTCAAATATAGATGTAGTTTTAAAATATCACTGCAAAGTTTGATAGAAATAACTCAGACGAAAGAAATTTATATCTCCTTTGATACTTAAAAAAAAAAGAAGAAACACGTGATGTAACGCAATACATGGCATGCAAGCTCCTTATCCATTTTTCTGGCAAATACCCTTGTTTCCCAGTATTGCATTTAAGCTATTAGTATTTATGAGGAGATCGTGACATGGAAAGTCTCATTTCTCACAAAATACTGCTTATCTCGTTAATACGATTCACAGGAGTTATTTATTAGAACTGGAGAATGATCCTCCGTAATACTTGTTCTATCAAAATCTGATAATAATATTTCTCAGACTCTCTTTATTAGCTCAAGCGTATGGAAAGTATGTCTGATAATGAAAAACAGTCCAATGGAACTGCGAAACACACGGCTATGTATTCGGTGGGTTTCACAGTCCTCTCCTGTTCTCCTTTCCATCAAGTGCACCTTCGCACCTGGTTACAGGTAACCCGCAGCACCGGCTGCTAAATTAATTCTCTGCAGGTGTGAATGAAGGGTCTCGAACAACCTGCAATTACAGCAACACAGCAAAGAAATATTAAATCTGATACTTTGTTTGGTACAGAACAGTTAGTGGGTAAGAAAATCATTTTGAATGGTTATTAATCTGTAATACTTTTCGGACGTAAATTTTGTCATAAAAAACTGTCATTGAGGTAGATAATACGGTATTCTTAGTTGAATTGTGAATCAAATATATTTAACAAACAAAAAACTTAACGGAATCAGTTTTCTACTAAAATGAATATAATTAAACATTAAAATAAAATAAAAATTAAACTTGGTGCAACATTGCTTCAGCTTTATCAACATCTTGGGAGCCTTAAAAATTTATTCACGAGTATTAGAGCAGCCTTGACTCATAAAATATATGTTCCTGTAAATAACGGTATTCGCACCGTAATGTGCGTTATTTTTCCATTTGGTTTTTCGGTTTTATATCTACACAGACATACTTCAAAAAACAATATATACATTGTTTTATATATTGTATCCATATATCCAATAGCTGAAAATGAAAGAAATATTTTTGTGTATCAATACATCGTATTCATTTTCTGTTTCTGTTAATCGGAAGTCCTACTAAGATGTAGGGGTGTAATCAGTGAACTGGTTAGATACCCTAAATCCAGATGATACTCTTTCCTGAATAAGAATGCATTTTTACTGCCAGTGAATGAAAGTTTGAACAAGCTGTTGGTGCGAAAGAAAAAAAATGGTAACCGTTTTTACTGTAAGTAACCGAAACGAATTTAAAGTAACAGTACTTAACATTCATATTCTCTCTGCTGTAAATGTTGAAGCCAAAAGACTTAAATCCCTTCAAAAATTACCTGGCTTCCCTTTTGTGAATTGAGTAATCCAGGATTCCTTTGTTTAACTTGACATTAATAGAAACCTACTTTTAAAAAATTCAATCTATACAGAATGTCGATATCGAGGCCATTGAGGTCGGAAGACGATGATAAACAGGGGTAATGCATGAAGAAGGGCCAGACCTTCGTGAAGAAACCACCGCGGTGTTCCCGACAGTTGGTTAGAGAAACAATGGAAAATCAACTACAGAACCAGCTCTCCCTGAATGACAGTACCCTCACACACCAGGTTAAATGCGTTGCAGCCAATGAAATACCTGGTAACATCAGTTATTTCTGGTTTTACATTCACAAAGAACGAAGGCTCAAATCACGATGATTATACAGCTAAAATTGGTATACGCAACGATATAACACACAGAAAATTTGTATACACCTCTATATTCTAGTTTTAGATAATAATGTAATGATAAACTGTGGTTGGCATGCTTTATATATGCCTGAAACTCGAGTAGAAAATGGCGAATTTTTAAAGTCGAAAAATTTTACGTTGGGAAGTAAATGTTCATCATTTGCTATGTTGAAACTCATTAATTATACACTTCTACTAGGCAATGTTATTGTCAGATCGATATTTTAATTATTTTAATGTAATTAATATTGTAATTAAGTAGAAGCATTAAAACAGAAAGTGGATGAAACGAGACAACTATACAGTTAAATACATGTTCGAGTACTGGATGTCACACATAATCACATTTTTAGGTATATATTCTTGAAATAACCAGATCTAAATAAAATTTTGTGCAACTTTTATAATGAGATTGATTTTTCTGACTCGAATTGAAACGAAGGATCTGAGTATATCCTGCATTTTTTTCACAGTTCTTCCTCCTGCACAAATACAGCCAAGACGGATTCAAGGTCTGCATGTCCTATTGCAGTAATCTCCGACGACGTCACATTAAAAACCTTCAGATGTTTTCAAAATGTTCAAAGAGAGACCTTTTGAATCGTATGCGGCATGGAGAGTCGTACGGGAAGTAAGAAAAACTTTTCGAAGAACGTTTAGCGGTGTCACGTAGGTCCAGAATGTATTACAACCTAATTTCGACTAGAAAATAATGGTCAGGCTGTATTATAACGGAATAATTGTTTCAAAATAATACGTCTCTGTGATTGACTACATCAGTATTATGACGTCATTACCGAATGTTGTTGTAGCGGGGTAATAATATCCAGCAGACCCCAAATAAAAAAATACTGTTTACCTTTGATTAACAAAATTCTAAACCCTCTCCTTAATTTCTATAACTTTCTTCATACGAACTCACAGTTCTTA
The DNA here is from genome assembly GCA_031002005.1 of Vandiemenella viatica. Classification (NCBI taxonomy): domain Eukaryota; kingdom Metazoa; phylum Arthropoda; class Insecta; order Orthoptera; family Morabidae; genus Vandiemenella; species Vandiemenella viatica. The sequence goes on along the minus strand of JARYHS010012519.1, from coordinate 145,274,755 downwards.
ATCAGAATTTATAGTCCTTAGCTCATCGGCTAAGGCACTTAATTCCGGAAGTTTCCGTCTCCGGTCGCTCGTTCAAATCCTCTTGTGGTACAGGAATTTTTTTGGAGTTGTATTTGGTTATACGAGCTACTCCGAGATCTTCCAAGGTTGTGATGAGGAAAGGCATTGGTCTGCCTGCCTCTGACAAAATAGCTTGGTACATCTTAGGAAAGGTTGGATTAACCTTCGGATTGTGGACTAAGTCAGATTTTTAGTTTTTGGAGTGAAAACTTCTTTAGGCACGTTAGGCGATTTTTGGATGGGTAAAATAATGAGTTAGCGTCAGCGACATGGTAATGTTGACAACGTAGTTGTAGCGGTCTGATGGCTCGATGGTTAAGGTGTCTGACTGGGAAAAGAAAGGTTCCTGGTTCGAGTCCCTGTGTCGGCGGAGATTTTCGTAGACTTAACCCGCCTCTTACCTCTGGCACAGCTTGATGTGTAATGTGAAGTACTTTTTTTTACTTATGTCTTTACGTGTCGTCGACGTCGAGGTCATCAGAGGCGGGAAAGGACTGTAGACAAGGAACGGGAAGGAATTCGGCGGTGGTCTTTCGAAGGAACCATCCCGGCATTCGCCTGGAGTGATTTGGGGAAACCATGGAAAACCAAAATCTGGATGCCGGGACGGGGATTCGAACCGCTGTCCTCGCGAATGCGAGGCCTAGCGTTAACCGCTCACCCACCACGCTCGGTGATGTGAAGTACGCCAGTATGTTTCCGTGGTTCGGGCTCCACGATAAACTGTAGGTCCTCTGTACCTGGTGGGGTTACCGGATAGGGTTAAGGCGGCTAAGACAGTGGCGGAATATGTAGCCATTAAAAACCCTGTCACCAGTTCATTATAACCACACTGACTTATTTAATATCTGTAGCTATAAATATGACGAGTTGCGCGTATGAAATTGATAGTTTAAAGTTTTCACTTCTGGCCAATTACCGCCAACTGTTTATTATTATTATTATTATTATTCTGATGTTTCTTTGGAACACGAATGAACAAATGATACATCTTTACTGCTTTTGTACAGTAAATAGAAATTTTATCGAAGTTATTCACAGAAAAAAACAGAAAACTATTAAACATTTAAAGCACACTTCACTATATTATGGAAGATCTGAGCTATCCTTAGTATGCATTTTACGTTTAGAGCTTTTATAATGGGTAACATATTGCACAAAATTATCTGATAACCGTTCTTATAATCAATTTTTGTTACTAATTAGCTTCTGTCAAAAAAAACAGGTTGAATGCAGATTTGTGGATCATAACCAAAGAAAAAGCAACTATAAATGTTGATACATGTATCAGATTGGAATTTTGTTTGTTAATAACTACCTTCACAGACAGTAAAAAATGATAGGTTGAACGACGATTTATGGCTAATAGCTAGAATAATTTTTAAAAACTTAAATAAGTCATTCGCTTTGCTCTAAAGAGCGCAGAATGTTAAGGACGCACTAATCTCGTAGCACTAACAAATGTCTCCCTAGCGCACTGTCTCTCAACAAGTTACCGTGTTTTTCTGACCAATATGCTAGTTAGAATTGCCTGCTTCGAGAAAATTCCTTCCAGCTTGCGAGCACCAGGCAAGAGCAATCACTTCGCCATCGGAATGGTGCTGTTTCGCCAGTCGATTTTTCATTGTATCGAAAATGAAATCAGCCGGAGACAGATCAAGGCTGTAAGAGGAATATTGCCACTCTTTCCGCTTGAATTTGTTGCGAATGTCGTTAGCAACATTTGCTGAACGGTAGTAATTTTGTGATGTCGTTGGGTTGTTTCCAAACATACCATACACCTTCCAGACTGCTTCCCTCAATCTTACATTTTCACCATAACTTTCACACACCTTTTTTTAAACTACCCTGACTGAACACTATTTCAACTGTAAAAATCCGATCACAGCAAGGATTTCTTGTTTGAAGATTTAGTTGTAGCAATTGGTTACTGATAAGCACAATTGATTTTGGCATGCATACACTAAGATTGAATTTTAGATAGTGTTGCAACCAAAATTCATCAACTTATTTTCTGATTTCCACTAATAGATCGAGCCGTACCACTTAGTTCGAAATATGATCTTATTTCCTTGATTGTGTTTATTAATACAAGAAAGACCGTTCGGAAAATGAAGCGGAGATCCAGAAATGTCGTTCTGTATGCATTGTTATTATTATTTTCGAATGTACGCTATCATATCATACTTTAGAATTTGTCAGTAATACTCGTATACTAAAGTGCGCAACTGTCTATACTTGTTTTTATTAGAAAAATTCTATTTCTAATTGTTTCATCTAAAAGCGTATCTGTACACGGAACAAACAAGCATGTGGTAGAAGGACACGTCTGTACTACTGTTCTTATTCTATGAAATATATATATATTTACAGAAGAAATATAAGCGAGATCAAACCGAATTTTAAGTAACTATGAACTTAAAATAGATAATGGCATGTTGTGAACACTCATCTAGCTAATTTTCTTTATGCCCGCAATCATTTCACAACTCTAACGCCTTCGACGAGCCTTCAGCACTGATTAATTAAAAAAATAGTAGTTACAACTCAACAGTCATCAAAAGATTTTTTATGTCTATCTGAATCTAATTTAGCATGATTTTTTTTTTTAGCAAATGGTTTATTGAACGCAATATGGTTGTTATAAATGGAGTTATAAATAAAAAATAAAAACAAAGGGGCATAATCGTCTCCGAATTACAGTAAAATATTCTCGCTTTCTGTATTCTGCAGTAGTTAAACTAGCACCTGCGAAATGGAGAACATCCATTGTTATAATGAAACATTTTTGCAAATTTCAAACTGTTATCTCCGCGAATACAGATGTGTCGTGTACAATACCTGAATTCATACTGCAGTAAAATCTTTAAGGAAAGTCACTATTGAATCTGATATTTATTCCATATTTAAACAGCTTCTTTGTTTATGAACATATCGAATGAAAATGTTTTAAAATAAATAACTGATTTAATAAAGCAAGGCAATAGAATTCCCTGGATCACAATTGACAAAAAAAAACTATTAAATACCATTAAAACCATTTGCTGAATGGTGCACGGTCCTGTTTTACCATTCCATCAGATATTCGCTTAGTATGTAAGATGTACGATGCTGTTTTCCTGTCATCTCTCCATTGTCAGGGAGTTTATATAAAGCATGCTCACAGTTTACGTGATGTTTTATTCAGCTCCAATCACCGAAGTATTTGAATGAAGGGCTTCCGTTCTGCTCTACGAAGCGTGCTGAATGCTTTTCGGAAAGGTGCTTATTCTAAACATATGGTAGACAGCATCTTTAAATAGTAATGAGGCATAAATATTTTTAATGTTACATGAAGATATATACAAAAAAGGACCCCCAATAAATGCTGGCATACTTTAAACATATGATATTACGGCATTCTTTGAGAGAAATTTGCACCTCTCCAGTCACTAAACGTTATGAGAAGCCAATATCTTCAGCTCTATTAAATTTTCGAGCTACGAAACACAAAGGTTTTGTGTGAAATGCATATTGAAGACAGTAAAATGAGTGGATTAAAAAAAAAAAAATAAAAAAAACTTGTTGAATAACTCTGATTTGGTAAGATTTTAAATTTGTCGTAGGTCATAGAAAACAATTTGTATCAAAAGTGGAACTATCCTAAACAATCGCTGCAATCGTATTTGTTTTATGTACAGTACAATGACGATGACTACTATTTACGCTTTCAACTAAACGGAACTCCACATATTAAATCATTTCTTGCGGCCTGCTGGAATCGAAGCTCCTGTATATTACGTCACATGCATAAATTAACTATCTTTGTGTCAACTGATTTCAACCAGTATTCCACTTCTTATTATTTTTTACGAACTTCTTTATCTTCAGAAAAAATCGTTTTATACGTGCTGAATTAATTGCATAGTTTAAAATAAATTATTCTCTTCCCCTGCATTGTTTATTAAGAAATCGATCAGTAAAACCCTAATCCAGCTAAAAGAAGAGATCATATTTTTTGTTGTATATGTATTATATGTAGCGAACCAATTAGGAAGAAGTCGTAACTTACATTTAGCAAAATTAAAATAATAGAAATATTTTCCCTCTTAAGTTTCTTGCAACTATTGATAAATTACGAAAAAAATAAATTCCATTTGTTCTTAAAGTCAGTGTTATGATAGAAAGCTTCTAGAAATGAACAGTATATTGGACATGAAGTTACAATATGCAAAAAAAAAAAAAAAAACAAAAAAAAAAAATGCATCCCAATGCGGCCGAAATACATTGGTCAAGTGAACATGATATGATGCAATTACGGTACTCCGTTTTTAAAAGTACATTTTAAAAGTACATCAAAATCAGTGTATATAAAGTGGCGGTTTTTCCATCTAGATAAGGTCTTTAGGAACTATCAAGGTTGTCATTCCAGATCTTTAATGACGTTCTAAATACTGCACATGAACATTCGGAATTAACAGGATTAGGAGTACGAAATTGTTAATGGATAGCATCATATAGCTGTTGTGGTTTGTTCATTCTTCCGTATTGTCCATACTGTAAGAGCAAGTAGTGAATTCATGGACAACTCTCCGCTAGTATACAGCGTATAGTATGTTTAGAGAAGAACAATAAATACAAACTACCTCGCATGTCTTATATTCCGCATTAAGAATGTTAGAAGGATTAAAAAATAAGAAATGCATTCAGAAACAATATTTTAACAATTTTTTCGCAAGTATTTCAACTTCAAAATCAATAATCGGGAGAATACAAATCTCATCATTGGAATGAAAGCTGAGAACGACATGTACGGCAGACCAGCCACCAGAGCACATCGCGGGACATTACTAACACAGTCGATCCACCTATGAACCTCAGCTTTTGCTTCATTTGTGTACTGACAGACAACGTCTCCATGATGAAACTATAATTAATCATAATCTATATATATAAAGATGAATGTATGTATGTTCGTTTGTTTGTTTGTTTGTTCTCCATACAAATCCACAGTTTTCATCTGATCTCGATGAAACTTTGCACACTTATCCTTTGAAACAAGGAGAAAAATACTGTCTACATTTGGTTGGAAAATTATCTGTATTAATAATACATGTTGTCTTAAACTTTCTTAAAATTACTGTACAGTGATAGACAGACGCGTTGGATGTGGAGGTCTCTGTACAGTTTTTCAGTGTAGCGGTCAGTTAGCTGAGTGATTACAGTGCTTGCTTACGGATGTTTGGATCGTGTTGTCTGGTTCTAATCTCCGTCGAGGCAAAGATTTTTAAAAATTGTTTTTGATCGTAATAGTTACGCCTGGGCCGTATGTTATTAGGATTGAATGTTAAACTGAAGAAATCACAAAGTTAGGGATGCAATGCGCGGTAAATCGTAGGTAGGTGTATGCTTTTTTACGTTATATTGTTCCCTCAGGGGTGATTTGCAGTCAGTGTGTGTGCGATCTGCAGTCATAATACCACTGAAGAAATCACAAAGTTAGGGATGCAATGCGCGGTAAATCGTAGGTAGGTGTATGCTTTTTTACGTTATATTGTTCCCTCAGGGGTGATTTGCAGTCAGTGTGTGTGCGATCTGCAGTCATAATACCAGAAATTCGGAAGTAAGTCTCTGTCTTTTGTTACATTTTTACGCCTAAATGCCTATACCAACTTTGACGAAGTTTGACAAGAAAATCTGTAGGGAGGGCACAGGACATTTTTTTACGGTACGATTAACAGTTGCAGTCACGAAATTTTGAGAACTTTTCGAATGGTGACAGAGTGACGGATGTGTGTTTTATTCCGTAATGTTACGTCGCTTGCTCATGCTGTGCTTCTCGAGCATTATGTTAGTGTATAATTTTTTAATAAATTTCGTTTAGAGAAAAAACGTATTATATAATATAGATGTCGATTTTCTGTGTCCTATTACTTTGTGTCTGCTTAAATGTTTTTGGCACCAGTTTATTTTGCCTTCTTTTTTGACATGCCTTGTGGGCGTAAACTGGCCTACGTTGTAGCTCTAGCAGAGCACAAGCAGCTAAAGTTATTAGAACACAAGAATCGTATGCTCATGCTCAACAAAGAAGAAAAGACCAAGCTGAAATAAAGCTGCCCTTAATTAACACGCCCCTCCCCCCACAACCCCTCACCTTCATTTGATTTTTCAGTTTTTAATTATGTTGGAAATTGATTCTCTTCAAGAGAAAGGTTCGATGGTAGAATGATATAGCGATGGCTTTCCTGTCATATTATGCCAACTCGGTGTTGTTTCTCACCAATCCTTCGTTACCAACAACTTTCTATATTCAATTCTGGCAAAGAAATTCTTAATCCACGCGTTGGAAGTCGCGGGTGTCAGTTAGTTATCCATAATACAGGTCTAATGAGAATTTCCTTTTTAATACTTTCACGAGCAATTAAATGTATCTCATTATTTAATTTACATTATTCCCTTTGTTATAATCACGTATACCATGGTAATTAATGCATACTAATATTATAAATGTAAAAGTAACTCTGTCTCTTTATCCCCATGTCTGTTGGTTATGTTTTCAGGGCTAAACGGCTAATCCCAGCTCCATGAAATTTGACAAGGAGATACTGCTTGTCATTGTCATCCAATTTTGAAAACCAACTGAACAGTGTTAAACAGGCGCATAGCATGTGTCTCTGTAATACCATAAAGGAGAGCGAGCTGGTGATTCAGTGGTTAAGGCGCCTGATTGCTTTAGAAGGTTGTAGGTTCGGTCTCGGGTTCAAATCCAGTTGGGAACAGGAATTTTTAATTGCTGTTTCTGATCACAGGAGCCACGAATGGACGTTTCGTTGCTTGGAAACCACGTTAAACTGTAGGCCCAACCACGACGGAGGCGAAATATGTAGCAAAACGAATCTGTCACCTAGGTTGCCTAGCAATCATTATGCGTTTTATTTTATATGCTATATTGGTCACTAAGGTTTTGTTTCTCTCACTGTCTGTTTGTGTATGATCTACACTAAAAATATTATAAATGCAAAAGTAACTCTGTTTGTAACGTTTTGACGTCTAAGCGCCTATACTGATGTTGATGAAATTTGACAAGGAAACACTTTGTATCATTAAGGAGGACACACGATACCTTTACTAAATAAATAACATTTTTGTTATTAAATTTTAAAACTAACTGAATAGTGTCTAACAGATGGACAGCGTGCTTAAGTCTGTAATGTTATATCGGTCACTCAGGCTGTGCTTATCTGGTAGCCTGTTACTGTATGATCTGTTCATAAATTTCTTTTACATCCTAAACATATAGTATAGATATGGTTTCGCTGCACTATACAATTATTTTGTGTGTACTTAAAATTTTCTGGCATCAGTATATTTTGTCTTCTTTTTGACATGCCTCACAGGCGTAAATCAGACCTAAGGCGCAGCAGCTAAAGTTATTAGAAACCAAGAATCTGATGCTCATGCTGAAGAACGAAGGCAAGTCCAAGCTAAAAGACAATATACCCCCAGTTAACCCCACCCCCCGCTATTTTTAAAAATGTTACAAATTGATTCTCTTCGTGAACCATGTTTGACGGTGGAATAGTATAGTGATGTCTTCTCCGTCAAATTATCCTGCCTTAGTGTTTCTTGTGACACTTACGTAACTTATATCTTTCTATATCCAATAGTAAAATTTTAAGTCCACGCGTACAATGTTGCGCGTAACAGCTAGTAGTTTAATAAAAATAGTTACTTTCAACGGAACAGGCATGTCGAGTATCATTCCTCGAAAAAGCATGCTGTAAATTCAACATAAAAATCAGTTGCCAACCAGAACGTAGTGAATGAGCGGTAATGCTGTGCCCTCGCATTCGGGTGTAAGTGGATTCGAATCCCGGTCTGGCTATCCAGTATGGGTTTTCCTCGGTTTCCCGAGATCACTCCAGACGAATGCCCGTATGGTTGCTTCGACGAGGAGTAAATCAACCCAGCACTCTATACACCCATATAATTAGAACACCAGCCCAAGTGCATAATGTTTCCTTATCGAGACCTTGTCCCCAACATTAAGAATTTTTTCATGGCCTACTTCATTTCCAAACCTAACTTCCATCAATAACGTGTAGGATGTGATTATCCGCGATCTTAACAATTCATTCTTTGCATGAAATGCGAAAGAATGTGCAAGCTGCATTAGACAAATTTTGTCATGGTAGTCTACTAATAACTACCTGTAGAGTGTCGATCCCTGTTGTCGAGGGGTATTGTATGCTGGCACATGGAAACAGAACCGGTGGAAAGTCCGTTAGAATTCTACGTGGAACATGTTTTAGTTTAGTGCTTTATTCATTTGCTGATGCTCGTAGGAGAAATTGTGAGAATAATCCACAGGTAGTGTTCAAGCATCATAAATGAGCTTAAGTTACCAACTGCCCTAATTAAACGAAGCCATAGAGTAGTTTCTGATGTGTATCTTTTGATATTATACTCACTCCAATATTCCATGTTTTATGTTATAAATATTCAAAAATGTCATATCTGTCTGATATTTTTTTATTTTGTTAGTGGAGACTTTCCCGGCATATTCATGAAATGATTTTTCAGCCAGATAGCGTCGTAAAAAGACAACGCTTCGACAGCCGACTCGGTTGTCTTCATCAGGTCTAATACTTCAGATATGGTTACCTGAAATCACGCTATCCGGCTGGACTCCTGTGAAGAAATCATTTCTTTATTTATTTTTCTTGTGTGCTTCATAGCACGTTTTAGTTTTGGTGGAATGAATTACAAGCAATACGCCAGTGAAGATCAGCGTTTTGGTAGACGCAGATTCAGTGTCACTGAAACTTAGTCTTCTTTCTGGAGTAACAAGATCAACGCAGTGGCTTCTGAGGTGAAGCTCTTACTGGCAGAAGTTACCACTCGTCTCCGACTTCTAAGTGCTCCTTATTAGAATGCAAATCTGAAAAGTTTCAACTCATATTAGCTGTATTAACACGCTAATCACATTAGGCAAATATAATTTTTACGCATCTAAATTGTAATTTTAAACTTCTTCAGGAAAGGGTGTTAAATTAGCAGAAAGTATTTAAATACCTGTTTCCGGAGGTTCAAAAATGTTGAACTTTTTTTTAATGTTTAAAGTTAAACTGTAATTTACCGAAGAATACCCTCAGCTTAGTTAAGTGTTCTTTACCAAATGAAGCACATTCAAAAGGACTTCGTTAATAGTAATACGCTATAACAGCTTGATTTTACACGCAGATGTATTTGATACACAATACGTTGCTGCTTATTCTATTCTAAATAGTTAAGTTTCTCTAGTGTACCAGAGATCTATTTGAAGAATCTCATTGGTCTCGGTACAGTATTCTGGTAAAATTAAATTCATTTAACCGGGCAGGCTTACGTCTCATTAACGTCGAGCTTATACAGGTGGAAAGGGACTAAGGGCTAGGAACGGAAATATCTCGGAAATGGCCCTTTGAAATAACCATCTTGGAATCCGGCTTGAGAGATTTTCGGAAACGATGAAATACGGAAATGTGAATTGGCCGACGGCTGTTCGAACCCGTGTCCTCCCGAATGCGAGACCAGAGAATTATTCACCAAGATCGATCCCGCCAAAGACATGCCATCTTTCACGTGAGAACAACTACATCACTCGTAGCGACAAATTACGGAAGACAAAAATCGGTAATGAAAACTCCTCGCGTACAAAATAGCTTCAAAATAAACTGTAAATTCATTTAGCTTTGCAGTCTAAAATTATGCGCGGTGGAGGTTTAGAACTCTTGATTCAACTTCTTAGTTTTTTTTTTTACGTTTTTGTACCGTCTCAGTTAGAACTATTGTATATCGTGTTGGGAAATCTTTAATTTTGAGCCGGAAAACTGAATTAAACTGCTATTATCTGACAAGTGCACCGTATCTCAATCAGTTATTAATGTCTGAAGACAATACCACCGTTATCATTAAGCTTTTAATTACATTTTACAGCTTAAATTTAAACGTTTCTTGTGGTCGGTTTAACAGACGTAGCGTTTTAGTTCCACAAATCTTTTATAAGGAACTGTACCTGGATATTACCATAAAAATAATTAGCTTATTATGTAAGGTTCTTTTTGTTGTTGTTGTAAAGCTAAGCAAATTTTGATTTCCGATGACTGTGTACCTTGGAAACTGAAGCTAGAGGGTATCTGGCCACCAACTTCTGTTAATGAAGCTTCCATTTATGATTCACGTAACAGAACACAGGTTATTTATAGTTCGTTTATGTCCTCTAGCTCACTCCAAGTGCTTTGCAAATCCTTATCAATGCTCCGCATGTAGGACTATCTGGTATCTGAGCTTTAGGAAGGGCAACAATAAATGAATTCTAATACGATATGTGTCTGTACGTTATGCTGCAACATGAACTCTGCCAGATGAGAACGTCGTTGTTGCAGCAAGATGGAACACACCACAGTGGATCTGTAATCAGATCATGTCTGTGCATACTATACAGCTCTCCTCTCCACAACCAGCAGCAGAGGCGTCGTTAGTGTTCAAATCGAAATGGGACGTAATTATCTCGACGGTTTCTCGTGTTGCAACGCTAGACGGGAAGGCAGTTTGTTGGAACCGGGTGTAAGCTACTGCACCCGCGCATCCATATTGAAGTATGGAATCCTGATGATATATATATATATATATATATATATATACTGTATATTGAAGCTGCTGGATACGCTGTGTAAGTCAAGTATCTACGAAAAAAACAATACAAAATCTGACTTAATTAACACAACAGTTTCGTTTGTTTCCGTTACTATCAGGTTTTATTCGTGTAATCTCAAACTTATTACTACTGGATAACCAATTTGTACCCACAACACCAATTTTAAACTTTCAGAACCATTATCACCAGAGAACTGGCACATAAAATCTGTCCATCACAGAGATACATGTTACGCCTTCCACCGGGTGAAATAACAATGTTAAAGTATTTGGAACATCGTTGACAGAAGACTGCAGTTAGTTACTCAAACGTGTCACGGTCGCTATGTTAAACCTCGCTCGGAGTGATGCTAACATGACGCTATTTCATTTGTTTATCAATGTGCAACATGTTTTTGGAACAAGTCTGATGTCTTGTTCATATACGATTCTCTGAGTGTTTGGACCTACAATGTTGTTATTTAAGAAGTTACCTGTAGTTATGAAGTTGAAGGAATTCAGTCACATACATTGGTTAAATTTTAAATTACCTTACGACCTGATATATTTTTGTTTAATTTTTCATCTCGCAGCAAAATCTTTTATTAAGAAAAAAAAACTCCTGGGTACATCGATAAGTAATATACTGACCGAAATGGTATCAATGTCTGACAAGTAGTTTTCAGGCGTTAATCCCAACAGACACACAGTCTCAGTTTACTTTACTCCTCAGCTTCCAAAAGTCGCACGAAGATGAAAGATACTTCATTTTATTTCTGTGACCTTGAGATGCACATTGATAAAAAAAAATCCGATGAGTGGTTATAGAATTAATTTAGATCAACGAAATGTAAATTGTTTCTCGCAGCCAAGGTATTTAAGGCTCATTATATAATGAAGTCAAAGTAGAATATATTAGTTTCATACTAAATTTATTCATAACTAAGTTCTATTCAATAATGTTAATGTATTGAGAAACCGCAAAATCTTAAAAGAAAAGCTAGCGGACCAAATAGTAAAATTATAATGCCCCTTATTCACTTGTTTAACTAGTTTAAAAATAATATATAAAAATATACGCCTATTCTTAAGTTAAATAATATTACATCTTTTTGTATAAGCTATGACTATTTTAATTGTGTATCAAAGATACCTTATTCTTTGCTACTGTCTGAAATATTACCAATAATTTATAGCAAGTTTAAAATATTCTCGAGCCTCCCACCAGGATAGTGCGTCAATATCTAGAAAAAGGTAGACAAATCAACACCTCCATCTTAAATTTTATACTTTCATATATTTAATTCAGATGTTTAAGGAAATAGTTTTATCTTTCTCTTGTGTGCGCCCTAATGACGAAAGTGTCATCCACATATCTATAAAAGCAAGTTGGTCGAAGTTCTGCACACTTCAGTGAAATGTCCTCAGAATGTTCCATGAACGTATTACTGGAGAAAGTGGTGAGCCCATAGTGTCTCCGTTAAACCTTTAAAAATACTTAGCTTCAAAGAGGAAGTAAGTCGAAGTCAGATTGCGGCGGAAAAGTTCCACCATCAGTGAACAACTCCAGGTTATCTTCATTCAGAGGGAACCTATTAAAAAGCGCCACCACAACAAAACTGACCACGGTGTCATTTGGTGCTAATCATAACTCTTTCAGTGAACCAACAAATAACTTCTTCGAATTGCGCTCATAGTGAGCGCATCATTCCTCTAATAGGCCCCGGACTACGGAGAGATGCTTAGCGAGTGGTACGTTGGTGATCCAATGAAATTCACTGTATGTCGTAATAGGTCCCTATCTTTATGTATGTAGGCAGCGCATACAGTCCGGGAGGTACCAGAGCTTGGGGCTGAAATGTTTTGACGATCTGAAATTTTCAGAAGTGCAATAGTCCTCCCGACTACTGCTGCTATTGGATCACAAGTTGCCTCGCGTACACTACGTACTCCAAACTGATGTTGATTTTCCGACTATAGTTTTCCGTTGTCATAAGCAGCAGCCACAGCCATTTACTGCTCCGTTGAGCAGAGTAGGGTGGAGTGTGTTGTCGCTAGACATTTACTCCAGCTTCATTTTGATGGGGCATTTCTTCTCTGTTGGTTTGTCGTCACTTTGGCTGTCGATGTTTTCTTGTACTGAGTGGGTGCCACCGCGACCTTCTTCCTCAGAAGTGGTTGGCCGCAATTTGTGTCGTTCCATTAATGCTGCCTCAGGGGGGCAGTGGTGTCTTCTTTTGATGTGAGGTGATTTACGAGCCTTTCTTCTCTTTGATCGGATGATTGACGCGTGGTGTGGTCGGATGATTCTCTGCCGGTGATCTTTTGCCTGAGTTGATTCTTTGGTGGACGCCGTCTGTTGTGATCCTCGTGATGCTTAGTCGTCTCCGTTGGCACTGCCTCTTGTCGTCTTGTTAGCGGGGAGCAGTGCGATTTCCGGCGCTCCTCGGGCCGTGTGGTAGCAGTAGGGCAGACAACGCTTACTTGCCGTCTGGTTGCGTGCTGCGTATGTGACCTGCTACTCGGATGAGGATTCTTCCTACTGCGTTGCTGCTTCCATGCTCGGCAGCCGCGATAAGAAGCAGCATGTGAAGAGCCGCAGTTGCAGCAAACGGCGTCCTCGCGACGCTGGTTGCATTCTGCGACGTAATGTCCACCGCCACATCGAACGCAACTTGCTGGCTTTGTGCATTCGCTAGCAAGATGCCGGAATTTTTGGCACCTGTAGCACTGCACCAGCTTGCGTGGCTGTAGTTTTTCTGCAGGTTTCTGCGTAGAAGTGCCGGCCTTCTTCGTCTTGGGGCAGGAGAGTGTGACTTCATAAGATATGGAGTCCTCCTGCAACATCTGGATGGCGGCTTCAAAGTCTTCAGGGCAGGACAGCAAGATCTTCAATCCCAGATGATCTGGCCAGCTGAATACAGGAAGCTTCATGGCACTCTGCATCTGAGCCAGTAAGATGCAGTAGTTCCCTGCATAGCTGACAGTGATCGGTGGTACTGGGCCTACTTGTGCGGCAGGGAAGATTACTGGAGCTGGTGAGTCAGGCTCACCATTTTGAGAAGGCAAAGGAGTTGGTGAAGAGAGTTGTGTGGGCCTTATCGGCGTCGTCTTGAAATTGCGGTACGTCTTTGGGTCGTAGCTGTAGGTCTGAAACCTTCTTTTGGTGTCTTCAACATATTCCTCCCAGACGAAATCGCTGGCCAGTGGGGTTGGAAACACGAGTGCCTCCGGCCACGCCTCGACTCCTCCGACAGGGCGATTCTTATTGACCAGGTGTCGGTGGTCGCGGCTTGTCAGGGCCTTCTTGAAAGTGGCAGCGTCGCAGGTGGGAACCCGCCAGCTGAACTGAAGGCCGTCAAGGATGACTGAGATAGCGAAACTCCATTTCTCAGGGTTGCCTTGTGCAAGGTGTCTTTTCCAACCTTTAAAGGACCAGTCTTTTGGTCTGACTTCTTCCACAACACGTTCAGTGGCCCCTGGTGGAAGGTGGGAGGCCTCCGCCAAGAAGCCAACTTCCCGCGGGAAGGCGCCAGGTGGTTTGAATTTCTTCCTCCGTTTTGCCTTCTTGATTACGGCAAGCTTCACGGGCGACTCGGAGGCGCTACTAGAAGCTGTAGTGTCTGCCTTAGTAAGAGCAGATAGGCACGAACGAGTAGACTTGGCTGTACCAGTCTGCACAGGCGACGTGGATGCCATTGTGTGCCCGGAGTCTCGTCTCGAAGTGATGGAGTTCGCCTTAATATCTGCGGGAAGAATGACGATGTCTTGGTTCGCCGTAATCCCTTTAGCGCTCTCCACTCCAACGCGGACATATTCTTTTCGTTAGGCTCAGCGTTACAGAGAATGCAGCATATCTCTTATATGATTTCTTCTGCAGGGTCCACTGGTAGTCTACAGATGGCCTGCTAAGCTTCACTGATGATTTCGACGTATGGAACAGTGTCACGTGGGGCCGAGCGAGCTGCGACACGAACTCCAATTGTGGGTCCATCCTAGCGCTTACTTACTGTAAGTTGAGGTTGAAGAAATTCCAGTCGACATCTGTAAGCATCTGGCTAGGAATGAAAAGAGAGACTCAGCATTACTTAGTTATAATGACGCAGGTAGTTGCTTGGAATTATCTCAAGATATGTAGTTTAGTGGATTTATTAGAAAAACTGATGCAAGGCTATCATTACAAACTTTTTAGATAGGTCAGAAGTTTTTTCCGATAGTGAAATAGTGGATCAGAAGATCCAAAATGGTAGCGATTGCTTCCGAAGCCAGCGGAGGGGAGAACGGTGGAATTTGACTTGAAATTTAAAACAGGACTGCCCTATATAACTTTACATAGTGAATTGCCACGCATCTCTGTCCCCAAGTAGCATCTTCAGTGTATGTAAGCGGAGAACGCCGACTTGGCGTTTACATCACCTTCAAGGTGCATGCTACCTCTCGTGAACACTGGATGGGCTTTGCGGTTCTCACAGTGAGGCTGCCGCGCTAGCGACCTTGGAGCCTGGCGTCAAGTATAGTGGTGTGGCGTTCGCTAGTTTCACCTGGCTCGCAAAGCAAACTGCCTTTCTCAAGATTAATAAATGTTTCCAAAAACTGACACCCGCGACAGATCTCGGGGCAGGTGCGCACCGCAAACGCCGTGAAAGCACAGTTTCCGCATCCTGATCTAGTTCTTTGCTGATCAAATTATGCCAGTTTGTTGAATCACTTGTGTCTGTTTGCTTGCATTGGTAAAGAGACGGCTAAATGTTTCCTATTGTCTTGCGGTCCTTCCACTGAGCCCACCAACGTGAAACAATCCACCCAGTCCCATTCATCCGGAGAGAGTTTGCTGGACAGCATAAAATGGTTGGAGCGAAGTGTTAAGATCCAGCTCCTTCGGCATGAAATGAATCCTCTATCGTACCAAGATCTGGTTGACTCGACGAAGAATCCTAGACACAAATGCTGATTTTAGACGTTGTTTAAGTTCGGCGAAGCTAGGAACAACATCCTGGCCCCAACACTTTTGAAGGAAGGCTAGTGAACTCAACAGCTTAGTCTTGAAAAAGGCTAAGCTGTTGAGTTCGCTTGCTGTAATTTAAGTGCAAATAATACAATTTTACATTCAGCGTCAAAACTATGTTACGTTTTACCAAGTATGGTTCTATTTTTAACGATCACATTGAGTGTAAATTAGTTTCTTCAATACTGTGACAAAAATTACGTATTTAAATGAAAATAAACAGTGATGTGTGCACTAATAATGTAAAAATGGAAAACTTCCATTGAAATGGCAACTAAAACTTTTTTTTTTTTTTTTTTTTTTTTTTTTTGAAACATCTGCTAACGTTGCCGTTTCTAAAACGTAGTTTACTTAACAATGATCCATTGACTTGACATCTTATTTAATCTGAAAATTCATATAACATAATTGGTTTTTGGTGCCTGTAGGACTGTTTTGTCTGCAACAATTTGACTTAGAATTCAAGAACATCCATTGAATTTATTTTTAATAAATCTGAGGAGATAGTCTTAAAATTACTACCTGTATTTTAGGTTCATAACTGAAATATATAGTTCCTTCAGTAATAACACACATCATATCATTCATTGTTTGTTATACAACCAATTACAGAGTTCCGTAACCAAAGGGAAACTTGAGCCCTATAATTATATGTAATTCCTTTATGCCACAACCCTCTTACTGCTAAGCTCAATAAATAACTGATTTTGAATTTCACATTTACGTGTTTCGTTGAGTTAAAATGGAATGTCGTATTAATCTTTATTTTGCAAAAGTGTGTTATAGAAGCTTCCAAACAAATATACGGAGTACGGAAAAGTATTTTTACTCTAACTTTTCGGATATTGTTGTTCAACCTTCATCAAAGAGAGGACAAAGATATTTTTTCGATTCTTTAACTGGAAAATAAAAACTTGAATGTCACTCGAAGTTGACATTATACAAATTTTGGTCCAGATCTACCTATAAATGGGCTATTACTTACCTAATTGAAAATTTTCTCAGCTACCTAAAGTATCCAGTATTAAAACAGAAAATACCAAAAAAAACTTATTTTTCGTATAGTTCATAAGAAGCGAGCTAAATAGCTACAGTTTTTTTGGTTTTATAAAAAGTGCTCTTAATTCACAGCACATTGTTTCCTAGTGGATGTAAAAGGGAGCATCCACAAACTATGAGATGATCTCCAAGTTCAACCTAGTACAAAATTAAATTTGAATACGTGTCAAGCATTTAGAGTAGCTCGTAAAGACGGCTAACTATGGATTAGAAAGAAAATAGAGAAAAGAAATAGGATAAATCTAGTATTTTAGAGATGGTAGGAGATCACTCGCTCAAGGGAAGGGGGGAGGGGTTGGGTAGAAAGCTAAGCTAGGCTACGTGAGGGGGAGGGGGAGAGGGGAGGTGTCCGAGTCAAGCCACGTAGCTTTTCATTCATATATTATTTGTCACAGCTACGGAGCACACAACAGCATGCGCATATTTATTCCGTCATTTAACTATCACCATGTGTAATTTAGATATCCTATACACTAACAGTGCTGCGCGTGCGTATGACTTGAAGTCATAGGATTCGAAAACTATTTGACATGCCTGCCGTACGTAGACCAAGTTCGCTTACAGTTGCCATCCGGAATTTTACAAATCAGTGACAACACCGTTCGTTGATAAAATAAATCTAATTTAGTTCCGTCATGTGAATTTCGGTGCATCTGTAATTATGGTGCTCGCTGAAGTGATATTTTAAGTTAGAAGTGTGGTGTGAAGTGGTCATCTACCACAAACTTTACGAAGTTTATCTAAAATGCCTTTTCACCGAGTTTGTATAATCCAATGAGTTATAGAAATCTTTTAAGCTGATCAAAGAATCATTCCCTGGTAATGTATAAAGAAAGATGACAGAACTGCAGCAAAATAAAACAATAAATGTAGCTATTCTTAGGTTTTATACGCATCAGGTATAGTTTTCTCTATTTTATCAATTAATGAAAATTATGAATGAGTTAAGGAGAAACTGTTCAGTAAAACCTCACGAAGAAAAGGATCCATGACCGTAACTGAGAAAGAGTTTTTTTCCCAATAACTGATCATTTATAGGAGTGGATACAGTCAATATTTCATTAAGAGTATTTATAATTATGTAAAATTACATAACGAAAATTTTAAGTCTTCATTATATACGCAATGATATTAACGATAGTTTGTCGAGATAAAACGGTAAAAAATGTTTCCTCGAATTAATAGGGAAAAAAGCTTATGAGCCACAAGGGGGGGGAGGGAGGGGGGAGTAGTGGTAGAGGCAAAAGCCATGTCAATCTACGTTGGAGGAAGGGGGTTTCAAGGGGGCAAAAATTGAGCCATGTAGCTTAATGACGCTGCCGAAGTACTGCCTTCAGGTAATAAAATCACTAGAACTGAACGATTGCTGCAGCACGGGGGAATTACAGCTGCAAGCGGCGTTGTGGGGGATGGGTGCAGTATCCACTAACCCGTCGGAAAACATGTCAGGAATTTATATTTGCGTCCTGTGATTGGTGTCTGGTCTGCCAAAGCCATGTCGGGAAACGTGTTACAGAAAGGATCCCGAACTACGCGTGGCTCCCCTAATACTTCAGTAGTTTAAACAGATGTCTTTTTTAATCATATGACATGGCGTCAGTTTATGTCACTTCTGACACTGCGCTCTGCGGAGAGATTTGCTTCGTCAATTTCAAGTTGGACATGCTATTAGAAACGGATTTGTATGTAAATCTGTAAACACCAGCAGCAGCTCACATTTGAAGCAGGAAGTGAAGCCTCTGTAATTGAAATTTAATGAAACTATTATTAATGGAGGTAACGTGATAATAATAAATGTCACCACCTACACACGACGAAAAATAAGTAAAAATTAACCTATACGATATAGTAGAGTTTTAAGCATCTCTGACTTTTAAATCAAAACTTTCCACGAAAAACGCCCATGTTCTTTTCATCAAAATTTAGAAAGATCACCTAATCAACTGATTCGAAACATCTTTTTTACCAGACCAATGTTGCCTGTTTTATAGGTTTCAAAATATCTAACACACTGTGACATTAAATGAAAGGAATATACACAAAATGTTAAATTCAATTTAAATATTTAAATTATGTTATGTTTTGTATATAGTTTATTACCTCAAGTATTTCTGAAATCTTCATTTTAATTGTTTTGTAGAGTTATAGAAATTAAAAAGTAAAGTTCCCTTCGCCTAATTTTCTACTTGGTAACAAGAATTCGAAATAAATCACTATAGTTTCTTCTGTTTTTTACTTTTATTAGTGTAGTGGAATTTATGTAAAATACTGTAAGTACGAGAAACTGAAATTATGAAATTTCGATGTTTAGTGAATGCGAAACGTCGCAGTTGCATATTTCCAAACAGATATTAGTAAAAAAAATTAAAGGAGAGATAACCAGTTACAATCGTGATTGATAACAGTAAGGAGAAGATACAACTTTCAACTGTGCTTAAAAACTGACAGCGGTAACTGGGAACATGACATTCTGATAAATGAATAAAAATCCTACAGTTTTAGAACATACGTAATTGATTTGTTTAATAACTAGGAATGTAATACCTGTATTTACACTGCGTATTGTAAGTACCCAATAATAACTTTAATAACCTATTATAAAAACGTATGAACATATTATGTCTCTATTGCGTCTGAAAATTTTCTTATGGACCTTATTTAAGTGGATTCCAATGTTATCAACACAAGTAAAAACTCATATTTGATTCAATACAAAAAAAATTATCAGTGTCATGATGTGAAAAAGTTGTACCTAATCTATATATTTTCGTTCCTTTATCGATACATAATACGTTACATGATTTTTAATCTATTAGTAACGTCTTAAAAATTGCTATCTATTTTCGATAATCGCATGTTAGATTATTTTCGTACATCTGGAAATACATAAAATCCTTTTCATTTTAGTGTTTAATAATAAGCACTTTTAACAATCAGTCTCGTTAGCTGTTCAATATGAAATTCCATTAGTTTCTAAGCTGTGTGTGGTAACAAATGCTTCGCATGGAACACGCTGTGTTTTAAAAATGCCGCAGTATATACTTCCGCCTCATACTTTTTTTTTACTCAGCTTGTTAAGTGTGCCAGTAACTAACATTTACTGCCAGTTTATGTTGAATTAAAACGGAATAAACGTTTTGTTTGCCGCATTCGTTAAAAGTTTTAGTTAGGACTACCTGCGCACCTCGTCTGTTGCACAGAGATCCATTTTAATTCATGATGACAAATGGCTGCATACTAAAACATCGCACTGTTCAGCGATGGCTGCGGTCACTTCCTGTTTCCCAGGCACAATAAAGGATGGAAAATACTAAGCTTTTGACGTAACCAAATTTATGAACGCTCCTGAACGAGCCATTAATGGCATCGGCCGTGTAATAATCTATGGAACGGGAAATCATTAAAATTATGGAAGCGTCAGATTAGTGATCCATTGAAGCCGACACATTAATTCTGAATGCTTTATTATGCCGTTGTCATACGGCCTGTCAAAATATTGCGCACGCGGAAGAGTAAAGGAAACCGCTACATAATTCTTTTTCATTTTTCGCATATTTCTTTTCTGGAAATGTGCTGCAGTTTTGTATGGTTTCATTCACCATTTGCTAATTTGCTAGTTGCTCAACAACAATATTTGTATCTTTGTTGCTATCAATATTCGTTTTTTTCAACACAATAAAGTTGATACAGAGGTGCAGAATAATTTTACGAACAGCCTTAACAAAAATCTTGAAAATTACTTTTGGCACAAACTATAATTTTCAATCTCAGTGAGGTTTTTTCCCCCCTGTTTTAACTTGCACTTTCCCACTGTTGCGGTGTCGGCTTTTTCGTGGCCGGCTTGAGAATGTTTATACTAAACAACAATGTGATTCTATGATACAGGTAAGGTCACACATGGAACTTAGACAATATGATTACCTTTCATAGATGGAACGCAAATTAAACCCTGTTAGAGTGACAAGCTTAATAGAAAAGAGGATACATGAAGAAGGGAGATGGAGATAACATAATCAGAGGCCTCGTCGAGAAATCTGTGATAGAAAATAGTGCCTGTAACTCTATCATGACAGAATCATTCAGGGCCAACATATTTATTTTTAGTTCTGGTGTGAGCTGAAATATGTATTAAAGAGTGCGCTTTTTTGAACATCGTAAGTTATCCGATTAGACTACGTCAAAACTTCTTGTCTGAATTTTCATTAAAACCATGAGGAACAGTGATACTTATTGTACAAATTAATATAAATCTTATATCACAACTTTTCTGTCTCAGTAGATATTGCAGTACTAACCCCCCTCCCCCCCCCACACACACACACATATATATATATATATATATATATTGTAACGAACGCGTCTTGTGACCGCTAGTTACATTAATAAACTATATGTTTATTATTTAAAATGTGGAATATTTTAGTGGGCATTTCGGCGCAGTGTACAAGTGTGGAGCGGCAGATCTGAGGAATGCCAGCAGGCCGGTTCCTCGAATTAGCGAGGGGAGTGTGTCCCTGAGAGGGGAGGATTGTGCTAGCCAGGTAGATAAACAGGGTGATCTGCGGAAATTTCTGTTTTCATGTGGCACGGAGGAACATTCGGTGACGGCCGGCAAGAACGATCGGTCGATGTGCACTGTCTGTGCGTTAATTGAACTGTGCTGCCTGGAACGGGACATCAGTCACTTTGTTTGAGCGGATGTGCTCAGGCAAAGGATGTCCTGAGGAACTGTGCCACACTGTTCCGTAGCAGAGCAGAAACTTCATCCAGTGTGTGTTGCCGACATTAAAATTCGGTAATTATATATCGCCAAATGAAGGACATTGTCCTAGCTACAAGTGCAAGTTCATAGCATTGCCCAGCTACGACCCTGCAGATAAAAACTCTCATAGCCCGGAGCAAATATTTCTTTCAGAAGTGAACAGTCAAAATGTTGAATTTGTTTACTATTTAATCTTGTGTATTTTATATAAAATACCCTGGCGCCCGCAAAAGGACAACTGATTAATTTTAACTAATTTTGTTATATATGTCATGTGAGTAATTGAAATAAAACCATTTGTGATTTCTCATATAAAGTATTCATGCAAGTTCTACCTTTCATGATAATAAATTAATTATAATTTTAAATCAGGTAATGAGGTCAGAACGTTACAATATATATATATATATATATATATATATATATATATATATATATATTCCAATCTTGGCCAATACAGAAGACGGGTACACACTACAACCCCGAAAAGCAACAGACATCAGAAAACGAAGACTAAGTTCTATGGATACGTTCTAAGATTCCCTACAACAAGACTTATACATATACGCCGGAATTTTGCAGAGTATATCGTGAATCAACAAGAAGAACCTAGAGAGCTCCAATAGACACTTTGGAAGTTTCATACCTATTCAGCCAAACAGTCAACAGATGGGTAGTGCAGCCAGAGAACAGAGTTCCAACGAGATCAGTAATCAAGAAGACTGAAAAAAAAAAAGCTCGTGGAGAAAATAATGAGAGCTATTTGGAATATCAGCAAGACGAATCATAAAAGTGTGATCCAACGCACATAATAAATAGTAATAAATGTTTCGTTTATAGCTTCACTGTTTCTATGTTTTTAATCGTTAGTCTGATCGTTAAGTGCGATATCTTAGCAATTTATGTTATGTGGTTTAAGCTGTTACTTGTAAACATTTTTGCGCTTGATAAAAACACGAGACAAATTTTTATCAATTTTTTTTGCACGTTTTAATTTGTAACAAAATACAATAATGAAATATTACGCAATTTTCAAATTTTATTTATTTATTTTATGTTTAAGGCATTATAATAACTTTGAGTTACTCCCGAATTTCTGTTACGAAGGTTCTTCTGTCAAAGCAGGCGTTACTACGACAGTATAAAGGCAAAAATCGTGAACATGTGTTTCTCTAGTTTAGCAGGAGAAACTGAAAAATCCGTAAAACTTAATGAACACGCGTGATAAGAAGAGGCTGTTAATTGACAGAAATACGAATGCAGCTATCTAAATGTTTTTGGTACCAGTCGGTTAAAAAAAAAAAAAGATAGAACTAAGAAAGATGGAATCTATGAAACTAAGTAATGTTTTTTATATTGATGTGAACTATTTTGAACTATTTCCGTAATCCTTGATGAGCAGATTGTTTCACTCTGTGCCTCTCCTCAGAAATATTTGCTCCGCATCTTTTTCAAACATTAACATGTCAGCTGAGGATACGGATTTTAAATAAATTACTTTCGAATAAAAGACGGCTGTCAAATAAAGTTAAAATTCAAGAAAACTTTAGGGTCTTCACATGTTCCTCTTCAAGAGTCGTTTTTGTGATGTTAACAGAAAGTTGTTATGAATAAACATGCGGTTAGCAGGACAAACCTCGACTTGGAGACACAATATAGTTTTAACGATACTTATCACAACAGTCTCTTCCATATTTCGATACTTATGATTATATATGAAAAATACACTCAGCGTTATAATAAAGAAACAGAGATATCTGACCACTGGAACGTGTTGGTTTCCCTTTGTTCAGCCGCTCTGTGTTTCGTCCTTTACCCTTAGAAGTGCAGGTGTGCCACGGAGAGTCGCGCACGTAATTACGACAGATGGACCGCATTAGGCGGGAGGTGGTCAGCCTCTGGACTAATACACTGGATCCCTAGAGAGTTTTCTAATGTTGGTTTCAGACTAAGAGAGGCAACCGAAGTTCTCTAACAAAGATATGTACTAACTATTCAAAAACTTATATCGCTACTTGATTTTTCTTTGTAGTGTATTACTATTTCAACTTCAGCAATACAACACGATAATACATCTGCAACTTATTAATTTGCACTATATATCTACAGTAGTGGTGGCCTCGTTGCCTCGGTTGGTTGCGGCACCGTGATGGTTCTGTTCCTGGTGGGGGAAGAAATTTTCATCTGGACTTGTCCGGCAGTGTAGGAGGTGTAGTGAAGCTCAATTCATCGAGCGTGATGCGTGATAGGTAGCGTCCTGGCCTCGGGAGGACGCGGGTTCGAATCACCGTACGGACATTAAGATTTGGGCTTTCCATGGTCATTCCAGGCGAATACCAGGATGATTTCTTCAAACGACCATGGTCTTATTCCTTCCCGTTCCTTGCCTCCAGTCCTTTTACAGCCTCCAATGACCTCGAAGTCGAGGAGTCGTAAAGCCATAGGCAATAAAAAG
Organism: Vandiemenella viatica; assembly: GCA_031002005.1. Taxonomy (NCBI): domain Eukaryota; kingdom Metazoa; phylum Arthropoda; class Insecta; order Orthoptera; family Morabidae; genus Vandiemenella; species Vandiemenella viatica. The sequence goes on along the minus strand of JARYHS010012519.1, from coordinate 145,250,758 downwards.
GTGCTGATCATCAGATTGTACACCAGAGTCTAGGGCTAAATTCCAAAACTTTTCGTATTGCGTATATAGTAAAAGAGGTGAAGATCGGGTTAAAGGCCTATGAAAATCCTCGCTGAGACAGGGATATCATCGATCTCCAGTTGGACTCCTTAATCACTGAGCCATTAGAATACTCGCACTGTTGTTGGCAATTTGCTTCGTTGCCGAACTAGTTTAAAACTGGTAAAACAAATTATGTATCCAAAAAAATTTCCAATAAATTTTTGTAGTTTTCTCATATAATTTTAAAGTTATTAAAGTTTAAAGTAGTCTTTTACAATTTTTAATATTTCTCTGTAGTTTCATTCAGTAATTATTTCCTTGGAAACACAATTTGTTAACTGGAAGAAGTTTCTGAATTCCGCACTGCAATAAGCAACTTCCAGTTTTATTCCGATTATACTTTCTTTGATGGGTGTGACAGAACTAGAATTGCAAGCTTTACTCAAAATAATTCGCCAGGCAATATGACGTTTCCGAATTTGTGTTACCTATACCTTGCAGAAATTATCATGAGAAACATTCAGTCTGTCACTGATGCAGCTTATTCGTTGATGGCTATGTGTTACTAGGCGGTTAATAAGCAAGCAGTGGGATCCTTTTTATATCTCTAACTAACTATGCTTCCTAGTTTAATTTATTTTTTATTTTTTTTAATCCCTGAAAAAGGTAACGTCTACCAGTGAATGAACAACTCCATCAGCAATTCAAATTAGGATGTGTTCTCCAAGGGCCGTAGTAAATATTTTGTTGGTAATCCATATTCATATGATGAGTATTAGATGAAATTTTGTGAATATAATTTTAAAGTAAATATTAAATACCAATCACCATAAAGTTATTTTCGCTATGGTTATGGTACATAATACGATAAAATATTCGCATGCAAAAATTGTTGTTTAAAAGAATGTTTGTGTTTCGACGTTTAGTGAAGTCGTTAGTACTTCATGACTTTTGTCTGTGTTCATTTGCTTAAATGATTCTTACGAACACAGTAACTGATTAAACTCATATTTATCGAAAACATTTATATGTATTTGCTTGGTTTTATTCTCTTTAATTTATTATCATTGGAATTTACATTTTCCAAGTGTGTATGACACGAATACAACATTAAGATATTCTCCATGGTTATACTATCTTAATGCAAAAAGATTTTCTTTTTTGAATTCACCATTACCACCTCTTAATGTAAACATAGTCTGTTATTTTAGTTCACAATTAGTACAATTTCTTTTAATATAAAGATTGTTTTTTCTCCAAGAATGAAGGCATGAAGATATATTTCTGTTTAATTAGATTCGTGACTTCATAAATTATAGATTTACCGGTGTTCCAACTGCTGAAATGTGTAGTTTACTTAATAACATGATACTAGAAGGCAGGAGTCCTGCATATGCTCAGAAATGTTGAGAAATAAATTAGTGCGATAATTTGACTGATTCGCACGAGATTGAAATATTTATGACAACTAATCCCTTTTTGTGGCTAAGTTATTCCTATCTGGTTTTGTATTCTTTGCCAACAGAGAAGTAAAAATATTAAGTATTCCGCACTAACTCACAGGTCAGCATAACTGTTAAAGACAAACTGGCGATCACATTAAACCTTTTTACTGTGTCCTTGTACGGCTCTCGTGGAGAAATTATTTAAAACCTAGCAAATTTTATCTTCAATGAGTTAGTGGATTATCAGTGTCAAGTAAACCTATAGCCATATCCATTGGTTCATAGATGACACCTGTTTGACATGTTTATCCAAGTAGCTAAGTAAATATCTAAATTAAATAGTTTTATTTTCACTAATGCGAATTTTGAAATTAAGCGTTCTGCAGTTTTAAGTATAGTTCTGGTTTTCCATCTCAGTTTCAAAATTCTTTAATTTGTGCCTGTTCTCCGAAAATGATTCTAGAAAACCCAAAATAAATTAAAAAACTTATAAGCAAAGTCCACGGTACGTAAATAAAACTTTCCTATTTTCATGGTCTTGTTGGTCTTAAACTTCTTCAACAAGGAAAACTCAAGTATCTCAAGTTTCGTACCCGATGAAATGACGTTCATTGAACTGCTCAGAATCCTTGTTTGTTAGCAGCAGTTCTACTTTTAAATCAATTTACACTTATTTTCATATCGTAGTAACTACAAAAATTTAAGTTATAACATGAACGTCAAAAACAGTTGACCAAATTGTAAGAACGTAGCTCTTCATGGCGTTGTAAATAAATAAATAATTTAGATGAACTACTAGTTGTTTCCTATGACAGCATACGGAATTTATTAAAAAACACATTCTTATTGTATTCGATTTTCCGCAAAATCCGTTTCTGTGATGACAGCCAGAAGAAATAACGTTGAAGGGAATGTACTGGCGTACTCTTATCAACGAAGAAAAGTCCGAAAAATATCCTAGTTACACTAGGATCCAGAACTGCGACGTTTAATTTTGAAAGCTTCATCACCCTTTTTTATATATTCACTGAGCTACCAGAATGGTCTAATAGCTATCACCATATTTTTCACTGTTGTGTATAATGCAGTCGCCTCTCAACACGAAAACTGAAAAGTAAATGAGAATTGTTCTGTAGGTCTGTGTTAGAGAAACTAATTTCACAATTCAGGTAGAAAGACAGTTTCAAATTATGTTCAAACTAGTTTTTCTTCTTGTAGACGTCCAGAAGAGTCTTATTGTTGTAACTTACTTTAAAAATTATATTGTTTCGACATTTTTAGTATTCTCTTTGGTGTGGTTTTAACAATAATTGCTTTGATAGGTTTCTTCGCGTTAAGTCGTAACTCCAGGCAAGAAATAGACGAAATGTACAAAAAATCTAAACTCAGTTACCAGGATATATGTTCTCACAAATTTGCTTACTTCTTTATTTTTATATGTTGCAACTTAGTTAATTACTTTGTTAGCCCAAAATAAAAGTAATTATCTTCATATTTTCACACTTCTGATGTACATTTTATGGCTGAAGTTTGCCATCGGATAAAGATTTCGATTTAAATTTTCGACGGATGTTAAATATAGCGTTAGTTGAAATCTCAAAGACAGAATAGATAAGAAAACAAATCTTGTCACACCTCCATTGTAGTTCACACCAAATTCGCGTCATTATAATTAGGTTAACAGCATTGATTAATTAATGGAGGGCAGTTGACATACTCTAATAGATTGCTTTTGACCTCTCAATTAGGTTAGGTCCCTGCATACGCATACCGGTGTTACAAAATATTCTACAAAATCATTAGTCAACTGGTGGCTGCAGAGTATCCATGAAAGCAAATTTCCAGACCATTGCACTGCCAGATGACTTGACTTCAGGATAGATAGAGAAAAATTTCTAATACTATTATTGCTTACTGAAAGAAAAATTTCGGTAATAAGCTAATGTTAACAACGAACCGTTATATAAGTACCTCAGTAACATGACAGCGATAAAAATCACTATCTCTTGTTCACCATCTGCTTAAACTGAAACGAACTTACCTAAAGTTGAAAATGATGAATCAGAGCTAGCAACAAAAATACTGCTGTTTATTTATTTATTTTACATTCCATTTTATCCGCATAAAAAAGATAACCTAGTGTATCAAACAGTGTCAAGTATTCTAATCTTTCGTATTATTTTCTTTGTCCTAATTACAAGATAGTTATGATAACCTATCTTAGACGAATTGTGACATTTACAGTAGTGTAAATCCTTAATATGATCAAAATTAGTGCACGATCCCCATAAAGTAGTTCTATTGAATGAGTTGTTGGGACTGAATACTGAGTCCACAAATTTAATTAATTTTTTGCGGAAATTCTCGTATATTTTCGCAATTGTATGATAACTTGAAATTCGGCTTTTCACGACGACTTAAGTTACATAAGAAATCGGGACATCACTTTGAACAATGCTTACGTAAGTGAATATGCTTACGTCACTGCCAAATAAAAAAAAATAGTTTTTCATGACCTAAAAAAAATATTTTTAACGCAGAAAGTGCAGGAATCATTGCATAATACTTAAATGTTGTAAGGCCATTTAACACAGATCTAAGTTTTAATGCTTCATGTGTTTCATTCATAAAAATCTATTTATGACAGGGATGGCAATATCTTTAAGTGGCTCCAAACATCTCTTGTCTTTATGACTAAAATTTTTTCACGCCAAAAAAAGGAAATCTCAGAACATGCATTTTAATAATTTTTCTGTTCTGTCAAATTTGATACGACAATACTTTTGCACAGTAAACTACATCCCTAACTGCTCAGTTGTTTTTCCTGTCAATTCATACTATACAAAACAATATAATTTAATTTATTTGAATTTCTTGCCGGTTAAAACAACTGTCAAATGATTTTTCCTGATTATTGTCGTCGTTGTTATGTCACTGTAGCTGCTTAGTTTAACAGTTATGTTAAGACTTGCGTAGTAGGTAGTAGAACTGCTAAACCACGTTACCTTGAGACAAAAAACATATCAACAAACTCGGTTAACTTAAGTACGCGATAAAGGAATACGTAGATGATGCCTTTTCCAACTTTAATATACTATTCTTTGGTAGTGAACCATCAAGCCACTATACATCACTCGCAGTTAAACCGGAGGATGCTTATTTCTAGAAGAGAGAACTATCAATGTGAAATAATGTGCCCTAACTCCACATTTAAGCTGAATGCTTTTTGTTCACCTGATTCCATTCACCCTATTTACCCGCGATAATGTTAGCAACCAAAATAAACCGTATTATTCAATGAGAAAACTTAAAAACATCGACTCCATAAAATCTATAAAAGTATCTGTAATGTTTCGGCCACTTGCTAACTGGCATAAGATACCAAATACCCATTCTAACAAAGGTTATTAATAATTAACTAAAATGTAATAAAAACTATCGGGAGGGCGTCGATTAGATAGTATACACGTCCCGCCATCCAGATTTAGGTTTTCCACGGTTTCCCTAAACACTCCCAGGTGAATGCCGGGATGGCCATAACCAAATTACTTCCCGTTCCCTGCCACTAGTCCTTTGCCGCCTCTAGTGACCTCGACGTTGAAGAGACGTAAAGCTACAAGAAAATAAAAATAAGAAAACTGAACAGAAGGTCATCATCCGTAGTTGACCTTTCGAAGTATAAAGTTGGTGCTCCATCATCCTACATGTTGCGTAGTTTATTTTCACCATTTTCGATCTGCTTCCCGGTATAATTGAGCTTTAGTTCAGTTTGATTTCTGTTCAGGCCATCAGATTCGATTTTTCCATACAATCTTTGCCCTTCTACGTTTCGCTAAATCATGAATTCTACCGTACCTTGTACCAGTCACCGCATTACATAAGCGGAATCTATTTGAATGAAAACTGGAGGTAATAAATAATTTGACTGAGCAGTAATGTAGTTGACCATAGGACTAGTAAAACACGAATTGGTTATTAAATAGTAGAAATCAGGCGTTGTGCTAGAAATGCCATTATTTCTAGCTGTAAAGCCTAAAACACTGTATTGTAACAAAGCCAAAGTACAAAACATATTTTCATAATACAAGGTGCATACAAGAGACAGACGACTTCGTCTCTTCTCTAAAAGTGGTACAATAGTAAAAGTGGAAAGGTATCGCTGGGAAAATGCCGCTACTAATAGTTAAAGCATACTGGCATAAAGGTTTTCAAGAATGGTTTTGTTATGAATACACATTCGTTTCTAAACCTTGCATATGTTGCAGCTTTTCTTAGAAACTGATCGCCCATGACAGCTACCAGGCCTCGCTGGGATTGATATAAGTATATACCGAAACTTCTTGTCCTCTTCGCTAAAGTGACTAAAGTGATTGCAGTGTGGTGCTGACCACACTACATCAAGCCTTGTGCCAAAGTCATGGTACAGAACACGAAGCTCTACATTAGCCTTTTGGGTAGACAGCGATATTTACAATCACTTGTACAATCCGACTGTATTTATAATATCTTTCCCTCGTAGCTTATGAAAAATGGTAAATTTAGATTTAACTGAAAAGCTAAATTTAATATACAAACTGATAGCTGGTTGGTTCCTACCGTAGGAGGTTTACTAGCCCAGTGTGTCACAGGTAGGACCGATCTCTCCTGAGGAATACAAACCACGGAGCTCATTGGCGTACATCACATGATGAAATCAATTCCCTTAAAAATTGCATGTCCACACTGCCATTCCAGCTCGGCACCCCAGGTTTTCAGGTAAACCACTTCAGTCAGATTGGCACTGGTGGTAAAGAAAAGAAACGATCATTTATATTATTTCTAAAAGTTTTTTGTGACGAATGATAATTCTCCCTTCATACATCACCAAAATCGATAAATGAATTATCATTGTAAACATTATGTTCAGCATTTTGGTAACATCATTAATTAAGAAAGGAATTTTTCAAAATTTTACCCGTAAATGGAAAAATTATGAGCAACCAATGTAATGTGTTTTCGGTAGTTTGGAGTCAAGTTGCTAGGCCTCGCCGCTAGGTAGCAGCACCAGATATAACACAGAAATTGTTAAACTGTGTCAGATTTGTAGGCTGAGGAGATATCCAGGTAAGTTTATTTCTATTAGGGAAACATTTCATTATTGATAATTGTTTTGTAACACGTTGAAAGTGTTTCATTATGTTCTCATTTCAGTTGACGTATAAACTATTGCTGCAAAGAGTCTGTTCTTCCTCCATCCTAATACATCCTAAATGTTCACACGGGCCACCTATCTTTATATATAAAGATGAATGTATGTTTGTTTGTTTGTTTGTTGGTTTGTTTGTTTGTTTGTTTGTTCTTCATACAAATCCACAGTTTTCATCCGATCTCGATGAAACTTTGCACACTTATCCTTTGAAACAAGGAGAAAAATACTGTCTACATTTGGTTGAAAAATTATCTGTATAAATAACACATGTTGTCTCATAACTTCGAAATACGGCGATAGGCAGACACGTTGGATGTGGACGTCTCCAGACCGTGTTTCCGTGTAATGAACTGGCAGCTCAGTGGCTAAAGAGCTTGCTTACGGACGTCGTGATCTCCGGTTCAAATCTCCGTGGAGGCTAAGATTTAAAAAAATTGTTTTTCATCGTAAGAGTCAGGCCTGGGCCGTAGGTTATTTGGATTAAATGTTAAACTGTAGATATTATAAAGTTAGGGGTGCAATACGAGGCAAATCGTAGGTAGTCTTGCAATGTTGTAGGTGTACACTTTTTTACGTTATAATGATCCCTCAGGTGTTGTTCGCAGTCAGTGTGTGAGTGTGAACCACAGTAATATTATTATAAATACGGAAGTAAATCTCTCTCTTTTTGTTACGTTTTGACTACTAAATGGCTATATCGTTGTGATGGAATTTTATTAGGAAATCTGTATGAAGGGCACAGGATGTTTTTTCCAGTATGATTAACAGTTGTAGTCACGAAATTTTGAGACCTTATCGAATGGTGACAGAAATATGTTGGAAAATGATTCTCTTCAAGAGACAGGTTCGACGGTACAATGATATAGTGATAGCTTTCCTGTCATATTATTCCGACTCGATATTGTTTGGGACCAATCCTTCGTTACCAACAACTTTTTATATTTAATTCTGGCAAAAAAATTCTTATCCACGCGTACGAAGTCGCCGGTACGGGGCACCTAGTCACTTATATTTATGTTTAGGTATTGGTACCTTTATTCTATGAGTGCGATTCCTCAGATTGTTCCTGGAGGTAAGCAATGTCCGTCCTCAGTCGGTTCGCCTCTCTCTCTGCCGCGGGCATGTCGATCGGGGTGTTGTCTACGAGACAAGTCGAGGCCGTTAGTCTGGTGGCGCTGTCGGACACTCTAAATAGACATGTCGAGCGCGCAGTAGAGCGCGAGTCGCTATTGGCAGGCGATAAGCGGCCGTCTTATTGATGGCGAAGCGTCGATCCGATAGATAGCGGCGACAGGCAGCGAGCGCGCGTCGTTTATTTGGGTGAGGCCGCCTCGTTCCAACAGCCACTGTGCTCCGACCGACGACGATCCCACTGTTAGTTGCTGTTATTTTATTTGCTTAAAGCTGCGGAAGATATACAGGCGTTAGCATGTTACAACTATTCTATGGCAAGAGAGATAAAAAACATCTGTCAATATGCTTGTGATGATGGCAGCGTTGGGTACAAGATGGTTTGCTCGCGTCATCATCATTAGATGTTTCCGCTTTTGCGGATCATCCTGCACATCCTCTTCCAAGTCTGGCGGACTTTCCAAGGTTTTTCCTCCATTACTTTCCTCCAAACGATTCCCTTAGCCTCTACATCTTTCTTCACTTGATCCATCCATCTTGCCCGAGGTCTTCCAACTGGTCTCCTTCCTTTCCTGCTGTTTTGGTTTCCTCTCCTCCGCCATCCTCATAACATTAATATATTTTTCTTGGGCTTCCAGCCGTGTTAAGATGTCACATTTGTGGGACGTTTCGAAGGCGTCCTTCTCTGCTTTCATTCTCAACCAAATGTCAATGATTAACTGTTTGTTTATTCAGCTAATCATTGACATTTGGTTGAGAATGAAGGCAGAGAAGGACGCCTTCGAAACGTCCCACAAATGTGACATCTTAACACAGCTGGAAGCCAGAGAAATATATATTAATATTCAACGCCATGAAAAATTACGATCGTACATCCTCATAACATGTCCCAACCACTGCAGTCTTTTCCTCCTTAACATCTCTTCTAATGCTTTCACTTGTAATCTCTCCTTAATGTTTTCATTTCTAATTTTCTCTTTCCTCGTGACATTCTCTATGCCTCTCAGAAACCTCATCTCTGCCGCCTGCAATCTGCTAATATCTCTTTTTCTCCAAGTCCATGTTTCAGAACCATAAGTCAGTATGGGCTGGTAATATACATTATGGAGCAGAATTTTGGCATCCTTCCCTATATGTTACACCCATATTAAATATTTTACCTGTGATACAAATTTCCGATCTTTCTTACTCTCTGGCTTATTTCTTCCTTACGCCAATGCGATGACTTTTTAATTGGGTGATTGACGTTCTGACAGGGATACGTTGACCCACAGTTGGGAATATGGCAGCAAATATTACATTTTTCGGATTTCACCACAAGAACACGTGATATTTAATTGCTCTCCCAAGCATCCCCATGAAGCAAAACTGTCTCTACAACGGCCAACTCCGGGTCAAAGTCAGATCAATGACTTCGAGATGGGTCATGGTTGTTCAGAGCCAGGTGGTAAACCCTTTTTCGGGCCTGATACAGTCAGTGTTATGTCCCACTCTGCTTTCCCAGGTAGAAATTCTTTCACTGTTTGTTGTTCGTTTCAGTGGCGTTAAGGTGCGTAACAAGCTCGATAGGATCTTCGTAAGGTAGCACCTTATACCTGGTGGCTATTTAAATTGAACGTGAAAAATTCTTGTGCAACCTGTTTTTTCTTTCTTTGAGTTGGTGGCAATAAACGATGTCAGAAGAGTCAGAGATTGAGATCTTTGTTATTATTATTAATTGTAATTCCGATGGAGCTAACGCTTCGATCGCAATTCTCCTACTCTTCTAATTACCCCTTTGGTGTTACCAACTTGTGTAAAAGAGAATATTCGACTTGGCAAAAAAAAAAATTTACGCGCATTGAATGGCAGTAAAAAATCAGACCGCAAGACGACTGGACAAGAAAGAATTTGTAGAAATAAATAACTCTCGGGTTTTCTGCCGGTTAATTGATTTATTTCGTTCTTTTAACAACGTTTCGGCAACTGCCATCGTTGCCTTCATCAGGTTAACTCTTACATACAAGGACAAGACCCGAGCGTTATTTATTTCAACAATACGCCGGGAAAAACTAAAATGTCATATAAGAATTTGTAGGATTATGAAATGAATATGAAAAGGTTTTTGTTTTTTTTTTGTTTATAGTTTGAGTTTAGAGAGTAGTAAAGTGGAATGCAAATTATTAGAAGAGTAGCAAACTTAAATAAAAAAAGGTTGTTGTTTATAAAGGCAAGAATGAATTTCTTATATATAATGTAACAAGCTATATTGTTACAATTGACGACCGTGAAAAGCACAAAAGATGAATCTGTAGCTCAAGAAATTGAAATCCCTGGATGAATAAAATAGTTAGAAATTTTTATACTATTGATGATTTAGTTGTTGACCAAAGAGTTTCCATGGCAACTTTAACAGTATAGAAGCTACGAATTTGTAAAAATATTTTGCAGCAGTGATTTAATTGGTGATAATTGCATTTGAAATAGTTGAACAAGAAAATATGAAAAAAAAATTGTTTATGGTTACGAGTAAAACACACGATTCACATGAAGATTTGAAGAAACAGCTCATGAACAATCAAGAAAGAGCTACAGACGATTTGAAGAGACAGTTCATGAACATTCAAGAAAAGGCTACAGAAGATATAAAGAAACAGCTCATACACACTCAAGAAAGCATACAGTGAGAATTTGGTAAATTGAAAAGTTCACGAAATGAAGTCAAGAAGTCACAATTGAAGTTACAAAACAGACAGGAAATTAGATTTATAATTAAAGGAGTGAGCGTTTAAGAAAACAGAATTGAGCAAAATGAAGATGAAAATATTCACAAAAACGACGACAAAGAAGAATATGAAGTCAGTCATGATAACGAGAACGAACATATTCCAGTGTTGACAGAAGAGAAAGGAGACAGTGAAAAAGGAAAACGTGAAGCAGAAGAAGAGAACAATAATAAAAAAGGGGATGATAATGATTACATTCAAGAAGACATTGATGAAGAGGAAACCGAACAGGAAACATAATAAGGACGAAAATGAAAAGCTAGGATAACCAGATAACGATAAGGAAGATGAAAAACAAGAAGAAAATTACAGAAAAACAGAGGAAGAAATTGAAGAAAATGATAACATGACAAAGAAAAACGAAGTGTGTAACGCAATTCATTATATGTAACGATTTATTATATGGACTTTTACAGGTTCGTTACTAACAGTCAGTTGCCACCCGGTACCCGGGAAGATAACCAGGATTGTCGATACAACCCTTATCCCTGGCTAAAGAAAGTTTATTTATGCGTAATCGCTAAACATCAAACTGTTTATTTAAAATACACAAAGCCAGTCCAGTACCAGTCTCACATTAAAAAACAATAAATCAGGCATCGTCCAACTTCAACGAAGATTACAGGTTAGCAGTTAAAAGGAACGCCAACTCATCAATACACATGGTTATTATTTTCCTACTGTCCAATCTCTGCTAATACGCTACTTTAAGGCACATGTTGAAATACACACTGCTAGTGAGCAACACCTTCCGCGACCCTTTCCATTGGTTGGCCGGCTTCATACCTTTCTCTATCATGGCCATCTGCTAACTACCTCGACCTTATAGCCAATTACAGTTCTTTTCGTCGCCAATGATCGTGCTGACCAATCATGTGTTTTCTTGTTGCACTCCTTACACCAAAGACTATCCCTCAGTGTAAGCTGTCCACTCCTTCTTTCTTTAACTACTCAACACTTTCGTTACAAATCGAAAGAAAATACCAGCAAAAAGACTTAAAAAGTATGATGAGAGGCGAAGGAATCATTTTCTATTTTATCATCATGGAAGGAGTGTGAAAAATTTTAAACAAAGGTGTCAATTGACCAAAAGGAAGTAGAAGAGCGGATTGAACTGTGTAATAAAGGGAAGAAAATACAAGTAGGTGCTAATTTGTTTCGATGTAATCCACTACCATAAGTTTGATCATCATTATGGTTTACACATGTTTTATTTATAATCTAGTCGATTGAACTACCGGCCATCCACTATTAATTTATAGGCTGATGGCAGATCATTTTAAGCAATGCCGATTGTCTTTCAATTTGTAGCAACAGCTGTTCTACAAGGTGTGCGAAATGAAATGGGGTCTTTTGCTGTAGCGGCAGTGTACCTAAAAGTAGTAGGGTAATAAGTTTGCAGTTTGATGGAGTTGCGTTTTTCAGTCTTGTATGTGTAGTTTTGGTTTCGCCACAGTTTCTTCAGTCCTGGAAAACTATTTTATGCCATCGGATCCATGATGGGTTCTTCCAGACAGCGCTGAACGATACTGCAACACGTTATTGAGCTTAAAGAGGCCTTCAGAAAAAATTACAGAATATGCTCTGGAAAGGGAAAGTGCTGCTCCTAATCAACGTTCGACCATTTGTGGCCAATGCGACTCTTGACAAGCTGGAGAAATTGCGACTGGAGGTACTGAAACATCCTGAAAACTGTTACGAAAAGTCCACGTGGGATTCATAAATCTACGGCCCCTTAAATGAAAAATCACTGAAGTACCAACGGTTTTTCTGTGCCAAAGAAATGCAGGGCGCGGTCGAAAAGTGGAACAGTCAACAACTCAGAAGTTTAAACAGTGAAGCAATACAGTAGTATCAGTGCGTCAATATCAATGACAGTCATTTGCAGTTGGGATATTTACAGAAATTGTAATTAAAATATTATTTACTCATAACTGTAGAGTGTAGACTCCTTTTCATTTGGGCACACCTTATATGAATGTTCGGATGACGATTACATCTTCTGGTCGCGTTAAACACATTCATCTGCGACTGTTGAACACTGCGCCTCTAACTACTTATCATTCACTGATTGCCTTTCTTCCGGCTATTCTTTTCACTATTATTGATTTTTGATCACTCAAAAAATTTATACTCTTTACTTTTGAGTGAAAATCGGTGGTTGATCGTCTGCCAAGTACCGCCGAGCATATGCGATCACTCGCTTGGGCTCGACTTACTTCGTATGACTTTTTATAACATGTGCTGGCCCTAATGGAGAACGCTGCCGGTTCATTTTCACTGTTCATCTCCTGAGGCCACTTTGGATAACCGGTGCCAAATATGTTTACACGTACTGTATATGTTTTGTGGTGAAGGTGTGGCCGTATGCAACTGCCTCCCAGCTGGGTTGAACATCAGTTTGAGTCCTTAATCTCTGTAATAACATTGATAATGATTAGCAAATAATAGTAGGATGGTATAGCATTACGAAGTTTTATGTAGTATCAATGTGGTATTTAGCGTACTCGTCTTTGACATTAGATAAATATAAAACTCGATAATCTTTATTTTTTTGAAACATACGTCCATTCATTCATGGAGTGTTGTACAGAGTCTAAACATTCATTAAGGCAGAGCCGCTGGAGAAATCGTGACCAGTATCTCTCTATGGCCGCTTTTGCACCTAAAGATCCTGTATAACCAGTGGGTGATAAGCTTTCAGCATAAAGAATAATTACTGGGTATATCGAAGGTACTTTCGACTTACTTAACGGGCTATTGCAATTAATAGTTTATAATATCATGTAAACCTCATCATTGTTGATCCTTTCAAGAAGCTCTTACATGTAATCGTAGGTAGACGTGATATTTTTAATCATCACGTGTCCTAAGTTTTTCATAATTATCTGTGATGAAAATAACAAGAAAAATGCATGACATTTAGAGCCTTTTTTCCTTGAAAGTCTAGGATAACAGCGATAATTTTTGTTTGAACACAGACGACCTGTTGTTTCACTTAATTACATATAAAGATCAATTTATTTGAACGTCACATACAATTAACAGAAAAGAAGCATATTTTTCGTTTGATACCGTTCCATCAAAAGTGTTTCAAATTTATGTGAAAAAAATGATATTTTTTCAGTTTAAAAGATTACAGCTGACACACACATATATGAGATCAATACGTAAAGCAGCACATGTTTTGAGGGTCCCAATGTTCAGAAACTTACACAGAAATATTAAAAGCTTTTGTTTACTCTTGTCTGGCTTGGCTTTTTTACGGGCCGGTAGAGTAGCGTATGGACTGAAGTTTACAGGCATAAGTCCGAGCCTTTACCTCTCCCAGATTTTATTACTGTGATGCACTATGACCACTGCGTATATCAAATTCCATTCTAAACAGAAGGCCCTGGATAGTTGGAAGTGGTACCTTACATAATAGCTTTTTCCTGGATCATTCATTCAACCATCCAATTATTAACTAAGTTTTCCTGACGATTTGGTAATAACTTTTCGCAAGTTGTTAGTGAACGAGAGTGACATGAAGATGTTAAGGACCTCCTCTGCGTGCGAGGCTGAGTGGAATAGAGAAGCGAGAAGAGTGAAGTCGTGTCAGACAGAACCATTAATCACTGAGAGAGGCTGGCTATCTGCGATCAGGCGCCAGGGAAACGTGTGAGACGGCTCCACAGTGGCTGTCTCGCACTTCACAGACACTATTTGTTTCACTGGAGTCTTGGAAAACAGGCGTTTAAGGATATGACTTCTAAAGATTCATGGCTTGTTAACGTAATGCTCTTCTTCCTCTAGAACAAATTATTTATACTTACCGTATTCTAAGGGGGCGTCCATTAATTACGTGAGGTGTTTTTTCGTAAATCTGGACCTTTCTCCCCCCCCTCCCCTGTGGTCAAATTTTGTGGGTCTCCCCACTCCCAGTTACTAGATCGACCTTTGGAGACCATTGTTTTTAGCGGTTCTGTTCTAAATGACGCCCCCTAATTGATTTAAAATGCATATTTTATAAAATTATTACAACCTTGCAACATTTTATCTTACTATAGTAAAGAGATTTTAAAATCACAAGACCTAGTCATATAGTCTGTGTAGGTTTTATGTTTCGCTGTTTAAATATGATCCACACGTCATAATATTGTATTCTTGTACCTATTGCAACGGGACGATTGCTTTCCATACGATTTGTTTCGTAGATCATTGTCTGATAACAGCTGAGCAGAAGCTAAAATAGCTCTGTAGACTTAAATAAGGGTATCACCAACTGACTAAAGTATTTGAAAGATATAAAGAAGTAACGTTGTAGTGTTTTTCGGCTAGAGTTGTATTATAAAAGAGATCGAATTTCAATAGGTGGCAGTTTGGAGATATATGAAATACCGAAAGAGTTAGTGATTGTTGGAATATTCTTCTTTCACAAAAATTTTTGTGTCTCATAATTTTAAACAATTAAGAAATGGAGTTAACACAGATTGAGACGGTTATTGAGCGATTAATGAAATTGGCTCTCGATGGCAATTGAACTCGACATTGCGCTACCGTTCGTCTGGTTTCGACTATACTGGGTGTTACAAAAAGGTACGGCCAAACTTTCAGGAAACATTCCTCAAACAGAAACAAAGAAAATATATTATGTGGACATGTGTCCGAAAACGCTTACTTTCCATGTTAGAGCTCATATTGCGGACGGCTGTGATACAATACGCCATTCTCCAGGGCTGCATCAGCGCATCAGGGATTCCATGCGACGGAGAGTGGATGCATGTATCCTCGCTAACGGAGGACATTTTGAACATTTCCTGTAACAAAGTGTTTGAAGTCACGCTGGTACGTTCTGTTGCTGTGTGTTTCCATTCCATGTTTAATGTGATTTGAAGAGAAGTAATAAAATGAGCTCTAACATGGAATGTAAGCGTTTCCGGACACATGTCCACATAACATATTTTCTTTGTTTGTGTGTGAGGAGTGTTTCCTGAAAGTTTGGCCGTACCTTTTTGTAACACCCTGTATATTGCACATAACTGACAGAGATATTCAATAGCTCCAGTTGCTCGAATAACGTTCCTACAAAGGATTACACTGGAGTTTTTCACCCTCTTACCTATTCTCTAGTAACGAGGAAGAAAAATTATATATTTCAGATGCCACACTTGATACGTATCTTATACGATAGTTGTATATCAGGAGCTACAACCGAGCACTCGTGCCTGGTATTCTGAAGAACGCGTGCTCAAGTCCTCGTCCGGTCATCCTGATTTCTGTTTCCATGGTTTCCTGAAATCACGCGGGGGAAAACTATGGCCGAATTCTTTGCCGTTTCTTTTCCCCACTTTCTCCGGGTGCTAATGACGATGAGCCGTTAACCACTGATTTACAAAAGAGACAAAGATGGAACCAATTCCCACCAGTGTAGTTCAGTGCGCTAATACGCCGTGAGACGGCTCAGGGAGGTACAACAAGATGAGTGAGAGCCCAAGCATCCCGCGTACAGGTCGTCAAGGCAACTGTTAGGACTGTCCTAATTTCCTCCTCATAGGCTACACATTTTACAAACTAGAAACACACTTATCACAAGTTGAGCATAGTCAGATATTACATAGCGGTCTGGTGGCTCAGAGGTTAAGGTGTCTGGTGATCAAAAGGTCCCCGGTTCGAATACTTGTCTCGGCGGGAGTTTAAAAAGCCTTAACCCTACCTTCACCTCTGGCACGGCTTGCTGTGTAATGTGAAGTACGTCAGAACGCTTCAATGGTTCGAATTACAAATTCGGGAGGACGAATTCCTATCCGTTCCTTGCCCCCAGTCCCATCCCACATCTAATGACCTTAGCGGTCGACGAGGCGGAAAGCCATAAGTTAAAAAAGAACTACAACTTATACTGTAGGTCCCCTCTAACTGGAATGCGCAGCCCGTGTCCATGTCATTACGACCACACGATTTTTTTTAAAAATAGACAGATGGTATGACTTTACTTCCCCGTTAGTATGTAGTATACCAAAGTTCCGAATTTGATCATGCCAACTAAGAGTAAAATTCATCAATGGCAGCAGACCAGAAAATGTTGGGAGAAAGGTGTTGAAGAAGAAGAAAGAGAGACAAAACCAATCTCCAGGACTTGCTGTATATCCTATAGCTGCGCAAAACTTCATGCTTTCTGTGATTTCAAATTTGAAATCACAAATAAATACTGCATAATTTCGTGGGATAGATAACAAACATTTTTTGTTTTCTTATTGCGCATTGTAGAAAAATACTTAAAATTTTGTACTACATATTTAATATTCACACATAATGCATTTAAAAAAAAACTTAATATCTATAAATTGAACAAAGAAAGTTTCTAAAATAGTGACTGGCTAGGATCCTTTGCTTCATTTCTACCGTAAATACGGATCTTGTAAAGGAATGTATGTGAGTGCGTGTAAACAAACTCTGTCGTTATTCTCTTCTAGATCTTTAGACATAAGCAGTAAGACGTGATTGACTGAAAGCAGGAGATTGATTGACTTTAAACTCGCACTAAGAGCAGGCTGTCGGCGATCTAAGAGGGATTTAATAACATTATAGCTAGCAGAGCACGGTCTTGGCCCCTCCGGCAAAGTTTCCAATAAGCGTCCGCTTATGAGACAGTGTTGCTGCCGCGGTCCCTAATGCATTGTTAGGAGACCTTATAAACCTGGACATTAATAAGAGGCAGAGTAGAGCGCTGGGACGAAAAGATAGGCGGCAAGGGAGAGAGAGAGAGAGAGAGAGAGAAGAAGAGGACTCGAGTTATTGAAAAAGTTGAGCGCTCTGCTCAGCGCAGAGTAATATATCTCTATTAGTGCTAGCGGGGTGCCTACTTCACAGGCGGCAATGAGGATCGTCAGGACGTATACCTCCGCCAACGGCCCTTTAGTCTCAGGCCGTGCCTACAGTTTTTGGATTCTTCTATTTGAGATCGAACGTTCTTCAGTAAATAGACAGCGGTCATTATTCAAATAGATCCATTTCGAGGAACAAATGTATCTAATCAAGCCTTTAATGTCTAGAGAAACTGGGTGTTTTTTATATTCCCAATTTTCTGTAGCTCCAATAATATAGAATTCCGAAGGTTTTTCTGCAATAATGACCAATTTCAGCCTAATGGAGAATTACCAGCTGGAATATTTCAATCCCATTTCAGTGCAGTAATGGATACTAAAGTTCTTTCACAGTGTTTTAATCAATGGCATGTTTGAAGTGTTTATTCGAATCGTGGTTTCTAAGGTAGGCACTACAAATTATCCTTAATTGTTAATTAAGGCCGAGGTTAGCAGGGAGCGATCCAAATACTTCAGCACAAGTATTCAAATAAACATCCAACAAAATCCCTATTACAGTTGATAGAAAAAGTAATAATATTTCCGAACAGTAGTATATGAAGTCTAAAGAAACTAACATATGTAAATTTCGTGGGATTATCGTCTTGAAGATTCAATTTTTGGCTTGTTTGCCAGTCTTTATTTATTCTAGTATTCAGCAACAACTATAATTTAAAACATGAATAACAAGAGTATTTGCAGTTATTCATTATTTCTTCCATACTCTTGTTTGCACCATGCATTTTGTAACTCATAATCGTCTTATTCCATATAGTAGAAATGTATAACGGTAGAAACGGTCTTTTTAGAAGAATAGCTTTGTTGGTAACAATATGAAACTACGCATACACAGTAATAATTGAATAAATTGTGAAATAAGAACGAAGTCTTTCTCGGCATTGAGAATGGATGTAGTCTTCTCGGGAGTCTAGCCGAGTAATCAAGGTGTTTCCACACGATATTTTGGTGATCTGAAACTCCGTCACCATCTTCTGGTGAAGAAATTGTTAGTTAAACTATGAAGTTCCAGTTGCGTAAAGTATCATCCAACAGATTTTTGAAGTTCGTAGTACGCAACTATAAATAATACGTTGTATTCAGACCATTAGTTAAGCTTTATAGGAAGCTATTGATGACTTTTTTGCATTCACCTGATATCATTATGATTTTGTAAATTCAGCAATTCATAGACGTTAACCATTTGATCTATGTTTATGTTAAACGAAAATTCTTTAAATTATTACTTTTGTATTTTTGGAAAAATTACTAGATGCAATATAAGCAAAATAGATACAAAATACACAAAAAGCAGGACGCGATATTGTGGCCAATAGACCTGAGGATTGGACAGACAGAGGAAGTTATGGATGAGATAATTATGGAAGCGATTTTGCATCCATTAGGGTCATTACGGACTATGAATCAGTGAATCGCTCGTTCATCTGATCACAAACATGACAACCGACTGACATCATTGACGTATGATATGAAACTGTATTATGTAGCTGCACTCGCTGATGAATGTGCACTGGAGTTAAAACGGTAGTGAGCGCTACAAGCGCTTTGTATATCGAACTGCGAACGCTATGAAAACATTTCTGCTCGTCAAAACTGAAGTTGAACAATATATATATATTGTGGCCGTTATTTGTAAGTGAATATTTTATCTGATTTGTATGAATCATCATTTCATATAGCTGACGAAGAATATGTTCTTAACACTGGAAGTAAGGAAGCGTCTGGGCTGAATAGATGACTTTTAATTTATAACAAAACGCAGCGTCAAATTCGAAGCTGCCTCAGCGAGAAAAGATTTACTCTATTGAATCATTGTTTATTGACGTAAGCGATGAAAGAATAAAAGAACTTTTACGCAATAAAGTAATGGTTCCAAATAGTGCATTTCTGAAACATTTTTGAAAGAACTGTCAGCACGTCGTTGTCACTGATTTAGCAACATATGTTCTACAATGTTGAGATATTGCAGCTTTATTTGTCCAAAGCAAAATCAACAGTAGAGTCACCAGGTCCGGTCGGTAAGGGGATATTGCTCGGATCTGGCAATCTGCAGGCGCGTAGTTGACTCCTGGTCCGACAATCCTGATTTCGGATTTTCATGGTAAATAGTTCTTTTAAAAGGCCATGGTAGGATTCCTTCCCGTCTCTTGTCCCCAGTCCTTTCCTGGATCTAATGACCTCGACGCCGACAAGTCGTAAAGACCTAGCGAAAATTAAACTCAATAACTTGCGGAGACTCGATGCAAATAATTCAGTAGTTTGATACTCCAAGGAATAATAAAAATAAACAATTGTTGACCCTATACCCACATATCATGAGAAGAATCCGTAGATAACATTAAGAACTAACATCCAGAGAGACCATAGTGGTCGTACCAGGAGGCCATTTCACGATACAATGGCATATTTTGTAAGAAAATAGATTGGCAACTATTCTCCTCTATCAGACGTTCATTCCACGCGCCATGTCGTACGAACTCGCCGCATTACGAAGTGCTCTGCAGATAATTGCGGTCTCAAATGAAGTCTGCCACTTAGACGTATCAGCATTACTTCAGGCAATCTTACCGCTCACATGCCGACATGAGAAGACCTTTATCCATAAAGTGTAGGTCGCTTGTGCATCAGAAACTCTTGCCCTGAGGCGCATAATACCTTCGAGTTATACCACTCACCACTGGATTGCCAAATACGTCAGATACTGAAAATATATATGACGGTGAGTGGTGGCTTGGTTCATTTACTTGAGTTTTATTTATCATTTCGCACGTTCAATATTACAGTAGTAAGTTAAATTTTAAAACATTGGTCCGTGGTCGTTTTATTACTATTATACTGATTAGTGCATTAGCATTTTCTGGTCCAACTGTTTTTCGTCGTCGCTTCATCTTACGTGAATGAATTACAACACACACTCCTACACCGACCGACAAAATTTAAAATCACACTGCAAGCCAACTTTAAGAATTCAAAAACAAAGGGTCATTTAGTAGTAAGCCGAGATTCTCGTACTTTGAAACGAATAAAACCTCTCTGGCATATCTCTAACATATTAAATTATTTTTTACAGTATTGAAATGTGATTCAAAATACGAGGAGTTATTTAACTTTAGTTTTTTTCTTACTACGGCTACTTACTCAAATCAGAATATTTCATTAAGCGTATAATCCAATCATTTTGAAGGTATTTAACAGCCGTTTAAATAATATTTGCAAAATATGTATTGTTATTTAATAAATTAACAGTGTTGTATTGTTGCTTGTAGCAGCGCTCTGAGTCAATAGTATGTAGGAGTTCGAGGTAGTCATTCGATCATATACAGACCATTATTGAAATAACAGCACAACATATAAACTGAACTGTTTCGGTATACTTTGCTTTTGATATTTATTTAACTAGTCACCAAATAGTAAGAACTGTGCTGTACACGTAACAATGATTTTTCTGATTTATAAAATATATATGAAAGAGGAAGTCTAATTCATTTAGTGTTTCGTTGTTTGTAAGGTAGTATCCTGATAAACCATCTGTAAATGCAAATAGCAGTAAGTTCTTCTCAGAGGGTTGCAACTAGTTTCAGCATCTGGAAACAAAAAACTGCGGTGAATCAAGGTGAGATACGTACTAAGATAACACCGGCATCTAATTAACAATAATCATAATTAACACCCTCGTAATCAGCTCCGGTAACCAGGACTCGAGAAAAGGCCACTGTACTCTTTTAATATACAGCAGTGTCTCATGCAAATGAATAATCATATCACGATCACTTTCTCGACGTGTACCTCACAATGTGAATGTGCCGTTAGCCTGTAACTCGGGAGAGCCAGCTAAGAAACTCTTCCCTGCCCCTCCCTGAGGGCAGAGGCACTGCGTGTCCTGCAGGATGAATGCAGTGAATCAGGCGGCAGGCAGTCGCAGGTGTGCCTCCAGCACTAATGGATTGCGTCGGACTTAAAACGCGAGTGGGCCGCCGGCATTAGCAACTGGCGACCGACACAAGGGCAACCGGCGCAAACTACCGCATTCATCCGAGGCGCTTCCAGCTTAAATTCAACAGATATTAGTCTTCCACGCCACCACAATATAAATTCTCAGCGCAAAATACAAATCATAAGCATGTAGACTCAAGAGATGATTAAACAGAGATTGCAATATACGTATTTACTTCGATTAAATAAAGTCGCAAGGAAATATTTTCTAAATGATTATTTTGATGAAATTATATAATTCGAATAACATTAAAATTATCATCTATGTAAGTGTAAAAGTTAGATACAGATGTAAAAAACTTATCAAACAGTTAAGGTCCCTTCTTCCTGATGCTGATACGAATATACCTGTAATCAGCTGGATCTTCGAAAACGATGCCATCTTTCTTAGTCAAACTAAACGTTGTTTGATTTATGAGAGTCATCTGTTTCCTATCACGCCCACTTACAGCGTTTAACTATTCTCCAAGTTGAAAATACTAGCGAGAAATGCCTGTTTGATATTTGGTAAATGATCCAGATCTTCTCGAGTTACCAAGATTCCTTCTTCAAATAATTCCATCAGAATTGAAATCTGATAACTAGGTAAACGTGTAATATTTTTACTGATGACATGTAGGAAGGAAAATTTTGTCAGTACGGTACTTGAGAAATATTTTGCGTTGTAATAATTACTTAGTTGTCAATGAAGGTGTAAATATCTGTGGTAGATACAATTTAAGTGGAGTTACAGACGTGTAAGGGCCGTGTTATGTAAATTGCCAAAAGTACATTTAATAATCACCGAGCCCGAGGTTATTCATAAGTTCTTCCACTTTCGTCTCTGAAACGTATTTTTCTAGAGGTAAATATACTTCTGCACAATATCGACAAACTTCTGAGGCCAGTAATGGCATCATAATTATCTCCATTTTCCGGAGAAGGCTTGATGGCTGCATTCGATAGATTTACTTCTCCATGGCAGATGGGGGGAGGGGGGGGGAGGAGATGGAATGTTTCCATTACCTTTCCCAGTAATAAGGTAAGGCTCGTGTGGTCGTGGTGACAGGGTTTTTATTGATTGCACATTCCATCGCCGTAGTAGCCGCCTCAACCTAACCGGGTAATCGTACCAAGTTTAGGGGAGCTTCAGCTTAACGTGAAATCCGAACGGCGTATTTCACATTACACAGAAAGCTGTGGCAAAGGTGGAGGTCGGTTTAACGACCTACGAAAATCCCCGCGGAGACAGGGATTGGAACCAGGGACCTCCAGTCAGAAGTGTTAACCACTGAGCCACCAGACTGCTCCTCCCACTGACGTAAGTGTGTATTTGCATCATAGTAAACAAGTGTTTTGTTACATTGCTTTTAAATGGAGCTGTTCATTAGAATAATAAATGTTTTCATCACGAAAAAAATTATAAATCATCACTGATGTTATTTGTTAAGCGTTCGTTGTCAACGGTGTCTGTTTGTTCATATGTAGCTTTCGCTCCACAGTGTCTCGGAAGAAAGAAGGCATTGAGTTGTAATCCATCAGTGAAAATTGTTCAAATCAACGGCACACATGCTGCAAAGCATTAGGCTCTAAGAGAAGAAAGGAGTGGTAACAACGTTATAAACATAAAGCAAGTTGTCCAGGATAGTTGTAGAAACATAATTGTATTTTTTCTTTGTCAACCTTACGTATTAATGACTCAAATTAAGTGAAACGAGATGCTATCAGTAGATGTACGAGAGGTAATATTCCTAGGAAAATACCAGCGAAGGCCCGATGTAGCGCGAGGCATCCCTTGCTTCTGGTATGGGGAGGCGCGATCCTGCGCAAAGTGAGCAGATAAAACAGCAGTTTTGTTGGACGTGGTGGTGATTACGAGGTGGGGCCGTTAACACGCCTTTCTTTTGGGCGCGCATTTTTGTAGCGCTCCTAATCCCTCCATTACACTTCCTCGCTACACCGCCCGCCGGAGCAGCCAATGGATTGCCGAGGTCCCTCCTGGTTCACAGCTGTGTTATCTGCCAAGAAAAGCCAAAAGCAAATAAATGTTTCCCGTAACTAGTAGGCAACGAAAGATTAATTAATCCCCAGATAATCCATTCTACATCAAAGAGAATCAGATATGAGTGGTAGTCTAAATATAAACTTGTGTTAGGGACTTCGAAAAGTACTCGTATCCCAAATCCTGCAGGCTGGTTCTGTCATAAATGATGATAGTTCATTTCAGATATAATCCCTACACTAATTATGCTAATTACCACTCTCACATTGGTAAATTATATTTGTCCTGTATTTATTAACCAATTGTTTGACCTAACTACTTTTATTACCTACAACCAAAATACTTTCAACCCATTCTTCTTTAATGCCACTGTTATAATATATTGTTCACTAATTTTACTTTATATTCCTCAGTCAAAAGTTTCAGTTATACACCTTTTTCTCTTTATTCACATAATATATGGAATCCAGTGCCACCTTGTGCAGTTGGAATTTGTGTAACTGCATTTGTCAGTGACAAAAAGCTTCTAGTGGTGCCATAATTTTTGAATATTACCTGCCCCTTTTTGTATTCCTACCATGTCCATTAACTGGATTTCATGCTGCCCTAGAAATCACAATGAATTTCAGATAAACTCCGTCCTTAACTTTTTTTAGTATATCTCATCATTATTCAAAACAACAGATGCATAACTATATGTGCTTTTCTTTCCACGTTTTAAACTTTCCTAATGTCTGCTTACTTACTACAGAGTGAACAATCCAGGTGCTTGTTTTTAATGCTTTAAAATTTCAGTGCTCCTTTGTTTTTAACCATATTAAATTCAAGTTTTCTGATTTACTATCCTTCACTGCACTTGTCTGCAGCGATATTTCAGAATAGGATTTTCAACTACAAACATCTTAAAATTTAGACGTTAATGCGTGCAAATTTTCATTGTTGTTTTGTTCTATTCCTGACACAAATAAGACTACAACATAAATCCAAATCTCTAATCTTTGAATCTCTCCGCATATTTACTTACAGACATTTACGTGTACTCTTCTAGTTTCTACACTTTAAAAATATCACGAAAAACAGTTCTGTGCAAAAGTAAGAGTCAGACTCCGAAGTTCTAAAGCCTGTATCCATATAGTAAAATCAATACTTTCACAATACAGGATAACTTTTGAAAAATTGTGTGTTGAGATATAGTGTTGTCCACAACAGTATACAACGAGTGAAAAATTTGATTCAAGCATAGACAAAGTTAAAACATATGATAAACTTAAGAAGAAGCAATTTTAAATATAAATATGATATAAAAAAGTAAATTAAATTCTTTTATTACAGTTTTCAATCATAATTTCGATTACACATTTTTATCAAACAACTACCCTAATTCACTACATTTTAATTTTATATAAAGCTGTTGTTCGCCTCTTGGATTTAACTTACGGTCAGACTTTAAACAACAACGGATAATTATTAAATGAAACGCTCGAGGGCTTCCAGTCATGAACGGAGCATCTCCTCCCCATTAAGGTTAGTGATGTAAGAACGAAACTTTTCACGGTGCTATAAACAAATAAAAAGCTCTTGCCGCTTTTAATTGTCGCTTTAATGGACATGAAAACGACATTTATACTTGGCTAGAAGCCGAGAACATTTAATGAATTTTCGACGCCGAGAAACGCTTCGTTCTTATAACCGAAAATTATATAGGTAAATCTAAATAAAGCGAGATGTATGTTTCCATCAAACTTACCACTGTTACTTAGTGCTTTGTGACGAGTTATTAAAGAAAGATTTGTGAAATGGTAAATTAACTTTCTTAAAATGTACTTATTTTAATCATAATACAGGCATATAGAAGAATTTATATAAAATTATGTGTTAAATAAGTTACTAAATTACCCTCCTAAAAAAAAATTAAAAAAATTGACGCTGTAAATGTCTTTAAGAGGACCCAATAATCTGGATCTCTTCATATATCTCATATTTGATTTTTTTTTCATGAAGTACAGCAATTTTTATTTTTTATTGCTTTTCAATTGTTTAGGTCGCATTGTTCGAGATCATTTCTTATTGTTTTGAGGATTTTTGAGGCTTCCACTAATATCTTCACGTACATAAAGTGTTTAAATTTTTTTTTATTATTTAACAGATGCTTTTTTTATTTGTGGTGTATGTCATTATCTGCGAAGAACCACGTCAGGTTAACAAAATACGGAGATAACAAAAGCTAACAATCAACGTCTTCGCACAGAAATTTATTGACTTAAAAAATAAAGGTAGGCGTATCACGCCTTCAGTCTATAATGATTGAGTTAGATTAATACTTCCTCTTTTCCTTCATTCGTTAAAGAAATTTATCACGAAATTTAAAGATTAAAGTCTGTGGTTTCTCCATTTCACTTCTATTTTTGTTGTTTTATTCTGTTTACGTGTGACTTCTCAACTAATATCGGCGATACAGCTTCCTAACAACTACACCGATGAACTGTGTTGCTTGCGTACTCTAGCAGCCTCTGTTTGTTTTAGTTCGACTTTGTAGTACCTGGACCTCTAGTAACGCTGGTAAACTTTCTCGCCGGAACTCGACGAAGTGCATTTCACTCGTTAAAGCGAACTCACGACCCCCGTTACGGGGACTAACCGCGGCAGCATCAACTGTGCCTAGTTAACAACTCCTTCTGGCGCGAGTTTGGAGGGGCCACAAACAGAGCGGGTCGACGAGGAGTTAGCACTGCTGCAGCCTCATTACACGCGGAGACGCATGGACCCAATCTCCCCGCGAGCCACACCCGCAACTCAATTAGCACTGCGTCTTGCTTCCTACCAGACATCACTCCCTGCAGGAGCGGTCATCCCATTCCTACGCTTCAACACTTATTTCGGTA
The DNA here is from genome assembly GCA_031002005.1 of Vandiemenella viatica. NCBI lineage: Eukaryota > Metazoa > Arthropoda > Insecta > Orthoptera > Morabidae > Vandiemenella > Vandiemenella viatica. The sequence continues at coordinate 145,224,471 of JARYHS010012519.1, read as the reverse complement.
GCCAGCATTGCAGTTCCAATCGCGGCTTCAGCAATCTTTAATCAGTACTTTATTCGTTTGCTTTTTCACGCTGGAATAATATTAAATGGAACAGAAATTAAGAACTTATAATCAAAACAGCGATCCACAACATTGTGTTACACATAAATTTTTGAGTAGTATAACAAAAATACATTAACAGAAATTTGTACCACGCGTAACGAAAAGAAGGTTATAAATAAGTGCGGGAAATTTAAAAGGATGATAGATTGAACAAGAAAATGGGAACAGGAACAGGAGAATACATAATATGGTTCTGCTATTTATGAAATAAAATTACAGTCTGTGCCAGAAGGAACCACAGTATGAAAATAGATTATCAGAATCCAATTGTTCGTTCTTCAAATAAAGAAACCTTGTGATAAGAAACATTGATCCATGATCAGAAACAATTAATTAAACAGAGGTTTTTATTTTAACCATGATATATGTACTTTATGAGTGTCTGTAACTGTTTTGAAATATAAGGTCTGAAAATAATGTTTCTGCAACACAGTTACTTTTAATAAATTGTTTATTTATTAATTTATGGCGTGACGCGTTTCAAGATCTTTTGTCTCATTTTCAAATTCCGTTTTTGTTGCTATATTCTTGGTGTGAAGAGTGCTCGTGTACGTTTCTGCTGGATATCAACAGGACTTACTTTGTGTTTCCTGATAATGATATTGTGGAGTGTGTAACAAACAGTTTTTGCAAATAATATGAAACAGAGGTTTCTCTTTACTAAAATATGACATACCAAAAGCTGAATATTGTGAAATGCGTTCCAGACGGATGCAATAAATTGCTAATAGTATAGGAACTGAGAATATTTAAATACTAACGCGTCTCATTCACAGTCTAGCTTGTAGGACCTCGTTGTGGGATTACCGTTGGAGGGCTCATTCACTCTTTTAAAAAAATTCAAGTATATTTTCTGACCAGTCCTCTTCAGTCTTACTTCCTTGAGAAACATCAATGTCATGCTGGCGCAATTATTGGGTGCTCTGTAGGACGATTCTCACATTCTAGATCCAGTAGGGTAGATTGCTGGGCGGAAGGGATCCGTGTAGACTTGTCTGGGATTCCAACAACATCCAACATGTCCTACATTTTGTTCTGCACCACCGTGCAGGGTCCAACAAGAGTCCTACATCAAAAACGTGTATCGTCGTAGGTCCTGCAGGTTGGACTGAGAATGGAAAGTGTGAGGATGAAAAAACAGTAGACTACACATACAGGAGATAGGATGAGACCGTCATATTTCCAGATACGCTAGTTTGGTTATTTTGTTGCTGATGGTAACAAATTTTGATTTTGTCTAAGGTTTTAGGACTAATCTACATCGTGGTCATTAGACCTGGGAGAGGCTTGAAGGCAAGGAAAAAGAAGAAATTTCGATAGCTTTAGAGAAGCTATAAAGAAGTCGAATCTGAATATCTCGGCCGAGAACCGACCCAGCAACCTCCAGAAGGCTAGATTCGAGCGTTAAACACTCACACATTTGGCTCATGATCCAAATAATTCAATACGTATGTTGTAAAGAAACTTTGGAACAACTAAACCAAATGTCTAGAAAATGTTGGTTGAAAGAAAGGGGAGGGAGAAAAAAATAGTTGGCAGTGAGACTGCCGAAAGAAGTGAAAACTTAAAACTATTAATATCATTCGCACAACACGTCATACTTATAGCTACAGATGTACTAAATCAGGGGTGGGGAACCCAACTGATATTGGGGGCCACTTTGGAAATGATGTCATAACTCCGCGGGCCGCATATAAAATTATATATTGTATATTAGGCCTATATTAGATGTTCCGAGATGCGCGCGCATTATAATTTCGCAGAATATAACATAATTATTTCGCGAACTGATAAATGTAAACTCATAAATAAAACAGGCAATATCTGTCATATATTCGCAAAAAATATTATTTTAAAATCAAAGTAATTTTTTCTCATAATTTCGACATTTAATTTTGAAATATATGGATGCACAAATAATGTAGTTTTTAAATACATAGGTTTTCACTACATTGGCAATTATAAACTAAACATAATTTGAAAAAGTGTGATGAATCAGGCGGGGCGGAAAAATATTCAAGGCGGCCCCGGGTTGGCCAACCATGCTCTCAACCAAGTACGATGCTTATTTCTATTAATTTTCATGATTGAAGAAAGCTGCTCACATTTATACGTGCTTCCGAATGTGCAAATTATTTTTCGTGCAAACAACTCTCAGCTGTGGATATTTTTCTTCGGAAAGGTATGTTCTGTATCTGATATTTCTGAATCTCTGGCGGGCCGGATTGAAGCTGCTGGAAGGCCGGATCCGGGCCGGGGGCCGGGGATTGCCCATATATGTACTAAATAATAACATTTCTGTGTGGTAGTAATGAACTGGTGACAGAGTTTCTATCGGCTGCTCATTTCACCCCTGTCTTGGCCGCGTTAATCTAATCCAATAGTCCTACCAGGTACAGGGGACCTGCAGTTTAACGTAGAACCGAACCACGGAGGCGTTCGGGTGTACTTCACATTACACAGGAAGCCGTGCCAGAGGTGAAAGTCGTGTTAAGGGTTTATGAAAATCCCCGCCGAGACAGGGATTCTAACAGATCACCTTTCGTTCCCTAGTCAGACAGCTCAACCACTGAGCAACCACATCGTTACAGATACTGTTAACATTAGCATGTCGGTGACGCGAAGTCATAAGATTTTACCGATCCAAAAATCGCCCAACGCGCCTAAAGGAGCTCTCACTTCAAAAACGAAAAATCTAACTTAGTCCACAACCCGAAGATTGGTCGAATCTTCCCGAAGGATATGTACGAAACTATTGTGTCAGAGGCAGGAAGGCCAATTCCTTTCCTGGGGTGCCTATATTTTAACGTGGAATCAGAACCACGCCAGATTTCGGTGTAGCTCATACAGGGTGTCCAGAAAAGGACTCCCTGATTTCAAAATTAAATATCTCAAAACGAAGATCAATAGAGGAATGCAGTAAACGGTATGTTTATTGTGACAGCTGTAAGAAGTGTATACAGCAGTGTGAAATAATAGTTACTGCATTCCTCTATCGATCTTTGTTTTCGAGATATTTAATTTTGAAATCAGGGAGTCCTTTTCTGGACACCCTGTATAATCAAATACAACTCCTTAAAATTCGTGTTGACCACGGGATTTGAACCGGCGATCGCAAAGAGAAACTTTCGGAACTAATCGCCTTAACCGCTGAGCTTCAACCACATTGTTTTGAATTATACTTGTGCTAAGTACTATCAAAATCGGATTGAAAACTGTGGGTTTGTATGAACAACGTTGACAGAAATTAAGGTGAACCGGAAAGGAAGAGAGGATTTGTTTTAATTTATATGCGAAGTTCCACCAAAATCGGGAAAAAATGTGTGTTCCAAAAAACTTCCAACGCGAATTTCACACCCGCAACACGTCATAGCATTTCGATGACGCGAATTCACAAAGTTACCTCCAGCCTAAAGCCCGGCTATATAAGTTTTCTCTTAAAAAATCTCCAGTGAGTATTGGTTGAGTATAGTTCAACAAAGTATTAAGGTAGGTTAAAACATCCATTTTTCGCCGTCATCATTGAAAAGAAAAAGAATGCAGTAAAATGTGAAGAATTCAGAACCATTAGTCTCATATGCCACGCTGCTAAGATATTACTAAGAGTGCTAAATAGACGAATATCTAGCAAACTGTCCATGTCAATTTCTGAAGAACAGTTTAGATTTCAAAAAGAAAGAAGTGCAAGAGACGCTATTGCTTTGCTGAGAACAATAGGAGAAAGATACATTGAAAGTGAAAGAGATTGTTACATGGTTTTCATAGACCTGAAAAAGGCTTTTGACAGAGTACAATGGGTGAAGTTAATGACGATTCTAAAAAATAAAGGTATTGATTGGAAGGAAAGAATGCTAATAAGTAAATTATAAATCGAGCAAGGAGTGAGAGTGAGAGTGGGGAATGATCTTACAGAAGAGGGAAAGATTGGAAGAGGTGTAAGACAGGGATGTTGTTTGTCACCCAAATTATTTAACATATATTTGGAGGAAATTATGAAAAGAAGTTTAAGAGGTAAAGGAGGTGTGGCATGGTTTTGCTGGCAGAAAGTGTCAAGATACTCTGAAGAATGTTAGAGACTTTAGACAAAGGGTGTGAGGAATTCGGAATGAGAACTAAATATATGATGGTGGGAAAGCGAAATAAAGAAATGACGATAACGCTGCAAGGAGAAATAATTGAACAAGTGGAGTCCTTTAAATATCTCGGGAGTATTGTGAGTGGTGATATGAGCTGCAAGAAGGAGGTAAAAACTAGAATAGCAATGGCAAAGGAAGCTTTCAATAGAAAGAAAAATTTACCATGCAGAAGGCTGTACAATACCCTGAGGAAAAAATTACGTAAATGCTTTTGTATGGAGCGTAGGACTGTATGGAGCAGAAACATGGACTCTACGCAAAGAAGATCTAAAGAGGTTTAAATATGGATATGGAGGAGGATGGAGAAAATAAGTTGGGAGGACAAAGTAAGGAATGAGGAAGTGCTGAAACGAATAGGAGAGAAAGGTCATTCATAAAAACAATAAGAAACAGAAGAAAGAACTGGATTGGGCATGTGCTGAGGAACGAATGCCTGCTTAAGACTGCTCTGGAGGGGACTGTAAACGGAGAGAAGAGAAGAGGTCGGCGAAGGATGAAAATGATGGATGATATAGTAATAAACGGGAGATATATAGAAACTAAGAGAATGACGGAACAGAGGGAGGCGTGGAGGGCTGTCACTGTGCGTGGACCTGCTGTATAGCAAAGAACCCTTGAAGATGATGGTCATTTTAAACGGGGGCTGCGCACTACAGATACAACTCAACATGACGACCGAACTCCAGCAGTCAGCTGCCCGCAGCTTGATTTGCGAGGCAAACAGCGGAGAGGGCGATTGATCCGCACCGCCACTAACAGATTGGCAGTGCTTACGCCTTGTTTGCCAACCTGTCCACCGACCTCAATGGCAGACGTGTTTTGCATCCGGGAACGTTGCGAGTTATGCCTGCGAGGTAAACACCGGCCCGCCGCCTTGAATCCCATCGTCGGCTCACACGGCATTGCCTCTCGCATTAGCAGTGCAGGACGAGACGTGTTACTATCTGACAAGGCCGGTGATCGATCAATCGCAGGATTCGCATTGTATCCTGCTACACTGCACTTCCGTTCAGAAGGTAACTTTCAATCTTCCAAAGCTGCGTTGTAGGCCAAACGATACCACTACATATTCCATGCCTCAGATGTGTTTTGCTCCACGTTGTCATGATGATTAAATAACGATGCTATGGCAACATATTTCTCTCCTGACGTTAGAGATCAAAACGCTCGGAAGCTACTGTTCTTGCGCAATTGCTCATGGTTCTCTGTTTATTGATCGTTAATATTTGATTGTATGTCAACATAGACTAAACAGAGAAACTTTCAAAGGACTGATACAAACTTCCTAGGTTTCCACGTAATAACATCTGAGTGCAAGAGAGGAGGAAACAGGTAAGTAAAACCAGCTAAGTCAGGACAAGATGCATCAAAATGAATGCACAGGTTTACTTTCCGTGGTTCTTAGATGGCCGAACTCGAAGAGGAGAAGAAGAGGTTTTTCGAAGGCCCTTAACCCGACTTTCGTCAGCTTGCTATGTTATAAGAAGTACACTTCTGCGGTTCGGATTCCACGTTAAACTGTAGGTCCCCATTAACCGGTAAGAATACCGAGCTAGGTAAGGAGGTAACTAACTGCCTCTTCTCCCCCCCCCCCTCGCGCCTTCAATACCAGGCTAAGAATACCTCCTTCAACACTACGCCAGTAATTTCATAATTTAGTTAACTAATAGATCCTATTGATATGGACCAAAATTTAACAAAATTAAATTACAGTCAGTTGTAAAATTTATGATACCATCCTCGTATCAATGTTTTTAATAGTGTTTGTGAATATTGTATAAACAGATTTATTACAGGTCAGATTATCAGCAATAAAAGTTGTAGATGACGATTGTCATCCACCATTGTTGCTCAAATTTCTGTTGATTTCTCCTCATCTACTAATGATGAATTGAAGAAGGATAGATGTGATACAAAATTCTAATATTCGATTGATGTCTCATCGCAATAATAAAGAGGTTTTTCTTCACTGCCACTATATAAGATCGTATCTGTAATTTAGTAGTATATATATATATCTCTTGAACATATCTCAAAACAAGCATTAACGAAAGAATATCTGTTGCCTCATTGTACATGGCTTCGTCCTTTATTGCGCTTACCGAGCATGCTGGATGAACGGTAACGCTCTGGCCTCGTATGCGGGAGGATGCGGGTTCGAATCCCTGTCCAGCCTTCAAGATTTTGGTTTTACATGGTCTCCCCAGATCCTTCCCGATCATGGCACCCAATCCTTTCCGAACTATGATGACCTCGACGTCAATAAGGCGTAAAGCCATAACTTAAAAAATACATATATTGATCTTGACCGATTTCAGATGTTAACTTAGGTGCCAACGTATATAGCGCTCAATAATTTTCTATCTCTTCCCTCTTCATAAGCTTTTTGGATATACGGAAAAAGCAGAACAACATGAACAGAAATTCGTTGGCCAGGTGAGACAGAATTCACTGTTTCACAAGGTATTAATATTTAATTATTGTGTTCAATTTGTATTGTAGTGTATATTGAAGTGAGGTGGGGAAATTATCATGCGATTTCCTCATAATTTATACCAACTGCACAAATATGTCTTAGGTAGATCACAGCGCTTGACAGTGATGCAAGTGGACAAATTAAATTCACGAAAAGCTTACAAAACGCAGCAGAAATCGCACACCGACTGATCTGCAATCCACATTATCCTTCAATTTTTACGCTGAACGGTATAAATCCTGAACGATTACTCTGGAGAATTGTAACTGTATCTGTATGAAGCAACTTGTGTCCGCTTTCAGTCAGTGTGTTCAGCGAGTGTGTAGGCGTAGAGACGTGCAGGACAACTCCAGGACGGGAGTTCTGCGTGGCAGCCTCCTCGTGGGAGGAAAGACCATTAGTGGCACTGTTCCCAGGAGACGTTTGAACTGCCGGTTGTGTATGGAACACTCAACGACATAAAGTACCCTGAGAGATCGTTTATAAAAGACAGTCACCAACTATTACGTTTAATGTTCAGACAGAAACCTACGCACCGTTTACAAAGGGAAGGAATTCTAAATAATATTCACCGAAAAATGTGGAACTGATTATAATATAATAACTTTTTTAACAAAAAACATACTGTTAGAACGCCGCCAAACAAACTGTTTACAAAACCACCATGAAATAAATAATTATTTTTACGAAATACTCATTTTAGAAGATTATATTGAGGAGCGTGTGCACAAATAGAAAAGGGGGAGGGGTGATCCAACCAAATGCGCACCAAGGGGGGAGGGGGCCCACCGGATATCATCAAGGGGAGGGGGGTCGAGATTTACGGAAAAAAATGTCCACGTAGTTAATGGATGCCCCATAAATATGTACTAAGCAATGAATTTTATATCTTAATTTTTGTATAGTTTTTGCACACTTTACCGGAAGAAAAAGTCAGCAAGTAAATGACTATTTCGTGTCCATACACCATGATTCACGTCGTGCTCACTGATCATCGACAACAATTTCCGGAACAGCAAATTTTTCTTCCGAGGATAATATGTTTTGTTTCGGAATGAAATGTGACATAGTTGTTTGAATAAATTGATATTCTGCTGCTATTTTTGTGTTGACATATTTTAATTTTAGGTTAGTATAAGTTGCAAGTATTCAGTATGTATTGGATTCATTTGTTTGTTGGTATTCTCAAAGAGCAAAAAATTATAAATATTTGTGAGTAATGTTTCGGTGGCACTGTTTAATTTAAACTTAAATAGTCCTTCCTAAAATTTTATTTGTAAGCTCTCCCATTTGGCTCAGTTCGTTATGGCAACATAATTGTGTCCAGCTCATGATACGAGGTTGACTGTTTTCTTGTAGGAGCATTATGAATGAAAGGCCTAGGTTAAATTCGAAACCTCTCATTATTGCTTACGGATTGCTGACGATTTCAAAAGTATCTATGCATAAAGAAATGGTAACGGAAAACCAGAGGTATTATAGCAATAACATAAACATAAACAGTAATTGGTTAAGCTAGTTGGTACAATTTATTGATAGAGATGTTTCATAAAATTTTTATCCATTTTAAGTAGTTTCTTAAGTGATAAAAAGTTTATTATTCCCCTTTTTAGTAATTACGTATGTCGATTTTTCTTTATTTTGTCTTGTTTTTCTTAGTTAAAGTTTTAAGGAATTATTCTTATCAATAGAGTGTATTTTCGGAATAATCCGTGCACATGCAGAAAATATTCAATGTTCTGAAATTTAAACCACCATCATTTCAATTTTAATTCTCTTTCAATTAAAACAAATTCATAAAGTGCGGTATATATAAATAAAAGTTAATAAAGTATTTTCGGAGTAATGAGCTCACACATAGTAAAATAAAATTTACATTCGAGTTGAGCTTTTATTGGAGTTAATTAAACAGGAAGCAACTGAATGGATTGCGGAGATTCTTCGTAATTAGTGCGAAAAATTAACTTAGTTCAAAACCAGAAGGTAGATGGATCTTTCTGAATGATGCTTGATAATTCTGTAAGTCAGTAAGTCCTTTTCTGCTGGACTTACAGTTGAACGCGGAATTCAATCCTCGAAGGGTCCTGGCGTATATAAAATGAATAAAGCAGACCTATAAAAAATCTTGACTCCAGTGTGTTTCGAACCTGAAACCTCGAATTCAAACACCTGCGCCTGTGAGCAACCAGACAGCTTGTGTTATGTTAACACACATAAATATTTTCTTTTGTTGTTGTTGGATATATATATGTGTATCAAAAAGCGGGAGCCAATTTTTACGAAATTTACATGGAACCAATAGCAGAATATCGCTTTTCAATTAATAAAAGATTCAACTTACTTTTGAAGTAATTTATCTAAATCGATAAAAATAATTTTTTTTTAGATTTTTAATTTACAAACAAGGACTGGACCGAGATGAAATACCAGTAATACAAATTCTGTCTTCAAATAAAAATGACTTCCACAAATAGGTGAACATAAACAAAAATTACTTAAATTCGTGGTTTTTGTTTTAATTTTTTTTTAAATTCCTAGGTCATTTATTATTATATTTAAATATAACCGGTCGTATTTCACCTAAACAAAGGTTTACGCAAATCTATAATCGATGTACATAAATTTAAAAAGAAATGCTTTTTTTATTTAGAACCTTTTTCTTCTAATAAAATTATAGTTTAAAAAACTAAAAAAGCGCTTTTGTAGCAATGTGAACTAAAAGGTTGAAAGTAATCTTTAATATAAAAATTTTGTTTAACAGCGATAGGACGTCCCACAATTCAGTATAAATTATTTTTATGAATAAGCTTAAAGTAAGAATGAAGTCAAAGCTTAAAAAATTTGATTTAATTTAAAAAAAGCGTGGGATGCTAGATATTAGTTGTCTTATAGTTTTTGTCGCTGGCTGCTTGTAAAGATAGAGTCATTGTGAAAAGTATTTAGATAGCACTCAACGCTTTTTTACATTAAATTTAAATTTTTTATCTGTGACTTCATTCTTACTTTAAGCTTATTCATAAAAATAATTTATACTGAATTGTGGGACGTACTATCACTGTTAAACAAAATCTTTATATTTAAAGGTTATTTTTAACCTTTTAGTTCACATTGCTACAAAAGCGTGTTTTTAGTTTTTTAAACCATAATTTTACTTTTAACTTTTTAGTTCAGAGTGTCTCAAACGTATCTTTCTTAATATTTACTTTTTCTTCGCCCATCTATCTTTGCAACCAGCAACGGACAGTTAAATTGTCAACCCAGCCAGAGGTCTAATAGCAGGGTAAATGTGGAAGACTACTCTTCTATAATTGAACTAATTGAAAATGATGTTTCGAATACTCACTATTTAACATCACTTTAAGAAACTGCAGACACTATCGTAGCAGCTTGTAAGAAGGTATCGTCAAGTACGTATGTGAAAAAAGTTGCGCAACAAAAACACTTTTCTGTTGTTACTGTCAAATTAAAGAGAATACCTGGTTATAGCTGTGAAATTATTGTATTGTTAAACTTCTTAATAAGTGTCCAAAATTAAATTAAATGCATATGACGATGTTGACTGAGGAATCTCCAAAGGGACTGGGTGTCAAATAAAGATTTCTCGAATTGCAAAGCATGTGCAATAATGACGCAGCTAAATTTGCCTAACTCGACAATCCCACCAGGTATAGATTACCTACAGTTTACCCAAGGGGATGCGGAAAGTGGATGAAAATGAGCCACACCTGTCATAAGACTGCTGAACTACTTTTCTGTTCTTACTGTCAAATTAATGAGAATGCCAAGACATAGATATGAAATTATTGTATTGTCATCGGTACAAAATCTCACACAATTCGGACTTTTTGAAGTGGGAGAAAATTAAATATTTCATGACATTCAACCACTTTTAAGTTGTTACTGTCAACGTAGTGAGAGTGAAATTATTGTATTTTCATCAGTTCTGAATAAGTGTGCAAAATTTCAAATGATTCGGACTTCAGGAAGGAGGTTAACACTTAAATGAAAGATTCCATTCCATGCAATCATTTTTCTATTGTTACTGTCAATGTAAAAAGAATAGCAGGACATTGCTATGAGATTATTGTATTGTCAAAGGTTCTTAGTACGTGCGCAAAATGTTTCTCTTGTTACTGTAAAATTAATGAGAATATCAGAATACAGATATGAAATTATTGTATTGTAATCGTTTTTCAATACATGAGCAAAATTTCAAATAGTTCGGACATCTCGAATCGGGTTAAAATTCAACTGCAAAATTCCATCACATTCAACTATTTTTCTATTGTTACTGCGAAAGTAATGAGAATAGCAGGACATCGCTATGAAATTATTTTATTGTCACCGGTTCTTAATACGTGTGCGAAATTTTAAACAGCTCGGACACCTGGAAGTGGGTGAAAATTGAGTTGATAGATTCTGTTACATTCATACATACAGGTCAAGTTAATATAAAGCGTCTCAAATGTTGAAAAAAGATGTACTGTGCTATGTTCTTTGCAAAAACAAAGAGCTAATGAGTAATAATTTTGATTCTGTAAAGTTAAGTTATTGGAACGAACTATAAATATAATAAAATTGAGTTCCTTGCGAAAAGATTTACGACACACGTAAGTATCCAACTACAGAAAGTAATAGCAATGACGTACAGTTTATTTAATAAAACAACTCACCGAACATGACCTAAATTTCAGGTGGAATCTATGTTCGACATAAGTATCTTCTTTGAATGAAATCACTCAGAGGCAAACGATTATTCAGATTTTGTCTAATAAAGTTTTGAAAGACAAAGAGCTTAATTCCTGTTTGACGCTCCTTTTGTATAAAACAAACTTCTAAGACTTCATGGGAGTATGTGCTGGATAACTATTATATCTCAATTACAAGATATGTTTGTATGTGCTGAAAAATTTCAATCTACATTTATTTAATTTTCTGCTCAGTGGTTTAGTTTCGTCTTCTCTCTTAGACATAACAATTAACATCAAATACTTAGTTTACGGCCACTCCAGTCTAACGTTTTCCGGAATTTAGTGTCTCTTGCAAGATGATTACATTATGGTTATGGTATAATGTTAATTTAATAACATATCTTCATCGAGCATCGTTGTGATCTGGTACGTATTAGGGAGATAAATTATGTTTTATAATTAGTAACTTAAATGAATCTTAATTAACTGCCTGTTGTGAACTTAATTAGTAGGTGATGTAGTTCACTTTGAGATAAAGATATCACACTTTAAGATCTTAATTAGGATGTGCAATATCGATCCAGGTGGGTTACCTGTAATGCTAGGGCGTGGCGTTCAGGATGAGACGGGTTAATATTCCCATTTGGCAATCCAGATCGGTGTTTCATGGTTTCACAAAATCAGTCCAGACAATTGCCGGAATAGTTCCTTCTCGTTCCTTATCCCCAATTCCCTCTAGCATCTAAAGAACACGAAGTAAAGCCCAAAGAAAAAACTAGCCTCTTTTCACACTTTTCAATTTGTCTACTGCTCTTTTCACTGTGATTGTTCCAAATACCAACCGAGTGTGGTCGTCCTCCGTAATCGAAATGTAGGTTTCTCTCTATTCTTATGCGTGGAATGTGGCATTTCGACCACATATACTATGGCTTCTCCATATTGTTACGAACGCTGTCTAGGCTCGCTAGGATTATCGCTAGCAGCGTTACCTCTGCCGACAAAATGCCAGAAATAGAGTACAAAGCATCGAGCCTAGACTTAAGCTCGAGCCTGACAGTAGACTCTGTCTGTTATCCACGTGCTGTGTGATGACGAAACGACACTGGTACTCTCTCCGTATAATCGGAACAGCCACGAACTGCATCGCAGTCTTAAAATTGGTAAATCGAAGAATGAAGTAACTGAAAAATTAAAAGAGTGGAGAGTATATGCCTTCTTATTATTATTTTCTACGTGCTGTTATGTTATTTTATAAAATTGTATACTTTTACTCTCGGAAAATTCTGATTCTTAAAGGCCGGTCACAACTCTAAGTCAATGAAAAATTAAAAATCTGCTGATTTCACCACATTTCTGTGGCGACGTTACTGCATTTCGTAAAAAGTGGAACAATCTTTCTCCTGAACATATGAATGATCTTTTGGTTATTAATAATCACATATAAGACAGTCGTCAGTTACATTATTAAAGTGAGTTCAATGTTGTGCATTAATAGGTACAAATCCTTGCAAGACATCGCATATATTTGAAACCAGTAAAAATCTTAATGCACTAAATGTGGATTCAGGAGATACTTTTTTTTATGTCAGTAAGTATAAATAACTTATTTATATTATGGTTTTCGTTACACTAGCCACGCATTCGGGAGGCAAATGCCGGGATGCTTCCTTCAAAAAGGCCATGGCCGGATTTCTTCCCATTTCTTGTCCTCAGTCCTCTAATGACCTCGACATCGACGAGACGTAAAGCTATAAGCAAAACAAAAAAATGAAAACACAAAAACGAAAAAACCATATAGTGCGTTCTGATTTTATTGCTTGTAATACTTCCGTTACATGCATTATCAAGCACGTGCCATACACGTTACAGTTCATGTCTGCGGCGATTCAGTCGATAGAACATACACAACATTTTCGTAATAGTCACTGATATACTGTTGATTCAAGAATGCCCCTGCAGAACAATCTTGTCCCGTTTTCTATGATGTCTTGTACCATCCTTGTTGCGCGGCACGGGTGAGGAAGACACTATGCGCTCTTCCTGCGTTGCCGAGTCTTCGTTTGTCCACCGAGCCTGCGAATCCTCCAGCGGCCACAGCTCGCCAGGTCATAGAAAAAACGAGCGAGTTCGAGCGTGAGTAGCGGCAATTTACACGATACTAACGTCCAGTTTTGTGATAAAACCTGGACGTCACTGTTATTTTTATGGTACTAGCCCTCGATTATTACACGACACCAAACGAGTTTTTAGCTTCACTAGTACAAAAAAAGAGAAAAAATAGGTTCTGTATTTGGCAGATATTTGTCCCCCCCCCCTCAGGAATAAAAACAGATAACAAAGAAAAGAGAGTCGATCACACGATAGAATTTTTATGGAGATTAATATATTTGCATATAAAATTCGTTTCAGGAATGGTGTAAAGTGGAAAATGTAAGAGTTTGAGGAAATATAATCTGGAAATGGCTACGTTGGGGTTATTTCTAGTTTAATAATTTTATTTATCTGCAGTTCTTCTACAACTCATACAAAATAACGTCCCCCAGGTTCGTTGCAGGCGTGACAACACCACGCTGTGTTCTGCTGATCTCGGTTGAACAACCGAGGTATCGTTTTAACGATGTCATATGCAACGTTAATTCTGGCCAGAAAATCATTTTTCGTGTCCAAAATGGTCTCATGGCTTTCTACAAGTATCTCTTACTCTAGAATTTTCACATGACTCTACAAGGAAAACAAATCATGTGGGTTCAGAACGAGAGGACCACGAAACGGGATCTGCTCATCATTTCCACTCTTAAGGGAATGTCTGCCTAAGGTGTTCACGAACAACATATTAAAAGTGAGCTCGAGCATAGTCATTCAAAGGACTTGTACTATACATCAGGACTGACCACGTCAGAAACGATTCCTCGCACCATCTTCATTGTATTATTAAAATTTAAACTTCCAGCCATCTGCATTGCATTAGGAAAGTTTTGTTTCTCTACTCCTCATGAAGAACGCCTACATATTAAACGGGTTGCCTAACTTTATGTTATACCGCCTGCAACCCGCATAAACGGCTTTTGGCGGGCAACTGAGGCATTTACGGACAGCAGTTCCTGATCTTAAATTAAAAACACTTATTCTTTTCCATCAGCCATAAAGTTTATATAATCGCAACGGAAACACTTTATAGAGCTACCGGAAGCTATATTCTGCAATACTTTTTCATAGATTTGAATCTTTTTTTCAAATTGGATAGTGTCAAAAACGTACAAAGTAAATTGTAGCAATTTGTTTTATTACGAATGTTAGAGCTCACATTTATTGTCCAGTGTAGCCCGAATACCGTACAAAAAGACAAAATTTAAGAAAAAGGGAAAGATTTCATACTATCTTGACTATTACAAATGTTCACGCAGCCTTAACAACACTAGTCATTCTTCCCCCATTTTTCTGTAGCAGTCACTCGACTGATTTGATGCAATCCACCGTTTCTTCCTATCTTGCGCTCAATATACCTCTTACAGCCTACGTCCTCAATTATCTGCTTCATATATTCTAATCTCCGTCTGTACTGTTGTTACCTTCTGTCGCATATAAATATCTATTATGCGATCTTGATAGATAAATAAATAGATAATTTTGTAGACTGAAGTTTTATTATGAACTTTTGCAATTTATTTATCCCGTTTGTTTGCTTAAAAATCCTCTTGATACCAATAACGACCGTGTTTGTCACTATATCCGAAGATTTGCAGGTTCGTTTTCTACTCAAGATCTATCGAAGCTATTTTCGCAACTATTATTTCTCTCCACCTCTACCAACAATTCTCTTAACTTATCTTCCTTATATTTATTAAACTTTATATTTTTATATATATATATATAAATCGTTTTAACTTTTAATTTACCAATATTTTGGAGCTGCTATGTTACACTTCGTGTGTTCCCTCTACTAACAAACTAACCGATCTCGAATGTCTCGGAATGTGATCCACTGTCATGTCTCTTCTTTCTGCAAAACACTTCCACAAACGTATTTCCTCACGAATCATTCCCAAAATACGTTCACTTCGTACTTTATCTACCCTCTTAATTTTCACCAGTCGATATTAAGGACGAAATTATAAAATGCAAAGTGCGAATAAAAATGAAGCTCCAGTACTAGCGCATATTACTTCAGGAGGCCATTGCTAATGCCTAAAGAATAATAAAGAAGTTTCTGCTGTGTGCAGTTTGAGTTATAGATGACAGCGACGCCTTAACAGGCGCCGGCGCCTCCCCGCTGAGCGGGCCATCCGGCACCTGTTGCGACGCCATTGAGCGGCGGTCTTCATTACCACTCCACCGCGGACAGCGCGGCGCGGCGCGCCTTTGGGCCTGGCTGCCACTCTGCCGTCAGCTCGTTTTAAAGGCTTAATGCGGCTGCGAGGTGGCGACGTAATTAGTCTGGCAAACCGAGGCGCCCTTCATCACCGCGTGCCACTGCGCTCCCCAAAGAAAACCGCCCTGTTGACTGCATATTAGAAAGTAGCCGGCACGATCGCAGGTTGTGATTAATATCTACGTTGTGGATTTCTTTTTAAAAATCGAGAGGATGTTTTGATAAGTTTTTTCTGTATAAGGCTTTAGGAAATTCGTTTCTTTTGAGGTCCCGGAAATTGTTGTGTCTCTTTCTTCCGCTCAGATTTCGACATAATGGTTTCTAAATATTTACTGTTTTTCTTTGATTAGTTCAAATATAAAAAAAAGAGACGTTGTACAGTACCATCCGAAAATCTGCCCAACCGAACAGAGAATATCTTGATAAGGTCCATGGACCAATGTCATTAATACAATAGTTAGCTGTGTTAATAATAATACCGTGTTTGCTGCCTTTTCGTGATTCGTCAGTTTGTTATAGATGTTAAATCTCAGCGTTGGGGAGGTACAATGAGCTCAGATTCAGATCACAGGCATGCCGTACCGGCCCTCTTTATGACGTGTTTTTCGTGATATAACGTAATCATCTAAGCGAATTCTTGGACGACCCCAAATTCCCGCCTAACAAATGACAGAACAAAACATTGCTCACCAAAGTTGAAGGCAGCGACGGGAGAAGAACATATATCACGAACACACAAATTTTGCCGTTTAACTAATTACATGTTGTTTTTCAATATTTATAAATCTATAATTTTTTATTTATTTTTCAAAATTTATATATCTATAAATTCTTTTTTTTATCTTTCCAAAATTTATCTATCTATATTTTTTGTTTTCATCTCTACATTCCGTACCCTTTTAATATATTACTTCTTCTATTACCTCCTGCGATATACATATTTTTGTATATAACATCTTAGTCCAATCGCCATATTGATAATCCACTCAGTCGTGTAGGAAACTTCGACGTGTGCACACCGCCCAAACCACATGACTCATTCTCTTTAACACGAAGAAGGTTTAAGATCGAAATATTGTGTATATTTTTGTGTTCGTGATATATGTTCTTCTCCCGTCGCTATCTTCAACTTTGGTGAGTGATGAGTCATTTTCCCTTTCCTTGTAATTTATATTGCCTAAAGCCGTTTTCTTTTTCATTTGTTTAATTATAGAACAAAACATTGACGTTACATGTCAAATAGGTATGGTCTTTCTAAACTTTGTCTTCGTGTGGTTAACCTCCTGACTATCCCTAGGCAGGAAAGCCAAACGGAAGAAAAAATAATGCACTAGATTGACTGTCATGTAAAATTACATGCAACAGCATCTAAGGTATTTCTTCGGATGAAAGTAATTGCGGATGCACATAAAGAGAATTACTGCTCCATCTTAACAGTCTTCAGAAATTTAAAGTTGGTGATATCATTCAGCCTTCTCCGCGGTGGACTCGTATATGTGTTTCTGTTTCGTGTGAATAGCTGTGATGTTTGACATAGCAGTCCAAAGTTTGCGTTCTAAATAATTGAAATATGAAAGAAGCGAGATGATGAAAATCTGTGACGGCCCATTCAGGTGTATATGGCAAAAACGGGCTCTCCAAGTATAACGTCGCCATCTGACTGATGGTTTTCTGTCTGTGCACCGTCTCTCCTTAAGTACTGATAAAAGATTTAGGATCTAACGCAGGAATTTGGTACTCAATCTTCTGACGATAATATCGCATTACTATATCTCCTACCCCTTCGGCCCAGTCCCAATTATGTAAATTTCTTCCGCCACTGATACTCTAACCAACTAACACCAACTCGAGTCGCGGCAATGAACATAGTGCCGCAACGATAGGAGCGAACGAGATAAATTGTACGTAATATTAAAGTAACTTCTATATAAACAACCTCTCAACAGTATCTTAGCCTAGCAACCTGCATCGACTACCAGCATTGGACCTTAAATTGTTGTTTCTTTAATGATCGACTATCAGATGCCAGTATGGAACTTTAAATGGTTGTTTCTTAAAGGCTAAGAATTTTACAGCGTTGTAGAGATCGTGTATGTAGGTCGTAGTAGCCATAGATAAAGAACAAGGTGTACCCAAAACTCGTTGAACACAAATACGATGAGTCCTCTTCTATCTTAGAAGTTTGGCCGAAGAGAAATGAGAAACTTTGCCCCTTACATTGATGGAAAAAGAACGGATCTCTGGCTTAGGTCCTAAACGGCCAAAAGAGAGGATGCAGGTTCCAATCCCCGTCCGGGCATCCAGGTTTGGATTTTCCATGGTTTCCCCAAATCACTCCAGTCGAATGCCGGGATGCTTGCATCAAAAGGCCTTGGCCGAATTCCTTCCCGTTCCTTGCCCCCAGTCCGTTCCCGCCTCTAATGACCTCGACGTCGACGAGGCGTAAAGCCGTAAGCGGACAAAAGAGCCAAAGAGTGTCATTTTCAAACACAACATGTCATGTACATTTGTAGTATTTAGATAAAAACAATCTTTCCTGTTTTAGTAGGAATCTGACACAAGTTTTCTCCAATACTAAATTATGATGAGTGCGGTAGCAGTTTTGTATGTGGTTTCGTTTATAATTTCTTTCATGGTATATAACTAACGCTACGACTTTGTTTTAGCTAAGAGCTCACATCAGATAAAGTTTCCCGTTATATGACTTTAAATGTATCTGTGATAGAACCAATCTAGTATTAAACCTAGTGTTGAAGACCACTATTTTCAAGCGAAAGTGGTGGATCAGCGGTAACGCTCCCGCCTCGCATTCAGGAGGACGCGGGTTCGAATCACCTTCCAAGTATCCAGAGTTGGGTTTCCCATGGTTTCCCCAGGAGAATGCCGTCATGGTTACTTCATGAAGCAATGGCTGAATTTCCTCCCAAAAAATCACTATTTTTGACGGCAGCTTCTCTTGGGTGTATCACTAATTCTATTTATCATCTTTTATACCTTGTTTATATCTGGTCTCCGAAAAAGATCCAAAAAATTTAGCCAGAAAGTAGATAACATCCCAGTAGGGAAAACTATATTACATGTAATTAAATGACAAGATTGGTATTGTTTCGTTTATTTTTTAATAATAACGTATGGGTATGGTTCCGAAATGTACTGAAGGTTACACGTGGTAGAATTTACAGCTATTGTAGATGAAACGAAATGTGTATGTTTTAGCATCACCTACATTTTAGGTGAAAATATGGTTGTGACGAAGCGTAACGGTACAATGATTTTTCTACTTTCTTTTAATGGTATTCAAAGTAGTTAAACGGGACACCAGCACAACATTCACTATATTTTTCGCTCATATAAATTGGCTCTAAAATTCCTTCCTATGTTTAAATAGACTCAATTCAGTGTCATTAATATTTGTAATTAATAGATGGTTGTGATTTATTTTAATAATGTGGACTTGTTTGGTTTAAACGTCATTAAGTTTCTTGAGGTTTCAGTGCAAAGATGTATTTTGATCGGCTGGTGGTATCCATATTATGTGTAAAACGAGATCAGTCTACTAGTCTGACACCCCTTTTTAAAATCTAAGAAACTGGCATTAGTTGGTTGGACTCATCTTCAACATGAAATGGACAGGCTCGTTAAAGTTATAATTATGCAACTAGATTAAAGTTATAGTTACATTAGTTACGCCGTATCTGCGGAAATGGAAAAATCATATAATACAATTTATTTGGAGTTATATATATATATATATGTATAAAAATCATGCAAAAAAAATGGGTAGAAAAAGATAAAGACAAGGCAGACACGAAAGATGCTGGTACTGAGTCCGTAGATCAGTACATCTACCTTGGCCAACTCAACATGAATGGCGACTCAAAGCCTGAGATCTACAGACGCATAAAGCTGGGATGGAGAGCATACGGAAGAAATTCCATAGTTTTTAAATCTAACATGTCAGTACATCTTAAAAAACAGGTATTTGAACAATGTGTATTACCCGTACTCACCTATGCCTGCCATACTTGAACCCTAAATAGTCACACGAAGCAAAAACTGACAACTGCCCAGCGAAGTATGGAAAGAGCAATGCTATAGGGTTTACAAGAAGAGAGAGGAAAAGGGCCGTGCATATTCGTTCAATAACTAAAGTGACAGACATCTTAAAAAGAGTCATGATCCAAAAATGGCAATGGGCTGGTCATATTGCTCGCAAAAGAAATGAAAGACGGACTACAGCAGTACTGGATTGGATACCAAGAAACCTGAAAAGAGCAAGAGGAAGACCCCCGGATCGCTAGGATAATGATATACGTCGACTTACAGGCGTGAACTGGAAGAGGGTGGCTCAAGATGATCAGCCTGGAAAGAACTACAACAAAATTATGTAGAATTAAATTCTAATATATAGTTCATTAGACTTAAAGAGGTTACATCCTGAAATAAGCATTGATATAGCTGCAATAATAATAATAATAATATATAAAAGATTTCCTTCTAATCACCTGGTTGATATGTAAATTGAAACCATTTTTCATAATGAATTATAAAATATTACTTGCAAAACTAGTTGAACTATCTGATTAAATGGAAATCTGACAGGTCCACTGAAATAATTAAAAGTTCCTGATCAAACATTTTTGACGATTCATAACAAGCGTCTTACGATGATTCGAGGAATGATTGTTCTCGCGAGGATAAATTTTCAGCTCTGGATCAAATTCAGTAACGTAGTGGATTATACGTGATGCATGAAAAGTTTATTAAAGATCGTGTACAGTTGCATATGAAGATTTAATTATATGTTTTCCTCATCGCGTTCTAAAATTTTCCAAGGATCTAGTCTACAAAGTAGAGTTGTCGGTGGTGGCAATCGGAGTTGACACTGAGACTCTTTGGTCGTCGCCTCTCATCTGCGTCAGGACTATCACCTGAGACATCACCAAAGCAGCCATCTGCAACAATCAGAAATTACATTCATACCACAGAGATACTTCACTTACGCTTCAAAAATGGTTTTATTATTCAATAACAATAATTAAACATCTTAATTTGGTTTAAAGTTCAAGTTTTCATACTTTTTCCCATTGTTAGAAGGCTTTGGGATACATCTGAGAAAATTAACTATCAGATTACTGATAAATGAATTGTAATAATTTTTGCTGCTTGCAAGGTTAGACCCACAAACATAAATAAAATTTACGCTTTCATTTAACGGACAGTATTTTAATTAATAAATTCTTCAAGTTTAACATTTATTTTTATTCCGTTCGTGAGTGAAATGCATCAAAGATTAGAAATTTTGAAACGAAACCTGAAGTTACTCCTATCTCCAACCATAACTGAAGAACGTATTCAGATAATTAGACCGAGAGAAAATAAGACGGAATGCATCATGCAAAAATTTACCTCGACTTAATGAAATCCATTTAGCTAGAGGGAATGATTTTGAATACCATATATTGATAACTATTCTAGTTTGTCCGTTCTGTATAATGTCTTCATTACCTGAAATCCTCATTAGTATGTATGTAAATAGTTCTTAAGAAAAATAAATTTAAGTGAATTTTACCTATATTTCAAATGTTTTCTCGCAGATAAACTTTTTTTGTAAATAGGTGTTGTGTTAATTATTATGTACTAAAATTTAAATTTATTCCTGACATTACAATCAGTTATTTTAAATAATGTAAATAACTAATTCCTCTATTTTGTACTGAAATGTTTCACTAAAATTCATTCTATAACAAACTGTTATTTAGATCATGTTTAAATAATGTAGTTTTATTTTTTAAGTTATTAAGTATTTTTATTTGAGCTTTTTTCTAGAATGGATTAAGGTCAGCGCATTTGTGTTTTGTATCTGCGAAATACTTAATATTGACAGTACAATACGTTTCTCTGTTATTTCATTTAGCTTAGAGATTCCAGTATACCATTTCAACTACTCACTGAAATAAATATTATGTGCTAGTGTACCTCTATTAGTTGACATTGGCTTATCTCGCGCGCCAATTCAATTTTAATTTATTTATCAATTTTTATTCGGTGGATATTTTTTGTTTTAAAATCTGAGTGAATAACAGCTTTTATAACCAACCAGGCTACTGAAATAGAACTAAATATGGTCACATCATTCGTCAACCATTATTCAAATTAACACATGAAAATGTGATGAGAAAAAACATTTGAAATGGAACTAAGGATTACGTGTAATCTTAAAATAATCAGTTTATGATATCAGGTCAGTGACACATTAATCCCAAACAGACGGCAATTTCCTCTGTGTTAACAGAATTCCCTTAAACATTAAACGCTAACTTAATGACACAAAAAAATAAAACTGTCCCACCGATCACATTACAAGTTAATAGTTCATGCATTAATGTAAGCTTGGTGTATTTAGATGAAAAAATTAGAAAACCGTGTATTAGTTAGTCTCTCAGATACGTTTTCTTGAATAAATTTTCTAGTTGTAATCTGCGATTTTCTATTTTCATCAGTATTCCTAACTTTATCAATAATCCAGTAGAATTTATAAACTCATTACTGGAACCGTGTCCTCCGAACTCCCAATTTCGAGTTAATTGTATTAGTTCGAATCAAATAATGGATACGACTCTCCTCAGTAGGTGGGTGACTAATGGAACAGGGATTCCTCTTGTGAATCTCTATTTAACAGGGTTCGCGATAGCTTGGTGGAACAGCATATTACAGAAGTTAAACGCGGTAAATCAGAAAAATAATCATAACTATTCTATTATTCTAATAACTACGGAGAGTTATTCACAAGGCTTATACGGAAAATAATGAACTAGAGGGTTTTTCTTGAGTGAAAACTTCTGCAGGCGGGCTATAAGTGTTGGTAAATCTATGAATTCACGTCACAACCTGCTATGACGTGTTGGACGCTTTTTGGAACACACATTTTTTATCCGATTTTTATATAACATTACATACGTGTACTTTAAAAAAAATAGAAAATTACTATTAACGTTTGATTTACAAAAACCTAAATCATCTCCTCCTTTCTCCCTCACCTTAATTTCTGCCAACCTCAATCAAACAAACCCACAGTTTGTAATCCGATTTTGATAGTACTTAGCGCACGTGTACTTCAAAACAAGGCAGTGTGGTAGCTCAGTGGTTAAGGCAATTACTTCCGAAAGTTTCTTTTTCTAGACACGGGTTCAAATCCCGTCCTGGGCAGGAATTTTTAGGAGTTGTATTTGATTATATAGCTACGCCAAGATCTTTCGTGGCTAGAAATGACTGCGGAAATAAATCTGAAAAAAAAAACCCGTGGTAATTATATAGATTCAAATAAAACTAATAAAGACAAGGTTGTTTG
Source organism: Vandiemenella viatica (assembly GCA_031002005.1). Classification (NCBI taxonomy): domain Eukaryota; kingdom Metazoa; phylum Arthropoda; class Insecta; order Orthoptera; family Morabidae; genus Vandiemenella; species Vandiemenella viatica. The sequence continues at coordinate 145,201,346 of JARYHS010012519.1, read as the reverse complement.
TTTTGTTATAATACGGGAGACTCAAGTCCAAGCAGAAGAAATATCACAGTATAACGAACGTCATCTCTTATAATTGCGTATCAATCAAGTGATTTCCTTCTGATTCATAGCAGAGGAACAAATGACCATAAAACGTGCATTGACTAAGTATCTTCACACTAGTTTTTTTTTATTTATTTAAACGATTTTCCTTATAGAGACGTCTAAATGTTATCACTATGATTTTTAATAGAAGAAAATCCTTTCTCTGAAAGACTAAACTCTTTCCATCATTTGAATTGGATTAGTTCCAAATAATAAGCCGGTTAAGCACTTTTAACCGACCTTAAGATCTTTTCTCACGTTAAACATAGCTTTCCAAAGCCGTAATGATGTACTGTAAGTGTTGAAGTATATTGCCTACTACAGGAGAGAAGTTGTTAGTCGGCTGCCTTAAATTCGGGTTGTCATCTGCACCTGGGATTTGTTGGTTTTACTCAGCATTGTGTTACTCTTGGAGTATCCACAATGTACTGATCACTAACCACTTGCAAATAGTTTGGAATATCACCTTGAAACCCAAATACCTTACATAAAGAAGTAAAAATACACGTAAAATCTTTACATAAGAGTTTTTTAGTTTAGGGGTTTACGCCTCGATAACGTCGAGATCGTAAGAAACAGGAAATGGTTGGGGGAAAGGAAAGGGAAAAAATTAGTCCATAGCCTTTTTGAAAGAACCTTCCCGCCATTCGCCTGGAGATATTTAGAGAAATATGGAAAACTGTAAGGACACACAGGGGTTCGAACCCACCTCCTCCCGACGAGATAAATATTGTAGATGATTACACACCAAAACAGTTATTTGAAGGTTCAACTGTTTTGTTTATCGTGACAACAGAATATTGCATTGCTCCGTAAGAAATATAACTTTTATTGGTTTACACGCCTTACCGGCGTTTAAATGTGATTGCAAATTACAACATAGTGATCCGTTAATACAGTCAGAAATCTTCACTGAGTTTCGGTGAGGAGGTCCGTTGCTAGCGGCCGCTTCAAACTAGCTGCTTAAGATACATCGCAATCAATTCGTGAGTAATAGAAAGAATTTAAAATGGATCTAACAGTAAGGAAATCAACACTTAAATTCAGCTTTCCCTATGGTTATTCACGACCAAAAGTCCACGAGATTGACCTTTGGCTATATGAAAGAATTGCTTTGCGTGAAGAAGAAGTAATTGGTCTTCAATATGACTTCTTAGAAAATGTGGTATATGTTAAGATGCGAGATGATGGAAGCTGCATTAGAGTGATGGAGGCAACCAATGGGGAATGTGATTTTGTACATTCAACCGGAGAGGTAAGCCATGTTAAAATAAGTTATGCCGGTATTGGTTTGCGATCCGTGAAACTGTATAACATTCCTTTTGAAGTTGATAATGAATACATTAAATGTTGTTTGCAATCATATGGCAATGTAGTGCACGTTTCTGGTGAAAAGTGGGCCGGGAACATGAGGTTTAAGGTAGATAATGGAGTGAAGATAGCAAGAATTGACCTAAAGAAACATATACCGTCTTATGTGTTTATACAAGGTTTCAAAGCCCTCGTAATTTATGATGGACAACCACGCACATGCGCTTTTTGTAACTCTCCTGATCATCTCAGAGCACAATGTCCGCAACGGAAAATAGGCCCCAATTCAAACATTAACGAAAGGTTACGTCTTTCCGGCTCTCCTACGTATGCCGGCGCCGTATCTGGCGAGGTTGGAGCCAACAAGAATAATATAGAACAAGAAGTAGTTACACCAACCACCGATAAAGACGCATCAAAAACAACGAAAGATTATTCAAATATAGTAAACCCATCCGCGAGCTTGACAATAAAAAATAATGACACAATTGCGATGGAAATCGATGAAAACAAAGTTTTTATAGACAGGACAGAAAATCAGATTGCTGAGATTACTCACCAGAAAAGAAATAATGATATATTATGTGAAACAAACCAAACGCCAGTTTCGACTGCGATGTATTCATCCGCTGATGCACAACAGATCAAAGATACATTTACTTCCAAAGATGACAATTACCCGTTAGAACCTATGATCATAGAAAAAAACATAGACGCAACACATAATGTTGAAGAAGACACAGACACTGTACAAATAACTAAGAAAACAAAACTTACAAGAAGCGCACGAATAAAAAACCGGAAAACCAACACAGTAAAACTGCAAGAAGGTGACAGAACATTGCCGAGCTCCATCACGCAAATGGACATTCAGGTCGAACATGCCAGTGAGGAAAAATTACTTATGAACAAAGAAATGAATAAATCTGGTGATACGCAACAAACATTATGGTCAGATGATGTTGAGAATTCTGTTTAAATACAAATATCAATGAATTCGTTTCAATATTATAGTATTTCAACGATAAATATAAATCGTATAGAAACGCCTTTCAAAATACAATGTCTTGCAGATTACATTCGCAACACATACATTGACATAGCCTTATTGCAAGAAGTAACACTGTCAGAGATCAATATACCCGGATACAATACCATCACAAATTTCTCTAAAGAAACCAGTACAGGGACAGCCATCTTAATTAAAGATGGAATTGAGATAAAAGACGTTGAAAGGTTAATAAATGGCCGTGGTATTGCAATTTCAATAAATAATATCCGCATTATCAACATATATGCCCCTTCCGGCAACAATAACAGGAACTTGCGATCTCAATTTTTTAAAACAGATGTACCTTATCTGCTACGTAATAATAACAGTGCCGTAATTTTGGGCGGAGATTTCAACTGTGTTATCCATACGAAAGACCAGACGCCAAACTTTAACACTTGTAGAGAATTAGACCATCTCATAACTGGGCTAAACCTTCTTGATGTGTGGGAATGCATCAATGGCAATACAGTGACTTTCACGTATATTTCAAATTCATCTGCGAGCCGCTTAGATAGGATATATGTGACACATAACCTACGCTCCAAAACATTCAATGCTAATATTTATCCGTTAAGTTTCTCAGATCATTGTAGTATGCAGTGCAACATCAATATGGAAAAACAAGCAATCAACAGAGGAAAAGGCTATTGGAAATTAAATACATCATTACTTAACGACCCCCAGTTGGACGTGGAAATTGAAAAGGCATGGCAAGAAAGCCTCAAGAATTGCAAAAAATATAATAGCCCCCTGACATGGTGGATTGAACACGCTAAACCTAGATTTAAACAAGTGCTCATGACATATGGTAAACAAAAAAACTTTTGGATAAAACGAACAATCGAATATTATTATAGATGTATTAGGGAACTATATGAAAGCACTAATATTGATATCAACACCTATATCAGAATTAAAAAATATAAGGCGAAAATCCTATCTTTACAAAACAAGCAAAATAACAAGCTCCTAGTTACTTCGAGACCAAAAGATATAGCCTCCGAAGAAACTGTTTCCTTATACCACCTCATAAGGAAAACCAAAAGGGCTAAACAAATTTTAATCACTACCATTAGAAAGGAAAATGGAGAAACAGTAAGTAACGGGAGAGAGATTATTAAGGAAATCACTAATTACTATGAACGCATGTTTAAATCAGTCACTACCGATCAGGACGCAACTAACACACTTTTGGCAACAATAGAAAATAATGTAAATCAAGAAGAACGTGAAGCCTTAGCAAGGAATTTTGTGCAAGAAGAAATTCTGATTTCAGTAAGTAAGGCAGCAAAAGGGAAATCCCCAGGTCCTGACGGTCTCCCTGCAGAATTCTATCAACACTATTGGGAACTCATACGAGAAAAGCTAGCCGAAATTCTAAATGCCGTATGGTCTGCAGACAAACTACCAACTGCTTTCACAGAAGGCATTATAACACTCCTGCCAAAAGGAGACAAATTCACAAAAATAGATGCAATACGGCCAATTACTCTTTTAAATTCCGATTTCAAGATTCTAACTAGAATCCTCAAATCCAGACTGGAACCTCTGCTGGGAAAGATTCTTGGGCCCTACCAAACAAGTGCAGTCCCTGGCCGTAGTGTTTTAAATACGGTATGTGAATACCGTGACATTATAAGTATAACTGCAGAAAGACGGATACCGTCCGCTCTGCTTTTCTTAGACTTTGAAAAGGCTTTTGATCGCATTGAACATGATTACCTCCTAACAGTCATGGATCGCTTAGGTCTAGGGACACAATTCACGAGAATGATAAAGTTAATTATAGGAACTGCACAATCTAAACTCCTTATAAATGGTCATCTGACACCACCTATAAAAATAAATCGTTCCGTGAGACAGGGCTGTCCACTTTCCATGGTACTGTACGCAATAGCCACAGAACCACTTCTTAGGATTTGTATTCGAACACTTCCTGGAATAAATGTAGATGGAATACATTTTATTTGCAGGGCATATGCAGATGATATATGCGTGGCACTAAGTTCTGCCGAAGACATAATCAACACCAACGCTATAATTTCAACTTTCACCGATGCAACTGGGGCCAAATTGAATACAACGAAAACGGCCTTACTTCATATCGGAACAGGCTTAAACACACTGCCAGCAGCCCCTTGGTATATAACAATAACAGAGCACAAAACACTTGGAATCAACCTACAAAAGTGCATTACGAAAACAATAATAAAAAATTGGCAAATTTCACTGCAAAAAATCAGAGCCGTTATAAACATTCACTGTGACCGGGATATAGACACATTTCAGCGTGTTAAAATAGCTCAAATTTCAATCCTGAGTAAAATGGCGTACGTGGCTCAGGTACTGCCGATTCCTGATCCCATCGCTGACAGGATTCAAAAAGCATTAGGGTGGTTTGTAAGCAGAGGGAAAATTTTCAAAGTTGCTTTTAAAACATTGATTTTGCCCTCAAAGAAAGGGGGAATAGGGATGGTAAACATAAAAGAAAGATGTATTTCCCTATTTCTTAAAAGATTGTCAACTATGATAACTAGCAATCCTACGGGCCTAACCAACAATCTGGTCAACACTACCAGACCCATTCATCGTGAAATCCCTTTTCACATGACGACTATCACGCACACCCTACCGCATATGCGACAATATCACCTTGAAGAAACATATGTCAAAGCCAAAGGATGTACTCTGCATAATAAGACAGCCAAAGAAATATACAGACTTATAAACACCATACGGCACAGAAATAAAATAGAATATAAATATCCAAATTATGATTGGAACAACATATGGCTCAATATTGCGAACAGGACCCTAACATCCAAGATACGCTCAGTATGGTATGATGTAGTCAATGAAAATATCCCCACAAACAAAAAATTGTATGAAATTCACTTATCTACAACAGACAGATGCCCACTTTTGTGGAAACACAGACACGCTAGTACATAGGATAACGTGCGGACAGAACCAACGGATTTGGATCTGGGCAAGAAGAAGAATTGCTCTTTTAGATAGGACATCACCGCTTGCAATCACGGTGAATGAAATTCTCAAACCAGAAAAAATTAGATTTCCCACCACAAAACAAAATACCATCCTATGGTTAATAGGAAACACCATTCTCTATATAATACAAAATGGAAAAATAAATTTTGAAGATTATATTGGCTATATGAACGTCACCTATTATGAAACAGTAAAATTTCAAAATTACAAAAAATGCTATGCGAGGATGTTAGACATCATAATGACAGAAAACTTACCTTAAATAAATAGGGAGAATATTCACCAGTCACAAGGGAGGCACGTGATTGTAATATTGTCTCTGAATAAAACCTTACGACAACAATGCCAGAAATTGTTTTGACTGCCTCTGGCGCCAAAAATTAGTTGCAACGTATATCAGATGTGCGCTCCATCTGGCAGTCAAGAAATTAATCAAACAAAGGAAGAAACAACAGGATTTCCGTGACATTCCTTTCATCCGTCCAGTCAGAGAATATAAAACGGAAAGAACCACGGCCAGGGAGCTGGGCTGAAGAGACTACCACAAAGCCGTGCTGCATAACACAAGAAATAGTTTTCTGAGTCATCAATATTTTTTTTTTTTTTTTTTTTTTTTTCCAATCAAATGTTCCACGATTTGTTGTTTTGCTGATTTGTTTCTGACTATGATGGAAAATGTGACGTTTTGTGCACAAGTGTGTTTTGTTAATTGAGTATTGTGATGGTATTAGTTCTACAATTTTTTCCAAGAACGGGTTTTGGTTTTAATGTATGTGTATATATTTGGTATCGTTTGTTATATTGTATTCAAAATAGTGTGTATTTGCCATGAATTTAAATAAATAGCTTTTTTTTGAAAAAAAAAAAAAAAAAAAAAAAAAAAAAAAAAAAAAAAAAAAAAAAGTGGTTAAGGCAATTACTTCCGAAAGTTTCTTTTTCTAGACACGGGTTCAAATCCCGTCCTGGGCAGGAATTTTTAGGAGTTGTATTTGATTATATAGCTACGCCAAGATCTTTCGTGGCTAGAAATGACTGCGGAAATAAATCTGTAAAAAAAAAACCCGTGGTAATTATATAGATTCAAATAAAACTAATAAAGACAAGGTTGTTTGTTTTGTTATAATACGGGAGACTCAAGTCCAAGCAGAAGAAATATCACAGTATAACGAACGTCATCTCTTATAATTGCGTATCAATCAAGTGATTCCTTCTGATTCATAGCAGAGGAACAAATGACCATAAAACGTGCATTGACTAAGTATCTTCACACTAGTTTTTTTTTATTTATTTAAACGATTTTCCTTATAGAGACGTCTAAATGTTATCACTATGATTTTTAATAGAAGAAAATCCTTTCTCTGAAAGACTAAACTCTTTCCATCATTTGAATTGGATTAGTTCCAAATAATAAGCCGGTTAAGCACTTTTAACCGACCTTAAGATCTTTTCTCACGTTAAACATAGCTTTCCAAAGCCGTAATGATGTACTGTAAGTGTTGAAGTATATTGCCTACTACAGGAGAGAAGTTGTTAGTCGGCTGCCTTAAATTCGGGTTGTCATCTGCACCTGGGATTTGTTGGTTTTAACTCAGCATTGTGTTACTCTTGGAGTATCCACAATGTACTGATCACTAACCACTTGCAAATAGTTTGGAATATCACCTTGAAACCCAAATACCTTACATAAAGAAGTAAAAATACACGTAAAATCTTTACATAAGAGTTTTTTAGTTTAGGGGTTTACGCCTCGATAACGTCGAGATCGTAAGAAACAGGAAATGGTTGGGGGAAAGGAAAGGGAAAAAATTAGTCCATAGCCTTTTTGAAAGAACCTTCCCGCCATTCGCCTGAAGATATTTAGAGAAATATGGAAAACTGTAAGGACACACAGGGGTTCGAACCCACCTCCTCCCGACGAGATAAATATTGTAGATGATTACACACCAAAACAGTTATCTCATCCTTGAGTAATATCAGTCTAATGTATCAAATAGTCTCTAATTAAGCATAGACTACCTAGGCAGTAGTCTAGAGCCCTCAACAAAAAGGGGCCCACACCAGACGCAAAAAAAGAAGCAAACAATCACTTGCAAACAAGGTACCCTATTTCCAAAAAGGTTTAACACCGAAAGTCCTGAAATTCTCGTGAAAACAAAAACAAAAATTTAGAGCATACGCAGTTCAGTCAAGCTCATGAATGTAGACTGAAGTAACCGTCTACAAACGTATTAACAGCTAAAATTTCCTAGCCATCATGACCAGAAGGTTAGGTAAGATAAATTCATTTTGTAAACGACGAAAACAGCGAGTAGTGGTGGTATAGAGGATCGAGTTTTATTTTCAAGTATTTATAAAAAAAAAATACATTCATTTATAATTGAAATTTGTGTATTTAGAATTCGTTATTAATTTATTTTTAATTCTTTTTAAATTTCTTTTTAAAACTTTATTTCAGCATTCAGGAATCTCAATCAATTCGGTGTGGTGTGTTAAGGTCCTTATTACTGGAGCGCTGTATAAAAACAGTTGAGTCGCTGTCCTCCTTTGGACACACCTGTGTGAATAATCAATACCGTTTTTTAATCTTTTCCATCGCGTGTTTTGGTAATCTTGATCATCATTTATCGTTTGTTCTATCTTAATATGGAGACCTACCCTTTCATATTGTTATTAAAACTTCAGGATTTGTAATCCCGTTAGCTTTTGCTGAGGGTGTTTGGTTTCAACGACAAAACTGCAATAGGCAGCATCATAGCTATCAGCCATCAGTCGAAGAATCGAACGCAGGAGCCTCACTTGCTATACCTCGTCCACTTCGTTCTCGGAAACGATTCAGAGAAAACGTTTCGAACTTTCGATTCTTCAGTAAGTTATCCTTGTGTATTTTTGCAATCATTACATTATCCAATATTTTCTACTAAAATGTTTATTAACTAACTATTAAGTTATCGATATTAACAAATATTTGCTTTATTCTTTCGTATACATACATATAAGGGCCCGCAACACAGGTATAGCATAGGGGCCCTGATTAGTATAGTAACTCAAAGCAAAGTATTTGAATAACTTTCTGCTTCTCAAAGTGATGATCGTATTTATATTATTTTGGAGCAGAGCTCTATTCAACAGCGTCTAACCTTGTAGACAAGTTTGTAGTTGATATCAAGGTGCCAACCGGCCTGGAAACGCACTGGAATGTGTTGAGTCTGCAGCCAAAACCCCTCCAGCTGGAAATAAATTTAAACCGTCATAAAATAAGCAAGAAATTAATGTGATTTCTACAGCCAAATCTTCAGAAAAATCATGTTATATCCACTATGCACCCAGTTTAAGGAAACAAAACCAAAGGATATTTATTTACGATTCAGAAGTTTTGAGAAAAAATTAAGTTGAGAATGTGACTGGCAGAAATATACTTATTACAGTCCCTCTGAAAAATTTATTTTGTCTGAGATCAAGTGCATAAGGGCCCCAATTTTTTGTCAATATCTGTTTAGGCCTCACTTTTGTAACTGTTAATAAATAAAAACAATAATCAGGAACACTAAAAATATAATTTAATGAAGTGGTGCCCTTATCTGTCCACAACCCTGTAAATTTTTCGCTGACGTATTTTTGTATTGTTCTGTTTGACAGATGCGTAATTGTGTGGCAAAAGTTTTCGACCACAATAGCTGGACTTGAATTTTTATATTTGAGAATGTTAACTGCCTTACCTTTACACTTCTGTAAGAATTTGAAACTGTAGAAATCTTCGTACACATAATTTTGCCCTTTCAGTTAATCATTTACACTTGTGCGTTGTTACAATGCCAATACATTTAAATAGTCTCTCTTCAGCATCTTCAGAAAATATATTATCAAAGTTACGTAAAAGTACATGTAAATTAGCCAAACCATTATAAATAGTAAAAATTCAACAACAATATTAACAGAGTTTAAAGAACAAAGTCAAGAATCCACTAGCACAAAAAAAGAAGTTTCACCTAATTTCTTTGCAGGAAATGTTTGCAGCTTTACTTACCTCTACAGCGAGTTCTCGACTCTTCGTTTTCCAGATTAGACTACGGAGCAGCGAAGATATCTTCTTACTCTGACACACGGAGAAAATATTTTAAAATTTATTATTCAAACAAAAAAAATTAACTAATTTTATCTTTGATGTTACATAATTATTGTTCTTCAATCCATTTTTCTGGCTTGATAATATTAACATTCTAATTAATATTACTGAAAGACATTACAAGCACTACTAGTAAAATATACTGGCATTTCATCACAAAACATGATGATGGGATTGCATTCTAAATATATTTTTATGCTTGTTTCTTATAGAGCAGGAAATAAAAAGAAAGTTGCAGTAGTAAATTTAAAAAAATGAAAACGAAGGCCTCGCGGGTAAAAAAAAATGGATTTCTTACAGCCAATAACCATCCAAGCTATTTTAATGTTGGCAAATTGTACATGCTCTGTCATATTATGCATTCGGTTCTAAATCGCGTCTTAACTTTTCTCTTGACATGCGTTGACAATCATTTCCTTCGATTCGTTCACAGCGAGGTCTTTCTTTAGAGACGGGAAAGGATGGGGGGCAAGGAATGGGAAGGAATTCGGCCATGGCCTTTTAAAGGATGCCCGGACGGGGATCCAAATTTGGGTTTTCCATGGTTTTCCTAATCACTCCAGTCAAATGCCGGGATGCTTCGTTTAAAAGGCCATGGCCGAATTCCTTTCCATTCCTTGCCCCCCATCCTTTCCCGTCTCTAAATACCTCGCTGTTGAGATACATTAAGCAGTTAAAAACAAATCGATTCCTTCACACGGGTAACACATTATTCTTATAGGATCATTATGTGGTATGTGTGAAATTAACCGAACTAACAAGTGACGCTGAAGTATTATTTTGTATGAAAGTACCAAATCGCCTATTTAGCTGCCAAAATGAATTCTGTGTGGTCCATGCAGTCCAAAGAGGTGCTATTACCAGAAGAGAGCGGAGGAAAAGTTTACACTTGTTATGAAAGTTTCAGCAACCTTGTTGATACTAAATCAACTGTACCACAATAAAATCAAACTACACAAGTGCCTACAGGTACCTCTTGCTTTCGTTATTCCAGAACAAATAGGTATAGTATAGAAATCAGAACAGCATGACATTAGAACGAACATCTGCGTTGGATACACAGAATTCATTGTGGCATATAGGGACTGAATGATATGACAAAACAATTTGGTTGAGAAAGTTACTGGGATTTATGGCTACCAGAATTTCAGATTCCAGCGTTGACTGGCAATATGTCACCCATGTGAAGTATTTATGTGGTTTTGCTTAATATTGTGACTAATGCTGGATTGAACCATAACTTTCAACTCATTTAGAGACATCCGAAAAACATACTATCACAGCAAACACCAGCATGAGAATTTTACTCTTGTATATTACAGAAATATACTCTAAATCACTTGGAGAGAAACTAGAACCTTCTGAAGGAAATGTTGCAAAGGAATTACCAGTTTCACATCAAGATATCGAAGAGATCTCGTCAAATATCTACCGATATCTCTAATGTCTATTTGCTTTGTTCTACGCTAAAATATAAATCAAATCTTTAAATTCCACATCATCTTAAGCTAAAATAAAACTCAATCACGAGTTTAAAATAAACTTAGGTAGCAGAATTCGTAATACTTTTTATTCATATCCATTTAATTTTTTCTGATTTTTTTTTTTTAAACCAAAGATATTCCTGTTGTCTAATACCTGGTGAGAAAGACGCAAATTCTCACACTATCAGAAATATTTACGACTACATGCTTGGTTTAACGCGTAATGCGAACCATAGGCGATGTATATATAAATCCATAAAATATGAAAAACAAATTGAAATATTTTAAAATCGTATACCACAGCCAACAAAAGCCCTTAATAATATTTGAATGAGAATAGATAGGGAAGATTGTTAGCAACTGTCAGTTATTTCCGAAAACTGAAGTTTGCTCCACAGCAAACTTTGATTTTTCAGGATTTTTATTCGTCTCATCATTCATGACGTAGTTTCGGCAAACTAGTAGTTAAAAATGCTTATTCGACATAATCTCCAGCTACTACTACGCCGCATTTGAAGTTCGTTACATCACTAATCTCCCATAATTTGTGCGCCCAGCTAGAAGTTGGAAGTCACTATATTCTAGTTATGCTTCCAGGTAACATGCAAAGTATTTAAAATTCCATTTCTGTGCTGAGCAGAGATAAGCAGTTCTCATGGAGAGCAAGTAAAACTTAAACTTCTTTGGATGTCTGAATGACGTGAATGTGTCGAAAGTCATCTTTAACCATTAATTTATTGAGTGAATAGTTGTAAGCCGAATACCTGTGCCACTATGCGCTCGCAGGTGTCAGCCAGGACGACGATCTCTGCGATGCCGACGAGGAGCCAGTAGAGGGCGATGCCCACGTCCATCATGTCCGAGGAGGAGAGGCCCTCGTAGGTGACGGAGGCGAACAGCAGGTACAGGTTGAACGTGGCGTCCACGATGAGAACGGCCAGGGACAGCAACAGCTGCAGCGAGAAGGCGGCACCAGTCTTACCAAACGTCAGCGCGACAGCCATGTGCTGACGACGAAGCAGCTACGGACACGTGCCACACAACCAGTGTAACTACTTCCAATCTTTACTTATTTTATACAAGAAAAAAATAAATGGTTGAGAAACCTAATGTATTGTACGGTCATACAGCCTTGATGTTACAGACCCACTAATCAGTAAACTTTGTGACACATCGGTAAAATGGTAACCAACAACTTCTCTATATGACAATTAACGAAAACAGCTAAATGATTAAAAATTGATACGGGGATCAGTCTGCAATAATGATGACTTCTTCTGATGTAAATATACCATCTGACATCGTCACATGATTTTTAGTGAGTATTAAATGAGTTCAAGTTTTAAAATTTTTGATACAGTTTATGTATACTCGCGATGCTCGTATATTCACACCAACAGTCATGGGCCAAAACATTATGACCACCTGCTTAATAGCATGTTGATCGACCTTTGGAACGCAATACTAAAGCGGTTTGGATTGGAAAGGTTCCGGCAAGTTCTTTGCAGGTGTCCGGAAGTATCTGGCACCAGATGCCTACGGCACAGATCACTCAACTCTCTTAAATTACGGGCCGGTGGTTTGTGGGTGCGGAGCTGGCACCCAATAGCATCCCATATGTGTTCTATAGGATTGAAATCAGGCGAATTTGGTGGCCAAGACCTCAACGTGAGTTAATTAACATGCTCCTAGAAACAATGTAGCGCGATTCTGGCATAGTGAACGTCGGGCCACGATAGACCGCACCGAGCCCGCACCGCACCGTCAGTCGGCCGAGTGTCGGCTCGCCCCCCTCGCGTCCACATTTGTCCGTAGCTCGTTCGTGTCACGGGTGGGTTCCTACACGGTCTTCAGTCTTCACTTGGTTATTTCAAGAAATTAATGGTAAAAAAAATTACCTTAAAAGTGATTTGGGGATCGCAGCTATGGTTACCACCCATACTTTATAATAATGTGTTTGATTTTTCGTAGGCGTACTATATAATCTACTAAAGTAATAAAATAAGTTAATACATCGCGCTGAACGGTGTGCTCTGAAACACTTGTGCCTGCACCAGCATTGTACTCTGTTGTCAGATCTGCCACAGATCACTCCCTATGCTACTTTACAGAGCGAGGAAGACTGCGAGCTCCAATTTCTGTTATCAGGCGTGGACGTCCACCACCTTGTCGGCTACTAGTGGTTTCGCCGTGCTTCAACCACTTCCGATAGATACTCACTACAGTAGCACGATAACAGCCAACCAGCCTCACCGTTTCCGAGATACTCGTTTCCAGGTGCCGCGCCATAAGAATCTGCCTTTCGCCAAAGTCACTTAACTCAGAGTATTTCCTGATTTGCCATACAGATCACCGCTAAAATGACTCCCCATGCGTCTCTGCGCAGCTTGCGTGGTTATCTTACCGCATGTCTTACCAACAACGTCACCAGACGGCATCCAATCTCGCAGTGGGCCGTGGTCATAATGTTTTGGCTTATCAGTATATATATATATAGAGAGAGAGAGAGAGAAAATGTAATGCGTAATCCGAACTAAGCGGTGTAGAGAACACTCAGTGTTTAATCTGAGCTAAAGCGACAGCGGGAACTATCGAAAGCTGCTTGCATCAACGTATCGTTAAGTGCGTATGCGGAGAACGTTAAGATCGAATGCGCGTATAGTTTCGGTGAATGCCAAATTAACGCGTAACGCTATGAAATTTTTCCTTACTGTGCCCAAGAAATATTTACATCAGATAAAGTTTAATTATCATTTCAGATAAATAATACTTCTCAAATACGAAAATAAATCCGCCAGAATACTGCTTTTTGACAACCGTAGACGGGTAAGCAATTCATCTTTGACACAAACATTTTAAAATGTAGCGCCTGGATGACCGATCTTCGCTGGGTATCTTTCTATTTCTGTTCAATATGCAGGATTTTTAGTAAAGTTTGATTAAATCAAAATTTTCGTTGGAGGTTTCCTATTCATTTTCTTCCTCTAACAAGAGAAATTAAACTAACGTCAGTAAGCTTAGTGGGACATGATTTTTTTTTTTTTTTTTTTTTTTTTTTTTTTTTTTTAGCTAAACGATATCTACATATGAAATTTCATCCAAATTGTTAGAGTCATTTCCGAGATGGTCCGGTTTACCACCTCATAAATTGCTTTTAAATAAAATGTTATTATTATGCTAAACATATCTCTTAATATTAATCAGTGATTAATTAATGGTGGAATATTGGTGGTAGTATACTTAGACGTGTACATCATCAGTGCCAAATACATTCATTCTGATAAAATTTACTCATGCCTCACGTTAACCTCATACCTTGTGATTCAACCGTATCTTCCCAAATGATAAGAAAACAATTCCCAATAAAAGTAAATTTCGATATGACCTTTAATAGTGCACAAGGTCGAACGCTTCAAAGTGCAGTATTGTATTTACCGTAACCTGTTTTTTGTATAGGTACTACCATGCTCATATTAATCCGAACGACCTGAATCGCACATCGCTAAATTTCCTCCTGGGAATTATTCAACCCATTATACACAACTGCAAAGACAGTCCTATACCCAGTAGGTGGTACACTCACGCGACTATGAAAACTTGTCACTTAGTCGACCCATAAAAAAACAGAATACATTTCAGTTTATTCGTTTCACAAACTTGATTAGTGATTACAGTAAGGCAATAAATGTATTACACGGACATGAAATGAGTTGATTCGTACTTTTTCAATACATTTGAGAGTTATTTAGTGTCAATAACTAGTAAAAAAAGTCACCGCTTTCAAAAAAAATGTTAGTTTTGAACAAGACGTAGGACACAAACAATTTATGCATTACATTCGTCTTCAAGAACATAAAATAACAAGAAATTTAATACAAAAAATCATGTTTGCACTGGATTAAAATTTGTGGAAACGATACAGACTCATTAGAAGTCTGCTACATGGCACATAATACATTTACAAAATTAATTTCTTTAGCCTTAGTTAAACGAATTTGCTTGCCCTAGCGTTCTGTTATCCGGTTCTACTCATTAAGTCTGTTTTTGAACCGACAAAACGTAAAGAAAACACAAAGAATTATTAAATAAATGTTTCCGGCAGTATGAGATGGAATCAGAGTGATATGCGTTGGTTAAAAATAAAAAAAGGTTTGTGGATGTATTTTAGCGAAAGAAAACTTATTTTCTCTCACTACAACTAAGAAAAGCTCCTTAAAACACTGAAAATTCCAACCTTTTTTTAAAAATTAGTTATAAAAAAGAAAAGTTCAGCTTTTTCAGTATATGACTGAAAATCAACTTCATAAGTGTATATAGCAAAATATTACACATTTCACTTCCGTATTCGACTGCTGTTGTAAAGGTGGAAGGTATATCAAAAAATGATGGACTGGAAGCTTCCGTAATTAACAATATTGTGCGGTTATTGGTGGTCACGAGTGGAGTTAATGATGTATATCATGTATTATGTTCTATTTGTGGCATCAAGTTATTCTTGTAGGCCAACCTCTTAGTCCGATCTAATGCTAATATTACTCCTACTCCTGCCGCAGGTAGACGGTAAAAAATTCTCACTGAAGTAAAAAAAATTAAAACTACAATCCGGAGCAAAAGATAAAAAAAACTAAGCATCAATAGTGGATGGGTGAAATTTCACAAGTTGATTCTAACGCCTAGTTTAATGATGTACAGCTGTCATTTTTTTTTAACGTGTAGGTGTTTTTATTGAATTTAATGCTTCAAGGAAGTAACAGGACAGTTCTGCGACGCGGAAAAATGTTGCCGAACGAGTAGTTATGAGCTGGTAAGTCTCTAACGCTATGGGTGCTCAGATTGGCCGATGCCGAGCAGGAAGATTTGTGACTAGGAAGCGCCCTGTCTCGCGGAAGAACGGTACGCGGTTCGAGTCGGGCTTCGGGCACGAGTGGTTTAATGAAGTGTTACGTTCTCCTCGTGTTGCCCGTACATCGGGAGACTAACAGCACATGATTCACTGATTGGGAAGTTAAAATAACAGATTTGTTGCCTGGATAGATTAAATAATCCAAATTCCTTTTCGTCGTTATTTTTTCAGTAGAGTCTTTAATATATCTTTTGTAATGACACGAGAAATATTAGCTGTGTAAGAACAAATTTAGGTCTCACTATTTAAGTAGGATCGATTCCACGTTCACTAAAGTCATTCTGGGAACTCTACGAAAACCGAAGTCTCGATGGCTGGACCGTGAATTTAAAATGGTTACTACTTAACTTCGATGCAAATAGTTATGAATCACGTTGTGATTTTCATTCCTGTATTTGGTTTGAAAGTGGAGCTCAGAATTTTTTATGATAATAAAACCATAAAAACAAAGAATGATTCCATGGAATGCCTAACTCAGTCTTTTAACTAAGGAATGCTTGGAAATGTTTTGATACAATTTCAAAATCGTCTGCTTAGCAATTGTTGAATGTAATGCAATTAAGACCTCTTTGTATCTGTAGATTTTGATATACTGAATCCTGTGTATGGTGATGTATCGTTAAAGTCTTAATTATAAACCTAATTAATTTCATAACCATGGAATTTGTAAAACTTTTAAACTTTTCATAAAAATCAGTTTGTAAAGGTTTTTAATGTCAGTGATCATCTGTTTTATATTTATTTGAAACACTGAAAGAAGTACGCTTCAGACTGGAAGTAAATTATTAATTGGTATTCAATTACCTAAACTAACCACTAAAAGATTTGTTTTCCACTGTCTCAGAAGATCGAAATTTGATACACCGTAGTCATATTAACCAATAAACATTTGAAAAAAAGAGGAGCGCTTGTATACGAATCTTACGTTCAATTTATCTGGAGCAAATTTTTGTCAGTTACCAAATTACAAAAAGATTTCGTCCCAAGGTAAAAAAAAAATAATGGTAAAAGAACTTGTTAAAACAATGATTCTTGCTTTATTTAAAGTTTTGGATAGAAAAAGAAATATTGTGTACTCCAGTAAAGATTACGTGCGAGATGAGAAGACAACATTAATGCGGAGCAATAAACTGTAATACAATTTTATAATGTATCACTCTTACTCTCTACAAGTGGTGTGTGAAAAGGAAATTGTGATCGAAAGCAGATATATATTTTTGTTGTTTACATAGAGCATTAAACCGCTCAGTGTTTCCTCGTCCGAAATTCGTTTCCTGCGACGACATTCTAGCTGCTTTAACAGCTCGCAGTGTTTAATCTCATGGAACTGTGTGTTTGTTATGATACTATTGCTGAGAGTAGCATCATTATGTCTCTGCGCTAGTTTCGAATAAAACTAGTAGCTAAAGAATAGTGAAAAATTTGATAACCGAGGACAAACAATTGAATTTTGTAATTACTGTAGCAACACGATGATGACTGATAGCTACGTAGTATGATTAATAATCGTTTTTCGATGTTTGCATAGTTATATTATATACTCAATAATTCTGAGTGATTTCTCAGTAGCTGCACTGTAATCTCATTTCTGTTATGTGGATTTTTCGTGGTGCAACTACGACAGTTAGTCTAAGATATTTAAGCAGTAAAACGGTTTACATTCCTACGTACAGTTGCAGTGTTCCGTTAAAAATTTTAAAACGTGGCTTGTAGTCTGTTTTAAAACCTTCTCAAGCCAAGCATATTTTATGCCACCAGAAATTATTCACCACAATTATTTGACGGTATATTCCAATGCCGGAGCGTGACTGGTGAGCGGTAACGTTCTGGCCTTACATTCGGGAGGACGCAGATTCCAATCCCTGTTCGGTCATCGAGATTTTGGCTATCCATGATTTCACCAAATCACTCCAGGTTAATGTCGCGATGGTTTAATCAAAAGGCCATGAGCGAATTTCATCCTTGCAATAAGTACTTTCCCGCCTCTAATGACCTCGACGTTCACGTTACATATGAGTTGATGTGTGATACTAAAAGGTTTCACATTTTGAAGCTTCCCTGATTTTGAGATCATTCTTGTACTTGTTCTTCTTCTTCCAATGTAGTGTTAGACCAGGTGGGCTGTTACAGTCTCAATATAATTCTTGTTTTGAGCAAATGGAATCATATGAAGAGAATCACTCGAAACAGAGTCAATAGTTATGCCGCCGTATCACTCTCGGACTAGAAAAAGAATGAAAAAAAAATCATTAATTTTAAAACTATAAATAGTGCCCGTAAGCTCACGGTTATTTGAGAAAGAACAAGACACATGATTTTCAGGAGAAGCTTGTATTCCAAAAAACCTTCAGATGATAGATAAGAGATCCGTAGTCAGGTGGGAGCGATCGAGTGGTATCGAGTTCGAATCTGCACAATTTCATTGTTTTTTCCCCCCTTTAACATTTTGCTTAATGTTTATTGTTGAAAACATATACTTGTCATTAGTCATTACCAACGGTTCCTCACATAAATATGTCTACAGTAATATAGATCACAGCAAATGTGTGTTCTTTAAGAAGTATATTTAACTGAAAAATCAAAGTTCAATACAAAGGACTCGAGCAACAGACTACAGAGCATATTCCAAGAAGCTTAACCTCTACCGAAAATCCTCTTTTCTGTTATTCCTCTAAAACTATCAATATTAGGATCTTATTCATAATCCAGAAAATTACTATTTTTTGATTGTTTTTCCATTTCTGCTAGCCCGCCGAAATAGATACAGAGCTATAAGCCTAGACTTCAATATTTTTCTGTTTAGAGAACTCTGTTGCGTGGTTCCTTCCAATATGTAGAAAGTGGTTTGCCAGAGATCGCGACAATTCATTATCAGTGTATATTGACAACTACGACAAACTTGTACACTTCGATTTATCACATCCTAACGTTTCAGCCAACCTGTCGTAGCTTGAATGAGTCTATTTTTTGCCCCGTTACACTGTAGCACTCACACTTGAGTCTTGCTTCAAATAATTTTCAGTACCTTTCTTACATTCTCAGACAGAAAGAATATTTGTATAGAATTTATGGGCTTATTTTATACACAATCCCGACAATAAGCTTTAAAATAGGTGACGACTGATAAACATTCCAGCACTTGTTTCTCATTCAAAGATAGAGTTGAATATTTGAGTGAAGTAACGTGTGACTTATGTCTGGTAGCAGAGTATCAGGAAAGTGAAAACAAGTTATTTATAGAAACGGGGAAGAAGGAAGTTCTTACTTCCGCAAAGCGGAAAGATTAGCTAGTGACCTAGCATTTAATCATTCCTCGGGATAAGTTACTAGTTGAACAGACTCTTGGACATTACTAATACAGGACTGACGAATTTCCTAATTATGAATTGTGAGACACCTTCATTCTTATCGCTGAAATTAGCAGTTTGGTATATGTTGAAACAAATAAAACTAAGTGCTCTAAAATCTGGAAATAACTCTTTAAATCACACAGGCCGTCCTAAATTATAAATGAACAAACTTTTTACCTTAGTAGGAGTGGAAGCTTTTGGAATCGGGGATCAATTCTTGTAATTCCACATTAAAATAAATGAATTTCTCCTTTCGTTTTCTGTCTTCCAGTGGGTTGGTTGTAATCCTCTATATAGTTCTGTCGCGATCTAATCGCTTCGTCTCCGCAAATCTATTACAACAACGCGATCTGCTTTATATATTTTAATCTTCGTTCCTCAACTATTCCCGCCACTAACAGATAATCCAATGACCTCGTGAACTGTGGTAGTACGTCGAGTCCTTTATTATTATTTTTTTTTTTTTTTTTTTTTTTTTTTTTTTTTTTTTTTTTTTTTTTTTGCGGTGAGACCTTCCAACAAATTGCTTTCCTCGGCCATCTTATACAAAAAATGTTATTTCATACTTCACCTGTCCGTATGCATGTGACTATGTGCGCATTCTTCAATGACGATACATATCGGTAATTAAAATTATCTTACTTAGCAGGTTCTCTACCGCGACGCACTGTGATCGATCCATGCTGCGATAGCAAGATTTTCTGGATGCTAGCTGTATTGTTGTAAATCTGAGGTGGTTTGATATTTGATCTTTCAAGCTATTGTGGTTTAGATATAATCTGCGGTATATGATCCTTTTAGTTTTTTTGCCAATGCACAACGCTTAAACAAGCTGTTTTTAATGCAAGCTATTATTCATATCAGACCGATGGGATAAGGACATACGCAGGGTTGTCGGAGTTAACTGGCAGAGGATTGCCCAAGATCGTGCGATTTGGAGAAGACTGCTCAATTTATATCTGAAATAATGACTTTAAGAGCCCACATCAGAAAATGATTGAACTGACTAATAATGATAATGATTATTCATGCCCATTTTTTTCTATCACTGGGTACTGTAGTCTGTAAGACTTAAACTTTAAATTATGATGAATGAGGAAAGGAAATGCTATACAGCCAAATGTGTGGCTGTTAGCTGCCATCTTTGACAGTTCTCACGTGCTGGCGCTTTCAGAGTTCGGTTAGAGGTCTCAGATGCGGACCCGTATGTAGAGTAGCTAGCGCCTAGCTCTTGCGCTCCGATGGTAGACGGTTCGAGTTCGGCATCGGACATGATTGATCTTAAAAAAGTGTTATTTTCTTCTTGTATGGACTAAGACGCTTTAGCAATAGAGTAACTGCTTTATCGCTTAAATGAGAAAATTGCTCCTTGTTAGGTTTCATTTGAGTTATTATTATGTGTGGTATATTTCGCAAAGACGTTTATAAGGTTGGTTGACTAAGAAAGAAAAGGAATTCGACAACAGTATTTATATAAGTAATCATTTCTCTGTTCGCCTGAAGTGATTACGGGATTTTATTTGAAAACAAAAATCTTGATTGCCGAAGGAATTTAACTGAAACTGTTCTCTTCCTAATGAAATTGCCCAACGTTACCCAGTTACTCACTAATTTCAGTTTTTTTCTGTAGTGTACTAGGTTTTCAGAACTATTTGCAACAGCTACATGTGGGCAGTTTCTAAAGTTTTCTAGGCTTTTTAATCGCTGTCCGTACGTAATTTCTGATGGAGGTACGAAATCCTTTATCAAATACAGTTAAAAACGCTGTTAGAAATTTCCTGGTAGAGTAATGTTCAGACGATTCAAAGTATAAATGTGGGACCATCCATGTTTATACGGTACCCATTCTCTACTATTTATCTTATGTATGAAATAAGGAAAAAATTACTTAACAATATAAAGCATCTTTTTATCCTCTTATTAGAACTGTATTTGAAATAATAATTTCGATCCGTAATGACACTGAAAACAATTGTACTGGAAGCCCATTAATATCCCCTATCTCCCCACGAAAATACTAGAAATTTCTACGAAACAGTAATACTTGTGAAATATTGCCATGATGTGTTATTATTCAGTGTCAGATATTAACTTATTGTTAGTTTAAAATCCCTAAAAATTAATGACAGTTTATCACAGGGACAAGTGGATATAATAAGAAACTATGACTAGGCTTGGAATGCGATCTAAGTAAAAGTGATGTTTTGAATGGTTTTAGGCTGCACAGCTAGAATGTTATACTGCGTCTGGAAGGAAGACGGAAGTTTGCAGCGTAATATTTACACATACACGTCAAGTGTTATCTTTCCTCTTTCAAAATCGCCTGCCCAGCTGAGACATTAATTATCCCCGGTACCGTTCCGTCCGTGACTTAAGGAGTTAGGACTTATCAAATTTCTATAGTTGTGTCCTGAATCTCATTAGAACGTGTGAAATGTAGGACGGCCAGTTCCTTTTCTCCAGGACCTACAATTCAACGTGGAATCCTAGCTACGGAACGTTCTGCGATAGTTCAATTGACCAAACACAACTTGAACGGAGCATATAAATATCTAAAGCAGGCGCCTTAATCACTGAGCTACCAGAAACCTCAATGAGGGGATACTTTAAACTATAGCGTGTGTCTCGAGATTTCATTACGACAAGTTCGTAATTACAGAATCAATAATTGTTAGAATATTACATCTTAGCTATTAATCTATAAATGAAATTCTTTCTGGTGGTTCTGCCACCTGTCCAGCCAGAATCGATGGTGCCTAATCGCTTGCGGTACACGTTGCTGCGACTCTGTGGATCACCGAATTAGTCGCAGGCAGTGAAGGATGCGCATCACTTTGCTCCTGTGGTCGGTTTGAGCCAGAAGCGGGCATTTGTGGTCTTTATTCATTCTTGTGGTCCTTACATCTTGTTCATGCGGTTGTGAAAAATAAAAATAGGCTCTTATGTAAAGAAATGGTGCCATCTGATTGTCGATGATTATCAAACTGTATCCGAAATGACCCGATATCATGAACCAAAAATTTATTTGGTAATACAATCGTTCAGCTTGGAAACACTGTTGAGCCTGTGTTATTATTTTTTATTTTTTTTTTACTATCGCTTTACGCCTCGTCGACGGCTAAGTTCATTAGAGGCGGGATGGGACTGGGGACAAGGAATGGGAAGGAATTCGGACATGGCCTTTTTGAAGTAAGCATCCCGGCATTCGCCTGGAGTGATTTGGGGAAACCATAGAAAACCCAAATCTGGTTGCCTGGACGGGGATTCGAACCAGCGTCCTCCCGAATGCGAGGATAGAACGTTAACCATTCACCCACCACGTTCGGTGTTGAGCCTGTGGACGTAGTGCTTAACCACGTCTGTTGAGCAGATATCGAATAATAATTAACATCAAAACACCGTGCGTTCGAAACATTGTTTTACTTACGCCACTGTTTTTTGAGGAACGTTGTAAACAATGTGAAAGCAGCAGTCATAGAGTTACTAGAAATGAACTGGTAAGCAAATTAAAGACTACAGAATAAATGAGTGAACGAGAACTTTTTATATCCCTATTTGTATTGGCACCTTTCCTGCATCTAGTTACCTATTGCAGCAAATAAAAAATCAAGGACTCTCACAGCTTTTATTCATATACTCTTATGTGAATTGGCAATCAACAAGCTTTTCTTTCTGAGGTTCCCAAACCCCCTCCTCCACTACAAGATATATAAATAATGTCCGCCGTGTTAGAAGATTATATCACTATAGCAAAATCTTAAGGTCAAAACCCTACGAATTGCTCTCATTCCCATGAATCAGTTACAAATGAAGACAACACTGTTACCGATGAATGTTATTGAACTGCATATGATGCCTTGAATATCTGGTTTGCAATAAGACGCCGCGATCATGCGGGGGTACAAAATTTGTTAAAAATGTTGTAAGCAGTGTTGTTAAGATTGAGTGATAGACTGCTGTACGAAATGAGATTGGAATTATGTAGCACTATCGTAATATTTACACGTTGCCTTTTCCCGTTAAAGTGTTTCCTTCCTCATTCAAATTCCCCTGTCCGGCTGAATCAGTGTTTTCCCCAGACAGTGGTCGGAATATTGCTTAGGGTTTCTAAATTCACAAACTTCTAAAATGTGTGTTTCTCATTATTGTGTTGTCGAGTCACATGTCAAAGTCTGTCCACTGAGTAAAATAAAATCATGAACTGTATGTTTAGCCGTCATTAAATTAATTTAATAGTGCAGATGGCAGGTGAAAAGAACAGAAATAGTTCATTGGCTTTGATGGAAGTAATGCCCACAATCCCGAGAAATGTGTAAGACATAGAAAGTTTAAATTTATTTTCCCCAAGTTAATATAACGCAAATTGCTACATCTAGCAGCAACACGGAACATTTGCCATTTAGCTAACAGTAAATGTAGATCTAGAACGTATAACACTAAAATGACTTTCGTTAAGTGTTCCTAAACGTGTTACGGTTCGCAAATGTTCAACTCAATATGTTCTAATATTAGGTAATTTAATGAAGTTAATGAGGCTTTAAATTTTTTGAATCAAGGAAACATGTTTGATCTACACATATCAACACATCTCGATTGTTTGTTTCCTTTTAAATTTTAATTCCTCATTGATGGATTGGTTTGATTTTTTTACTTTGTTGATCACACTCGCCTACAGAAGATCTGTTGTTTCAATGATACTAATTTTTAATCACAATTTGCTTTTTCATCATCAAAGTTATTCCACACATTTTCCTGTTGCAAGACAAAGGCAAATCAGCAACATTATGACACACTAATCACAGAAGATTTTATTAGAAACCAGCTTCCATATTAAGATTAAATGCTAAAGCTTTGGCTAAGGATATGGAATTCCCATATTAAAAAAATGGGTACGTAATACTACCAATTCAATGCACCGTTACATTCGCACTAGTAAAGCACAGCTAGAATAGCGCAGTAGGTATAGTTAAGTTTCTTGAGGCGGAAGAACTGGGTTCAATTCTCCATCAATGCAAATATTTTTTCCACTAAATATACTAAATACGTATATCATTATCTATAAGATACCTTGCAGTTCTAATAATTTCACTGCAGATTATAGGAATAACTTTGATGATGAAAAAGCAAATTGTTATTAAAATTAGTATCATTGAAGCAACAGATCTTCTGTAGGCGAGTGTGATCAACAAAGTAAAAAAAAAACCAATCCATCAATGAGGAATTAAAATTTAAAAGGAAACAAACAATCGAGATGTGTTGAAATGTGTGGATCAAACATGTTTCCTTGATTCAAAAAATTAAAGCCTCATTAACTTCATTAAATTACCTAATATTAGAACATATTGAGTTGAACATTTGCGAACCGTAACACGTTTAGGAACACTTAACGAAAGTCATTTTAGTGTTATACGTTCTAGATCTACATTTACTGTCAGCTAAATGGCAAATGTTCCGTGTTGCTGCTAGATGTGGCAATTTGCGTTATATTAACTTGGGGAAAATAAATTTAAACTTTCTATGTCTTACACATTTCTCGGGATTGTGGGCATTACTTCCATCAAAGCCAATGAACTATTTCTGTTCTTTTCACCTGCCATCTGCACTATTAAATTAATTTAATGACGGCTAAACATACAGTTGATGATTTTATTTTACTCAGTGGACAGACTTTGACATGTGACTCGACAACACAATAATAAGAAACACACATTTTAGAAGTTTGTGAATTTAGAAACCCTAAGCAATATTCCGACCACTGTCTGGGGAAAACACTGATTCAGCCGGACAGGGGAATTTGAATGAGGAAGGAAACACTTTAACCGGAAAAGGGAACGTGTAAATATTACGATAGTGCTACATAATTCCAATCTCATTTCGTACAGCAGTCTATCACTCAATCTTAACAACACTGCTTACAACATTTTTAACAAATTTTGTACCCCCGCATGATGCGGCGTCTTATTGCAAACCAGATATTCATGGCATCACATGCAGTTCAATAACATTCATCGGTAACAGTGTTGTCTTCATTTGTAACTGATTCATGGGAATGAGAGCAATTCATAGGGTTTTGACCTTAAGATTTGCTATAGTGATATCATAATCTTCTAACACGGCGGACATTATTTATATATCTTGTAGTGGAGTAGGGGGTTTGGGAACCTTAGAAAGAAAAGCTTGTTGATTGCCAATTCACATAAGAGTATATGAATAAATGCTGTGAGAGTCCTTGATTTTTTATTTGCTGCAATAAGTAACTAGATGCAGGAAAGGTGCCAATACAAATAGGGATATAAAAAGTTCTCGTTCACTCATTTATTCTGTAGTCTTTAATTTGCTTACCAGTTCATTGCTAGTAACTCTATGACTGCTGTTTTCACATTGTTTTCAACGTTCCTCAAAAAACAGTGGCGTAAGTAAAACAATCTTTCGAACGCACGGTGTTTTGATGTTAATTATTATTCGATATCTGCTCAACAGACGTGGTTAAGCACTACGTCCACACTCAACACCGAACGTGGTGGGTGAATGGTTAACGTTCTATCCTCGCATTCGGGAGGACGCTGGTTCGAATCCCCGTCCAAGCAACCAGATTTGGGCTTTCTATGGTTTCCCCAAATCACTCCAGGCGAATGCCGGGATGCTTACTTCAAAAAGGCCATGTCCGAATTCCTTCCCATTCCTTGTCCCCAGTCCCATCCCGCCTCTAATGAACTTAGCCGTCGACGAGGCGTAAAGCAATAGTAAAAAAAAAAAAAATAATAACACAGGCTCAACAGTGTTTCCAAGCTGAACGATTGTATTACCAAATAAATTTTTGGTTCATGATATCGGGTCATTTCGGATACAGTTTGATAATCATCGACAATTTGATGGCACCATTTCTTTACATAAGAGCCTATTTTTATTTTTCACAGCCGCATGAACAACATGTAAGGACCACAAGAATGAATAAAGACCACAAATGCCCGCTTCTGGCTCAAACCGACCACATGAGCAAAGTGATGCGCATCCTTCACTGCCTGCGACTAATTCGGTGATCCACAGAGTCGCAGCAACGTGTACCGCAAGCGATTAGGCACTATCGATGCTGGCTGGACAGGTGGCAGAACCACCAGAAAGAATTTCATTTATAGATTAATAGCTAAGATGTAATATTCTAACAATTATTGATTCTAGAACTATCTTCTGTAATTACGAACTTGTCGTAATGAAATCTCGAGACACACCCTATAGTTTAAAGTAGCTCCTCATGGAGCATTCTGGTAGCTCAGTGATTAAGGCGCCTGCTTTAGAAATTTATATGCTCCGTTCAAGTTGTGTTTGGTCAATTGAACTATCGCAGAACGTTCCGTAGCTAGGATTCCACGTTGAATTGTAGGTCCTGGAGAAAAGGAACTGGTCGTCCTACATTTCACACGTTCTAATGAGATTCAGGACACAACTATAGAAATTTGATAAGTCCTAACTCCTTAAGTCACGGACGGAACGGTACCGGGGATAATTAATGTCTCAGCTGGGCAGGCGATTTTGAAAGAGGAAAGATTAACACTTGACGTGTATGTGTAAATATTACGCTGCAAACTTCCGTCTTCCTTCCAGACGCAGTATAACATTCTAGCTGTACAGCCTAAAACCATTCAAAACATCACTTTTACTTCGATCGCATTCCAAACTAGTCATAGTTTCTTATTATATCACTTGTCCCTGTGATAAACTGTCATTAATTTTTAGGATTTTAAACTAACAATAAGTTAATATCTGACAATAATAACACATCATGGCAATATTTCACAAGTATTCTGTTTCGTAGAAATTTCTGTATTTTCGTGGGGAGATAGGGGATATTAATGGGCTCCAGTACAATTTTTTTTCAGTGTCATTACGGATCGAAATTATTATTTCAAATACAGTTCTAATAAGAGGATAAAAAGATGCTTTATATTGTTAATAATTTTTTTCCTTATTTCATACATAAGATAAATAGTACAGAATGGGTACCGTATAAACATGGATGGTCCCACATTTATACTTTGAATCGTCTGAACATTACCAGGAAATTTCTAACAGCGTTTTTAACTGTATTTGATAAAGGATTTCGTACCTCCATCAGAAATTACGTACGGACAGCGATTAGAAAGCCTAGAAAACTTTAGAAACTGCCCACATGTAGCTGTTGCAAATAGTTCTGAAAACCTAGTACACTACAGAAAAAAAACTGAAATTAGTGAGTAACTGGGTAACGTTGGGCAATTTCATTAGGAAGAGAACAGTTTCAGTTAAATTCCTTCGGCAATCAAGATTTTTGTTTTCAAATAAAATCCCGTAATCACTTCAGGCGAACAGAGAAATGATTACTTATATAAATACTGTTGTCGAATTCCTTTTCTTTCTTAGTCAACCAACCTTATAAACGTCTTTGCGAAATATACCACACATAATAATAACTCAAATGAAACCTAACAAGGAGCAATTTTCTCATTTAAGCGATAAAGCAGTTACTCTATTGCTAAAGCGTCTTAGTCCATACAAGAAGAAAATAACACTTTTTTAAGATCAATCATGTCCGATGCCGAACTCGAACCGTCTACCATCGGAGCGCAAGAGCTAGGCGCTAGCTACTCTACATACGGGTCCGCATCTGAGACCTCTAACCGAACTCTGAAAGCGCCAGCACGTGAGAACTGTCAAAGATGGCAGCTAACAGCCACACATTTGGCTGTATAGCATTTCCTTTCCTCATTCATCAATTTTCTGTTTATTAATTTAAAGTTTAAGTCTTACAGACTACAGTACCCAGTGATAGAAAAAAATGGACATGAATAATCATTATCATTATTAGTCAGTTCAATCATTTTCTGATGTGGGCTCTTAAAGTCATTATTTCAGATATAAATTGAGCAGTCTTCTCCAAATCGCACGATCTTGGGCAATCCTCTGCCAGTTAACTCCGACAACCCTGCGTATGTCCTTATCCCATCGGTCTGATATGAATAATAGCTTGCATTAAAAACAGCTTGTTTAAGCGTTGTGCATTGGCAAAAAAACTAAAAGGATCATATACCGCAGATTATATCTAAACCACAATAGCTTGAAAGATCAAATATCAAACAACCTCAGATTTACAACAATACAGCTAGCATCCAGAAAATCTTGCTATCGCAGCATGGATCGTCACAGTGCGTCGCGGTAGAGAACCTGCTAAGTAAGATAATTTTAATTACCGATATGTATCGTCATTGAAGAATGCGCACATGTCACATGCATGCGGACAGGTGAAGTATGAAATAACATTTTTTGTATAAGATGGCCGAGGAAAGCAGTTTGTTAGAAGGTCTCACCGCAAAAAAAAAAAAAAAAAAAAAAAAAAAAAAAAAAAAAAAAAAAAAAAAAAAAAAAAGGACTCGACGTACTACCACAGTTCAGGAGGTCATTGGATTATCTGTTAGTGGCGGGAATAGTTGAGGAACGAAGATTAAATTTATAAAGCAGACCGCGTTGTTGTAATAGGTTTGCGGAGACGAAACGATTAGATCGCGACAGAACTACAGTATAGAGGATTACAACCAACCCATTGGAAGACAGAAAACGAAAGGAGAAAGTCATTTATTTTAGTGTGGAATTACAAGAATTGACCCTAGATTCCAAAGGCTTCCACTCCTACTAAGGTAAAAAGTTTGTTCATTTATAATTTAGGACGACCTGTGTGATTTAAAGAGTTATTTCCAGTTTTTAGAGTACTTAGTTTTAATTGTTTCAACAAATACCAAAATCCTAATTTCAGCGATAAGAATGAAGGTGTCTCACAATTCATAATTAGGAAATTCGTCAGTCCTGTATTAGTAATGTCCAAGAGTCTGTTCAACTAGTAACTTATCCCGAGGAATGATTAAATGCTAGGTCACTAGCTAATCTTTCCGCTTTGCGGAAATAAGAACTTCCTTCTTCCTCGTTTCTATAAATAACTTGTTTTCACTTTCCTGAAACTCTGCTACCAGACATAAGTCACACGTTACTTCACTCAAATATTCAACTCTATCTTTGAATGAGAAACAAGTGCTGGAATGTTTATCAGTCGTCACCTATTTTAAAGCTTATTGTCGGGATTGTGTATAAAATAAACCCATAAATTCCATACAAATATTTTTTCTGTCTGAGAATGTAAGAAAGGTACTGAAAATTATTTGAAGCTACAGTGTAACCGAGCAAAAAATAGACTCATTCAAGCTACGACAGGTTGGCTGTAACGTTAGGATGTGATAAATAGAAGAGTAAAAGTTTGTCGTAGTTGTCAATATACACTGATAAGGTATGGTCGCGATCTCTGGCAAACCACTTTCTACATATTGGAAGGAACCACGCAACAGAGTTCTCTAAACAGAAAAATATTCAAGTCTAGGCTTATAGCTCTGAATCTCTTTCGGCGGTCTAGCAGGAATGGAAAAACAATCAAAAAATGAGTAATTTTCTGGATTGTCAATAGGATCCTAATATTGATAGTTTTAGAGGAACAACAGAAAAGAGGATTTTTGGTAGAGGTTAAGCTTCTTGGAATATGCTCTGTAGTCTATTGCTCGAGTCCTTTGTATTGATCTTTCATTTTTCAGTTAAATATACTTCTTAAAGAACACACATTTGCTGTGGTCTATATTACTGTAAACATATTTATGTGAGGAACCGTTGGTAATGACTAATGAAAAGTATATATTTTCAATAATAAACATTAAGCAAAATGTTAAAGGAGGGAAAAAATGAATTTGTGCAGATTCGAACTCGGTACCACTCGATCGCTCCCACCTGACTACGGATCTCTTATCTATCATCTGAAGGTATTTTGGAATGCAAGGCTTCTCCTGAAAATCATGTGTCTTGTTCTTTCTCAAATAACCGTGAGCTTACGGGCACTATTTATAGTTTTAAAATTAATGATTTTTTGTTCATTCTTTATCTAGTCCGAGAGTGATACGGCGGCATAACTATTGACTCTGTTTTGAGTGATTCTCTGTATATGATTCCATTTGCTCAAAACAATAACTATATTGAGACTGTAATAGCCCACCTGGTCTAACACTACATTGGAAGAAGAAGAACAAGAACAAGAATGATCTCAAAATCAGGGAAGCTTCAAAATGTGAAACCTTTTAGTATCACACATCAACTCATATGTAACGTCGACGTCGAGGTCATTATAGACGGGAAAGTACTTATTGCAAGGATGAAGTTCGCTCATGGCCTTTTGATTAAACCATCCCGACATTAACCTGGAGTGATTTGGTGAAATCATACATAGCAAAAATCTCGATGACCGAACAGGGATTGGAATTTGCGTCCTCCCGAATGTAAGGCCAGAACGTTACCGCTCACCTATCACACTCCGGCATTGCAATATACCGTCAAATAATTGTGGTGGATAATTTCTGGTGACATAAAATATGCTTGGCTTGAGAAGGTTTTAAAACAGACTGCAAGCCACGTTTTAAAATATTTAATGGAACACTGCAACTGTAAGTAGGAATGTAAACCGTTTTACTGCTTAAATATCTGAGTCTAACTGTCGTAGTTGCACCGCGAAAAATCCACATAACAGAAATGAGATTACAGTGCAGCTACTGAGAAATCACTCAGAATTATTGACTATATAATATAACTATGCAAACATCGAAAAACAATTATTAATCATATTACGTAGCTATCAGTCATCATCATGTTGCTACAGTAATTACAAAATTCAATCGTTTGTCCTCGGTTATCAAATTTTTCACTACTCCTTAGCTACTAGTTTTATTCGAAACTAGCGCAGAGACATAATGATGATACTCTCAGCAATAGTATCATAACAAACACGCAGTTCCATGAGATAAAACACTGCGAGTTGTTAAAGCAGCTAGAATGTCGTCGCAGGAAACGAATTTCGGACGAGGAAACACTGAGTGGTTTAATGCTCCATACAAACAACAAAATATCTGCTTTCGATGACAATTTCCATTTCACACACCACTTGTAGAGAGTAAGAGTGATACATTATAAAATTGTATTACAGTTTATTGCTCTTCTCATCTGGCACATAATCTTTACTGGATTACACAATATTTCTTTTTCTATCCAAAACTTCAAATAAAGCAAGACTCATTGTTTTAGCAAGTTCTTTTACAATTGTTTTTTTGCCTTGGGACGAAATCTTTTTGTAATTTGGTAACTGACAAAAATTTGCTCCAAATAAATTGAACGTAAGATTCGTATACAAGCGCTCC
The DNA here is from genome assembly GCA_031002005.1 of Vandiemenella viatica. NCBI lineage: Eukaryota > Metazoa > Arthropoda > Insecta > Orthoptera > Morabidae > Vandiemenella > Vandiemenella viatica. The sequence goes on along the minus strand of JARYHS010012519.1, from coordinate 145,169,777 downwards.
TCTTTTTTCCAAATGTTTATTGGTTAATATGACTACGGTGTATTAATTTTCGATCTTCTGAGACAGTGGAAAACAAATCTTTTAGTGGTTAGTTTAGATAAATGAATACCAATCAATAATTTACTTCCAGTCTGAAGCGTACTTCTTTCAGTGTTTAAAATAAATATAAAACAGATGATCACTGACACTACAAACCTTTACAAGCTGATTTTTATGAAAAGTTTAAAAGTTTTACAAATTCCATGGTGATGTAATTAATTAGGTTTATAATTCAGGCTTTAACGATACATCACCATACACAGGATTCAGTGTATCAAAATCTACAGATACAAAGAGGTCTTAATTGCATTACATTCAACAACTGCTAAGCAGACGAGTTTGAAATTGTATCAAAACATTTCCTAGCATTCCTCAGTTAAAAACTGAGTTATGCCTTCGATGGAATCATTCTGTGTTTTTATGGTTTTATTATCATAAAAAATTCAGAGCTCCACTTTCAAACCTAAATACAGGAATGAAAATCCCAACCGTATTAGGTGATTCATAACTATTTGCATCGAAGTTAGATAGTAGTAATTTTAAATTCACGTTCCAGCCATCGAGACTTCGTAGAGTTCCCAGAATGACTTTAGTGAACGTGGAATCGATCCTACTTAAATAGTGAGACCTAAATTTGTTCTTACACAGCTACTATTTCTCGTGTCATTACAAAAGATATATTAAAGACTCTACTGAAAAAATAACGACGAAAAGGAATTTGGATTATTTAATCTATCCAGGCAACAAATCTGTTATTTCAACTTCCCAATCAGTGAATCATGTGCTGTTAGTCTCCCGATGTACGGGCAACACGAGGAGAACGTAACACTTCATTAAACCACTCGTGCCCGAAGCCCGACTCGAACCGCGTACCGTTCTTCCGTGAGACAGGGCGCTTCCTAGCCACTAATCTTCCTGCTCGGCATCGGCCAATCTGAGCGACCCATAGTGTTAGAGACTTACCAGCTCATAACTACAGCTGTACATCATTAAACTAGGCGTTAGAATCAACTTGTGAAATTTCACCCATCCACTATTGATGCTTAGTATTTTTTTTTTTTTTTTTTGCTCCGGATTGTAGTTTTAATTTTTTTACTTCGGTGAGAATTTTTTACCGTCTACCTGCGGCAGGAGTAGGAGTAATATTAGCATTAGATCGGACTAAGAGGTTGGCCTACAAGAATAACTTGATGCCACAAATAGAACATAATACACGATATACATCATTAACTCCACTCGTGACCAACAATAACCGCACAATATTGTTAATTACGGAAGCTTCCAGTCCATCATTTTTTGATATACCTTCCACCTTACAACAGCAGTCGAATACGGAAGTGAAATGTGTAATATTTTGCTATATACACTTATGAAGTTGATTTTCAGTCATATACTGAAAAAGCTGAACTTTTCTTTTTTATAACTAATTTTTTTTAAAAAAAAGGTTTGAATTTTCAGTGTTTTAAGGAGCTTTTCTTAGTTGTAGTGAGAGAAAATAAGTTTTCTTTCGCTAAAATACATCCACAAACCCTTTTTTTATTTTTAACCAACGCATATCACTCTGATTCCATCTCATACTGCCGGAAACATTTATTTAATAATTCTTTGTGTTTTCTTTACGTTTTGTCGGTTCAAAAACAGACTTATGAGTAGAACCGGATAACAGAACGCTAGGGCAAGCAAATTCGTTTAACTAAGGCTAAAGAAATTAATTTTGTAAATGTATTATGTGCCATGTAGCAGACAGCTGCTTCTAATGAGTCTGTATCGCTTCCACAAATTTTAATCCAGTGCAAACATGATTTTTTGTATTAAATTTCTTGTTATTTTATGTGCTTGAAGACGAATGTAATGCATAAATTGTTTGTGTCCTACGTCTTGTTCAAAACTAACATTTTTTTTGAAAGCGGTGACTTTTTTTACTAGTTATTGACACTAAATAACTCTCAAATGTATTTAAAAAGTACGAATCAACTCATTTCATGTCCGTGTAATACATTTATTGCCTTACTGTAAGCACTAATCAAGTTTGTGAAACGAATAAACTGAAATGTGTTCTGGTTTTTTATGGGTCGACTAAGTGACAAGTTTTCATAGTCGCGTGAGTGTACCACCTACTGGGTATAGGACTGTCTTTGCAGTTGTGTATAATGGGTTGAATAATTCCCAGGAGGAAATTTAGCGATGTGCGATTCAGGTCGTTCGGATTAATATGAGCATGGTAGTACCTGTATGTGGCTTTATCACGAGTTCGTAGATTTAATAATATTTATGTTTATGTTAAAGAGACTTGCGGTCAAAAGTAAACGATGATAACATTATAACGGCTAATATTATTTTTAAAGAGGTTTGGTAAAGTAAAGAAGTTTGAAAAAATCACACTAGAAAAAGTCAATTTCTATATTTTTTTTTAAAAAATCTATTTTATTTTAAAATGTTTTACAATTTAGACACGTAGTTTTTAATGATAAAGACTTTTACAGTAAAAGTTATATTTATTAATACTCTTTAAAATAAAATAGCTTTCATTAATAAATATATGTGCATCTACTTATTTCCACATTTAAACTTAACTTAGTCCACAACCCGAAGGTTGGTTGGATGCTCCCGAAGGAGGCATACTAAGCCATTGTGTCAGAGGTAGGACGGCCAGTTCCTTTCCTCTGGGACCTACAGTTTAACGTGGAATCCGAACCACGGAATTCCCACATTATTATATCATAATTCGATGACTGCCCAGGAAACTGTGTGAAACGCACGGGTCAGCTAGTATACAAGAATTTCTGGTTTAAAAATATGAGTTCCTTGTTCCAACCAAAGAGAAACTAACATCAGTAGGTTACTGGTACCAGAATCTTCTACGAGATGGCGTTAGAGCCTTTTCCGAGATACCTAATAAAAGAATTGCACGTTTTTTTGTAAAATCGCGCTTTTGTTGGACGATATTTATTTAGATAAACTTTTGAGTTGGTAACTATGTTTTATTTAAAACGTCCAGCAATTACAGTTTTTCTATACGGTTTTGTGATCTTAAAGTGATTGATTACTTCGCCTGGCCTGAGGTCAGTTCAATTGGATTCCTCTGTATTACAATATAACATGTAAAAAATGTAAGGTATGAGTTAAGATATTGATAGCTTCTAAGCTATTTATAAACACTTTTGCAGAATTCATAATGTACGTTTTAATAATTTGGAGTCCAGTTTCTCTGTGAAGTTGTGAGTTTCGTATAAACCAAGGTGCTTTTAAAATAGTGCGGAGAAGTTTGTTTTGTAGGGATTGTATTCTTTGTAGTTTGGATGGACCGGCTGTGCACCATACGGGGGATGCTTATAGCAAGGCGGGTTGGATCAGTGATTTGTAGAGTAACAACCCGCTTTCGATTTTAAGTGAGCTTCTCTTATTCAGAAGAGGATAGAGTTTGGAGATGCGAATATAGGCTTCGGATAGTTTCTGATTAATGTGGTTCACATGAGTTGGTTAAATATTATCATTATATATATAATAACAATGAGCAGGAAAAAGCTTTAAGGCAATAAAACTAAGGAAGGATAGGGAAATATGACCCAACACTTACCACAGATGAAGGCGGCTGGGACGACGAATCTTGTGTTTGTTTTTTGTTCGTCGTCCCAGCCGCCTTCATCTGTGGTAAGTGTTGGGTCATATTTCCCTATCCTTCCTTAGTTTTATATATATATATATATATATATATATATATATATATATATATATATATATATCATAATGTCATCTCCAATTTAAATTTTATTTACTGTGTCACTTATTTAACATATTGTTGAATCGTAAACATCACACAACACTGGGAAACTATTTTTCTACTAGGTGGCATAAAACATTCGGAATAGGGGACTTCTAACTGCGGTCTTCTTCGTGTGTGTATTCAGTTCACTACTACTTTTAATTTGCAGGATGTAATTAAACAATTGTATTGTAAATTGTAAAATGCTTTTCATAAATTTTGACAAAAAAAATGTTCATTTAAATGAATACAATCTGTAGATCATCTTAGCATATAAACATAAAACTTTAAAAATAGTCCCTTTTAGCAATATAGAGGTTTAATGTCTAAAACTAAAAATTGACTACAGTAGAAACTGTATTATACACGTTGCCCGACTCACCGTAAAACGCCACTGCACCTACGATGGGCGTTGTAGCTCTTTCATCATCAAATAAACCAGCTGAAACGACATTCCATCAACTAATTTCGTAAGGAATATTTTTGGGGGGGGTATTTCTAAGTCATTTATGTTACTGTATCACGTATATTATTACTGAATGGTGTTTTCTTGTGACAAGCGATTACACCTAAACGAATTCGATAAATGAGATATTATTTTAAAGATTAAGGTCTCCACTTTGGTCAAATAATATTTTAAGAAAGGAATTTTTCCGAATTCAACCCTCAAAGTGAAAAAATACCATTATTTCTAAAACTGTTTTTCTTTTGCTTCAAGCACTTAACCAAAATAGATAGATCAGGTATCATTTTAAAGACTAAGAACTCTGCTTTGGTTACATCTTATTTTAAGAAAATAATTTTTAGGAATTGAACCCTTGAAGACCAAAAGTATCAATATTACTGCAACGTGTTTTTTTTTTTTTTTTTTTTTTTTTTTTTTTTTTTTTGTTACGAGAGTTTTATCTTCCTTGCCACCTAGCCGAAACCGAGAAATGAGGTATCATTTTAAAAATTAAGGTCTCCACTTACATCAAATTATACATTAAGACAGAAATATTTTTTTGTAATTAGACCTTTAAAGGGCAAAAGTGATAATTATGAAAGTCGCGCGTATCAGGCAGTTTAGAGCCAAGCCCTTAGGTCAGGATCGGCCAACTCAAATGATCTTGCGGGCATCATAAGTCCGTGGGCCGGATATAAAATTATACATTCACTAGAATATTATTTTAAAATCAAAGCTAATTTTTTCTCATGATTTCAACAGTTAATTTTTGAATATATTGATGCACAAATAATGTATTTACTTCATACATTGGTTTTCACATTATAAAATTATCAAATAAATATATTTTGTAAAAGTGTGATGAATCTCGCGGGCCGGAATAATCTTCAAGGCGGGCCGCGGGTTGTCCACCCCTGCTTTAGATAGCAGCAGCACATATCATAGAGGTGTTAATAAACTGCTTCATTGGCGTCGGCAAGGGATGAGTGAGTTACCGATATACAGCAGCATCGCGTATCACGGAGATATCAACTGTGGTTTTTGTGCAATAAGTAATTTTTCTGATATTTTTTTTTTCTGTTATGGAAACATTTCTGTTTTGCTACACAACTCCTGTGTAAACATTTTACTTCCGAAATTTTATCACGGTCTATGATCGCGGCAACACAGAGTTATGAATATGCTGTGTGTAATTTTTTTCATGTTACTTGTATTCGGTTAAGGTTAGTGACAACTTGCGTTCAAAACTTTTTCCTAACTGTTTCGTAAAATGTTGTAAGAATTTTTTTATGTACCTGTTACACTAAAAAATAAACAATCGCTACAAATCACATGGTTTTTTTTATCGTATGACAAACCATCAATCTCATAATTCATCGTATTTTATTCGCGACATTTTCTCATGGGCCATCTAGTCTTCTATAAACATTAAAGGTCAAAATAAACAAAATGTTTAGTATAAAAATTCCAGAAACTATAGTATAACTAGATTAATTGAGCTAAAACACATAAAGTTACATTCTTACTTTCGGCAAGAATGGCTTTCAAAATAAAATTAATTAAAATAATGACTGCATTGTTACGTAATAATAAAGGATCGTGTTGTCGTAATCAACTGCAGACAAGGTTTATATTGGCGGCGCATTACGCTCATATCGAAACCACCTTAATCTAATCCCGTAAATCTACCGGATATTTGATACCTACAATTTAAATGGACATTACACGGTAGACTATACCAGAGGTGAAGAGCTGAGAAAGAGATTTAAACCGAAGGCCCTTTGATCTCCAGTCAGACGCCTTACCCATTGAGCCATCAGGACGCTCTATGTAGTGATGAAAAGTTACTTTTAAAGTTCTCAATGTATTATCATTACTTCACTGGGGAATTATGGGAATTACACACTGTTTCTCAATATTGCTGAATCGTTTTTTAATATTAATGAATGTTAATATAGATATTAGTGCTTCGTATAATTATAGTTTGCTGAAAAAGAAAATACCGTCTATAATTTTAGCAGGGATGAAGCAACAATCCACATTAACAAAGTACATGTTATCTCATCTTCCTGCTGTTCCTGAAAATCTATGCGATAAGTACATCGTGGGCTGTATCCAGTAAATATTTTGGTTACCTTTAAACAGCTTGTGCTATGAAATACATTTAAACACGTACTGACAAATGTTAAGTCAGTGGAAAATTCTAAACAAGTTATCAATTATTTAAAAAAACTGATTTCCAGTTAAATTATTAAACACTAGCTGATACCCGCTACTTCGTACGCGTGGATTAAGAATATCTTTCTAAGAAATAAATATTGAAAGTTGTTGGTAGCGAAGGATTGGTCACAAACAACACCGAGTCGGCATAATATGACCGGAAAGCCATCGCTATATCATTCTACCATCAAACCTGTCTCTTGAAGATAATCAATTTCCAATATATTTAAAAACAGAAAAACAAACGAAGGTGAGGGGATGTGGGGGAGGGGGGGAGGTGTTAACTAGGGGCGGGTTTATTTCAGATTGGCCTTTTCTTCAGCATGAGCATCCGATTCTTGGGTTCCAATAACTTTAGCTGCTCGTGCTCTGCTAGGGCTACAACTTAGGCCAGTTTACGCCCGCAAGGCATGTCAAAAAAGAAGGCAAAAAAAAAAAAACTTGTGCCATGTGCCAGAAAAATTTAAGCAGACACAAAGTAATAGGACAGAGAATATCTACATCTACACTAAATAATACTTTTTTTCTCTAAATGAAATTTATTAACAAATTATACACTAACATAATACGCGAGAAGCAACCGACGTAACATTACAGACTAAAACACACATCCGTCTCTGTGTCACAATTCGACAAGTTCTCAACATTTCGTGACTACAACAGTTAATCACACCGGAAAAAAAAAAAAAAAATGTTCTATGCTCTCCCTACAGATTTTCTTGGCAAATTCCGTCAATGTCGGTAGAGGCATTTAGTCGTCAAAACGTAACAAAAAGACAGACTTACTTCCGCATTTATAGTATTATTACTGCAGATCATACACACACTGACTGCAAATCACCCTTGAGCGATCAATGTCATGTAAAAAAAGTGTACACCTACAGCATTGCAAGACTACCTACGATTTGCCTCGCATTGTACCCCTAAATTTGTGATATCTACAGTTTAACATTTCATCCGAATAACCAACAGTCCAGGCGTGACACTTGCGATCAAAAACAATTTTTAAAAATCTTTGCCTCCACGGAGATTTGGACGGAGACCACGATCCAAACATCAGTAAGCAAGCGATTTAACCACTGAGCTACCCGACCACCGTATCGAAAGGCAATACTGAGACTTAGACATTCAACGTGTCTGTCTATCGCCATTCGGTAATTTTTCGAAATTAGAAGACAACATGTATTATTTATACAGATAATTTTTCAACCAAATGTAGACAGTATTTTTCTTTTTGTTTCAAAGAATAAGTGTGCAAAGTTTCATCGAGATCGAATGAAAACTGTGGATTTGCATGACGAACAAACAAACATACATTCATCTTTATATATATAGATAATTCATATGAAGAGTGACGTAAGAACATACTGACCATGATTATCTCTGAATCTTCTTGTAGTCGCTCTCTCTCAATCCAAATAAACCTCGGAGCTGTAATCCTTGAGACGTGAAGCTTTTCCAAACTAGTGTTCACTTGGGAAAGGTACACACGCAGCCAAAACAACGAGTTAACCACCATAACTAACTGAAAGTAACATGATAACTTCGTCAAGCAGTATAAAACGCTTGCTTGAAGTAGCCATTGATTCCACTGGAAATAAAAAAATCCGCCAATTGAGGGTGCTAGGTAGATCAAGACGCAGCAGAATACTTGCAGCCGGACGAGTTTCTTGAAGCAGATATTTTCGGAGAAGTGGTCTCCATCAAACAGATCAAACACACGAAACCCCTCCTCGGCAGCTTCTTTCATCTTCCGAAAAATTACAATCGGTATGAGTATAATGACTTGGTGCAGGATAAACATTGCTGCTATTCTGTACTTCCAGACCCAGATTATGTACTTCTGATCATCACTTGTGAATGCTCTATCCAGCACAGCCACGTAGGCAATGAACAGAAGGAACAATAAGAAAACTGCGTATGACATCCAGAACTGTGACACTTTGAAGGCCATGTTCTTTTTTAAATCAATTACCACTGTCATCATTCCCATCAAGCGAATCAAAAGAATTATTGGCAGCAAGTCCTTAATGACTGTTACAGATTGCTCTTCTCGAACAGAGCTATCATCAGAACTTTCTCTTCTTCGTACTGGAGCACTGGAATGGCCTGACATCATTTTAAAAGTCTGCATAGTTTTAAATGCTGTCAGAAAGCGTGCGAGCGTGGAGACAATCACCTAAGTACGAACCAGCGGAATCGACTGCCCCTTCGTCGTCTCCCCACTGTCTGCTAGCTTGGATGCTTTCAAACGGGGTTCTAAATTACTTGACACACTTTTCGATCGATCAAAACATTAGTGTGATTACCAAGCAGACCTTCGTGTCTCGTTTTGACGCTCCATTAAAACGCCGAAATACAACGGTACACTTTCGCTGCTTAAGATTCCAATTGTGATCAGCTACGAGTATTTTTTGGATCCATTACCGTTAAAGTAAAGGTAATTACATTATTAACAAACGATTTTTTCTTAATTATTTTCTAGCTTATCCCGCTGTAACAAACTAAGGCTACCTTTAAATCTTCCATCTGCGATGTGCCCATTATTCGAGTGCTAGACCGCTTTTAAATGAGCGTTCCATTTGCCTCAACATTTCTCAACAATTTTGCAACAGCGTTATCTCTTCATTGCTGGGGTTCTAATAACCGCCCTTTAAGCAACACTTAAAATAAGTTACACACCCGTCTTCGTTTTTACATTTCTGCCTCGAAATATTCCCTCACTTTATGATCTCGGAGCAGATAATTTGACATTTTGCACTTTTATCTTCTAACCCTGTACCTTCAGCAAAATTATCAGATATAAAATCATTTTCGCAAGTCCAAAATACGTACAGATCCAATCTAAAACACTGAAGTGCATTAAACACATTCATAATATTTTTGTACCAAGGTAAAGCTTGGAAATCATACACTAATAACTCTTGTTTTCTTTTACAAAATAATAGTTAATGGGCAAATAAACCTCCAGTTCTATAGTTACAAACTTTAGCTAAAATTAAATGACGTAGTTTTTAAAAATATTCCAGTGCCAACAAGTTAAGTATTGCCACGATGAATATTTAGGTTTTACGAATATCGACCTTTTTTAAAGCAATGTTATTGTTTCACCAAATAGAGCATTTGTAACCTTACGTTTCATAAACAAGTTCTGTGTTTTCTGTACGCAATATTTCCCAAGGTTCTAGAAAAAAAAAAAGCAGCATACACTCCAGGAAATTGAAATAAGAACACCGTGAATTCATTGTCCCAGGAATGGGAAACTTTATATACACATTCCTGGGGTCAGATACAACACATGATCACACAGACAGAACCATAGGCACATAAACACAGGCAACAGAGCATGCTCAATGTCGGCACTAGTACCGTGTACATCCTCCTTTCGCAGCAATGCAGGCTGCAATTCTCCCATGGAGACGATCGTAGAGGTGCTGGATGTAGTCCTGTGGAACGGCATGCCAAGCCATTTCCACCTGGCGCCTCAGCTGGACCAGCGTTCGTGCTGGGCGTGCAGACCGCGTGAGACGACGTTTCATCCAGTCCCAAACATGCTCAATGCGGGACAGATCCGGAGATTTCGCTGGCCAGGGTAGTTGACTTACACCTTCTAGAGCACGTTGGGTGGCACGGGATACATGTGGACGTGCATTGTCCTGTTGGAACAGCATGTTCCCTTGCCGGTCTAGGAATGGTAGAACGATGGGTTCGATGACGGTTTGAATGTACCGTGCACTGTGCAGTGTCCCCTCGACGATCACCAGAGGTGTACGGCCAGTGTAGGAGATCGCTCCCCACACCATGATGTCGGGTGTTGGCCCTGTGTGCCTCGGTCGTATGCAGTACTGATTGTGGCGCTCACCTGCACGGCGCCAAACACGCATACGACCATCATTGGCACCAAGGCAGAAGTGACTCTCATCACTGAAGACGACACGTCTCCATTCGTCCCTCCATACACGCCTGTCGCGACACCACTGGAGGCGGGCTGCACGATGTTGGGGCGTGAGCGGAAGACGACCTAACGGTGCGCGGGACCGTAGCCCAGCTTCATGCAGACGGTTGCGAATGGTCCTCTCTCATACCCCAGGAGCAACAGTGTCCCTAATTTGCCGGGAAGTGGCGGTGCGGTCCCCTACGGCACTGCGTAGGATGCGACGGTCTTGGCGTGCGTCCGTGCGTCGCTGCTGTCCGGACCCAGGTCGACGGGCACGTGCACCTTCCGCCGACCACTGGCGACAACATCGATGTACTGTGGAGACCTCGCGCCCCACATGTTAAGCAATTCGGCGGTACGTCCACCTGGCCTTCCGCATGCCCACTATACGCCCTCGCTCAAAGTCTGTCAACTGCACATACGGTTCACGTACACGCTGTCGCGGCATGCTACCAGTGTTAAAGACTGAGATGGAGCTCTGTATGCCACGGCAAACTGGCTGACACTGACTGTGGCGGTGCCCAACCGCTGCGCAGCTAGCGCCCTTCGACGGCCAACAATGCTGTTCCTGGTGTGTCTGCTGTGCCGTGCGTTTGATCATTGCTTGTACAGCCCTCTCGTAGTGTCCGGAGCAAGTATGGTGGGTCTTACACACCGGCGTCAATGTGTTCTTATTTCAATTTCCAGGAGTGTATAAATGGAAATACAGTTTACTGTATCTGCTTAATCAGATTGTATAGTATCTTATTCTGGAACAAATATGTATTATTTAGTACTACTTCGGCAAAAGTATAGAATACGGATGAAGGCTACAGAACAGATTATTTTTCCTGTTTTTTAATAGCCTGTTATAATGTAAGGAGCATTTACTTTTCAAAGAATTGATTACATTTTTACAATTTCTATATTATATGTATGATCAACAGAGGGTTTACCAAATACTGTGCTATATTAATACCGAGCATGGTTGGTTTGCAGTTAACGCTCTGGCCTTGCCCTTGGAAGGAGGCGGGTTCGATTCCCCGTCCGGTCATCCAGATTTGGGTTTTCCATGGTATCCCCAAATCACTCCAGGTGAATGCTGGGATGCTTCCTTCAAAAGGCTATGGTTGAATTCCTTCCCGTTCCTTGTCCCCAGTCCCACCCCACCTCTAATGAACTCGACGAGGCGTAAAGCCACAAGTAAAAGTAAAAAAAAGCTGTATTAATGTATAGTAAAATCTGGTTAATTGTTTAACAAGAAGTTATTTACTACTAATATGAAATTTCTTTTATATTGAATATTTTTTTTCTCTGCAGTTTTTTAGTGTTATAAAAAAAAATTCAACTTCAAAGAGATGGATTATTTGTCCGGGTGTGAATTTTTATTTTTGTCCCTTAAACGAACTTTTCTGTATGAATTATTTCATATTTAAGTATTTGATTTGATCAATATTTTTTCCCCACTTTTATAAACAAAACTAGCTGATAACCGCGACTTGGTACGCGTGGAATAAGAATTTATTTACCAAAATTGAATACATGTAGTTATTGGTAACGAAGCATTGGTCCCAAACAACACCGAGTCGCCATCACTTTCTCATTCTACAGTCGAACCTGTCTCTTGAAGGGAATCAATTTCCAACATTTTTAAAAACAGAAACACAAACGAAGGTGCGGGGATAGAAAACAATTTTCTTTAATAATCTTTTCCTCCACGGAGATTCTAAACCGGAGGCCACGATTCAAACGTCAGTAAGCAAGCTCTTTAACCACTGAGCTACCTGACCACCTTATGGAAAGGCAGTGCAGATACCTACCCATCCAACGCGTCTGCCTATCGCCGTTCAGTAATTTATCGAAATTATAAGACAACAAGTATTATTTACACAGATAATTTTTCAACCAACTGTAGACAGTATTTTTTTCCTTGTTTCAAAGAATAAGTTTGCAAAGTTTCATCGAGATCGGATGAAAACTGTGGATTTATATAAAGAACAAACAAACAAACATTCATGTTTATACATATAGATAATACCTAAAAAACGCAAGTCAAATCTATTTAAAGTGAAATAATCAAAACACTGTAGTTTCTATTGATTGTTGTTCTAATATGGATTTCAATTCTATCAGTGTCATTATCACTTTCAACATAATTTACAATTTCCCGCTCCTATTTACGCGTGTTATAAATCTGATATTCTTGATGCTGTCCGGCTAAATAGACAACTGAGCACAATATTCAAACACGTCACGTATTTCTGATTGTTTTCAACGACAAATTCACGTACGGCCATCTAGATTTCGGAATACCTTGGTTTCTGAAAAAAAAAGAAAAAAAAACTTTCAAGGCAAATACTGAGATGGTTTTCTGAGAAGGTCACTACCCAGTTCCTTTCCTTTCCTTACCTCAATTCTCTCCCAACCCTCATAACCCTGACGTCGACGAGGAGAAAAGTCAAAATAAAAGAAAAAGTAATGAAAAATTTTCAGCCACTAATGTTCCTAATATATTGACATATCAAAATGTTTTATACATTAGTAAAAACCGGATTGTTAACGCTTTTCTGGGAAAGTCTTCTGGTACTTCACCTTCCATTGCAATCTTCTGATTTTTTTGTCTATTGGTTATTTCTAAAATTAAAGTTGTTAAACAAATTATATCACCATGCTCCGTCATCAAAAAATCAAAAACAGATTGAGGCGAGGTTTCTGCAGATGAGTCCAGCGTAAAACAGTTTCATAATCGTCTTATTAGAGTAGTAGGAATAATAAAAGCAAAACTAATAACGTATTGTGGTTTTATGAAATCAGTCACCCGCTTCGAGTTCTCTTAAGTCGCTGTAGCCGTTCCGAACCCGGAAGTTTAACAAATTTTCACTATAGGTTATTACCGAACCGGTTTAGAGTTTTTGGTCACCATATTCTGCTCCAGATAAGAAGGTTAAATTCAAAACTTCTCCGCAACGTATTTGGAGTGAGGATACTACACTGTTAATATTATTTGTTTTTCATATAAGGTCGTTAGACATGGTTCCTTCCAGTGAATAGTCCAGCACTGGGTTTCTCCTTCCCCCTCCTCACATAATCGTCCACAGCACTTATCACGCAGACATCTAAACATATACAGGAATATTAAAAAATACGGTGGGTAGTAATACCATAGTTTTGGCTTACTATGGATCTTATAGTATTTTCGGATCTGTTGTTGTGAAGAATATACTGTTTCACCCCATAAAAGCGATGTTAAAATTGGCAGATGAACAGGAGTGAAAGCATATTTGCACCTGATCTATGACTTATTTCTAGCAATTTGAATTGGATTTTTTTTTATCAATGCCATCTCAATAGGTTAGTAATGTTTTTCCCTTAGGAAAGTCACAGCGTTTCACTAACTTTCCGAGTTCATTTTACGGCATCGAAAATCAATGGTACAGTTTTGTAACCTATGACTGAATGCCCTTGACATATTCAGAAAAGATACTTTAAAGGTTTTTTGTTTTATGTATTTAGTGCATATTCTTTACAACCTTACTTTTACCACTTATTTTTACTTTCAGTAATTAAATACCCTAATATTCCTTATATTTCCAGTGTCAGATCTGCGCAATAGGAATTTTATTTAGTCCTCTATAACCATCACTGGTTTTTTTTTATACCACCGGTGAAATCAAATTACTATTAAAATCATATCACATATCCTTTAAGTATCAATTCCATTGCTTTATTACAATTTCAATAAGTAACAAAGATCATCCACTTATCTTTTCATCCTCCATTTACAAATTACAAATTACCGAATACAACTTTTACAATTCACTATTTTACTATCACACTTTTCTTTCACCCTCGGTCTTATGTTTTCAATGTTAAATCCCGCCAGGATTTTGTAGCTAGTTTCTTCGTTAAGCTTTTCCAGCCAAGCCTCCTCTCATTTCTTTTCAACTATTTTCTTCTCACCAGAGATCTTCTATACCTTTTACTTGAAGGTAGGTGACCTTAGATCTTAGAAACCCAAAGTTAATATCCGAAATCATAATTACTTTATAGAAAATAATTTTATAATTTTAAAATTCACAAGTAGTTAGGTTGTGTGCCTCACAATATCTTGTGATGTGTTTGCGATCTATAGGTTTATCTTCTAATTGTTAGTGAAATAATTTTTCGCTTGCTTCTTCAGTTTTAGTTTGATCCATGAACGGTTACGCTTCACTGATAGAATTTATTTCTACTTTTATTTTTTTGCAGTCCATTAATTTATTGAAGACATTGTACCAGCGCATATTTCATCACCATGTCTTTCATCGTATTCATCTCTTTTTCCGTTAACGAGCTTTTGCCCCTCTTCAAGCTGGGAAAAATTGTACTTATAATAAAATGTAACGCACCGAAATCTGTACAATAAATATATTTTGAAGAAGCATCAAATATAGAATCAAAACTGGATTTTTTTTATTTTTGTCTATCTTTCTATATGTACACCAATAAAGTTGCTGTCGTCATGGCTGATCACGAGAGCCACAGGCGTGACATTGAACTACGAAACTGCGACGACCGCTCATAACGGATTAGCGAAACACATCATGTATACGATGCTCTTCAATATACCCCCATTCATATTCGTGGCGGGATGGCTACAATTTTCATCTATACCAAATGAACCCTGCTACTAGGTGACTAATTACAACAAAAATATTATAGCTATTGTTTTATCATATATCTTTAAACGAGCAAATCTTATATATATATATATATATCGGATCTCGGAAACGGCTATGGCGATTTGGATGAAATTTGATATTTAGATAACATTTTGACTTTTAAGATTACCTAAATAGTTGTCTTCCCTACAAAAAAGCGAGTTTACAAAATACGAACAATTTTTTCACTCGGTAGGCCTACCTCGAAAATGGCACTAGAACCATCTCGTAGGCAATTCAGGTACCAGAAAGCCTGCAAATAGTTTCTATTTTATTTCAAAGAATACATATTTAAACGAACAGTTCTTGTATACTGGCTGACCCGTGGAAATATTAGCACTGCAAATGTAAAAAATTTAAAAAGGAAGATAATTGAACTTTATCATTGGTTTTGTCAGATGTGATACTTTACAGAAACTTCTTTGAAAATAATATCATCGTTTACTTTTTGACCGTAAAAAGTGGTTGTTAGTTTGTCATTAAATACTACCACGCGAGGTATGAGCGTAGTTTTATCGGAGTGAATGAATTTAGCACTGATGATGTTCTATCATTACCGTGACGTCGCAATCTGATGATGAATTCTTATAGAACTTGACGAAACTTATCGAAAATAAAGAATAAATGTTCATGATATCTCGCTTGGTAACAAATAATGGAGGATCGTTTTCCCAATTTACAACACCTACCTGTTTTGATCAGCCAGTTAGTGGGTGACGTTTACTCGAAAACAGAGACGGAGGGATTAGTGTTTATTCACACAAATAAAAAAAGACAGCGTGTTGAAAGTTATGTTGATCTGCGGGACGCAATGCAACAGGAGTTTAGGGTTTTAACGGAGGTCATCTTAGCGGATGTGGATCCAGATGCGGTTGTTCTGTGCTTGACATCCGTGGATGCGGATATTTTTGCGGAAGTAGATGTGGAGTAATAAATTCATAATTATATAGATTTAAAAATTTTATCAAAAATAAACTTAAACTCCAAACAAGTAGGGATATTTTTATGACAAATTCTACATTTAGCTTCTAATACTGTCATATTTTCTGTCTCATATCTCAACAACAAAAAACGTTGGATGATTTAAAGAATTAATTAAATTATTTCCATAAATACGCAGACGTTAACATCAATGATCTATGCGACATAATAGGGGGGATGAAAAGATTATTTGCCGATGATGCTATTATTTATCGCGAAATCAAAACTGAGAACGACTGCGCTTTGTTACAAGACGATATTATGAAAATAATTGCGTGGTGTAAAGATTGGCAGTTGGAGTTAAACGCTAAAAAGTGCCAAGTCATGCGTGTAAGTAAAAAGGTGACACCAATTAACTATGAATATACAATTAATGGCACTGTCCTTAGAACGGTAGATTCCGCTAAATACCTAGGGGTAACAATTCGTAATAATTTGTCATGGAATGAGCATATCGAGAATGTAGTGGGGAAAGCAAATCATATGCTCCGATTTCTAGGTCGTAATTTAAATCAATGCACTCAGGAAGTTAAATCGATTGTATACAAGTCACTAGTACGTCCTCACTTAGAGTATTGTTGTTCTGTATGGGGTCCCCATCAAAAGGGGTTAATGGAGGCATTAGAGAAGGTCCAAAGGAGAGCCGCCCGATTCGTGACAGGTGGAGGGAAAGCGTAAGTGCGATGTTGAAGGAGTTAAATTGGGAAGACCTGGAACACGGAAGGCGTTGCTCTCGACGGAAGCTAATTGAAAAATTCACGACAGACGTATTTCGGAATGACAGCCAGCAAATATTGCTACCAGCAACATTCATATCTCGAAATGACCGTGAAAATAAGATAAGAGAAATCAGGGCCAGAACCGATTCATTTCTGTACTCATTTTTCCCACGAGCGATTAGGGAATGGAATAGAAAGGATTTACCGGGCGAGTAAACTTAGAATTCGACAGGAGTAGCTTCTGATAAAGCACTCCGGCCATCCTGATCTGGTTTTTCCATGGTTTTCCCAGAACACTCCACGCGAATGCGGGAATGGTTCCTCACAATAGCCCATGGGCGCCTCCTGCCATATCCCTTATATCCCTTCCAAACCATAAACCTTTTCGATAGGTGCAATGCACCCTCCGCCACACACTTTTAGTGAATCGCGGAGTAATAATAATAATAATAATAAAAACAGTCTTTGTCACAAGAACTTTGTGGTTCGACTAATTGAAGCATCAAGCACAAGATCACTCCACCGCACATCTCCGTGCCTACCACCCGCCTTTCCCCCACTCTAGCGACCCATTCACAGTCCAATATGTAGGGCCTACGATGATCCGGTTGTTTCGATGTAGGACTCTTGTTGGAGTGTGAAAGGGGCTGCAGGGCTACACGTACCTCGTGTTGGACTCGCAGACAAGCAACACGGGCTTCTGCAATCCAACAAAGTATGGCGTTGTAGCTGTTCCTTCTTATAAGGAACGGATAATATCACTTTACGGTGAAACAGAGAAAGCAACATATTGAGAGAACTCTACGCTCTGTGAACGAGCTACATTGAAGACTCGCAACATAAACCTGCCTCTATTAACAACACCGAATGTGTAGGGCCTATACCTCCGCCAGTAGGGTCTTGGTGCAAGGCCAGAGCACCACCTACTCCATCGAGCTCTTAAATTCTTTAGCTGCGCCCGTGTTGGCTTCGCACGTATTAAACTTAAAAGTTGATGTGACTTTTATGCTGTTACTAAATTTAGGTCCACCAAAATTATTCTAGGGGACCCCACTTAAAGTGACCAATCTGCAGTGGAACTTAATAGAAGCGGAGATTTTGAATGGAAGCGGTTCTGAGGAACAAGTTTTTATTCCCCGGATGCCACTTATGCCAAATAATTTCCCGTTCCGCTTCAAACGTCAACAGTTTACAGTAAGCGTATGCTTCGCTATGACGATAAACAAAGACGCTGCGAACTATGAAACCTGGAGCGTCCATAAACGACGTAGCCTAATTTTGGCCTCCTATGAACCCGCCCTCCCTCCCCTCGTAGACTGAAGTGGTTTTTGCTTCTACAACACCCTCCCCCCCCCCCCCCCCCCCCCCGCGTGGCACGTAGCTTTTTTTCCCTATTGTACGACAACTTGTACCGTTTTCTCTTGTCAGACTATCGTAAATTACATACGGAGAGAATTATATGACATAAATAAATATTCACAGTTCTGTACCTTATTTTAACTGTGACAAATAATATCAACGAAAAGCTACGCGGCTTTGCTCAGAACTGCCCCCCTCCCCCCCACGTAACCCTACGTAGGTTTCTACCCAACTCCTCCCCATCTACACCAAACCAAGTAGTTTATGGACGGTCCCCCCAGCTGCTATAGCCACTGTCAACTGTACGTGGCACTATCCAGACTAAGCGAATCCATCAATACGTTTATACAAGGTGTTACAAAAAGGTATGGCCAAACTTTCAGGAAACATTCCTCACACACAAACAAAGAAAATATGTTATGTGGACATGTGTCCGGAAACGCTTACTTTCCATGTTAGAGCTCATTTTATTACTTCTCTTCAAATCACATTAAACATGGACAGCAACAGAACGTACCAGCGTGACTTCAAACACTTTGTTACAGGAAATGTTCAAAATGTCCTCCGTTAGCGAGGATACATGCATCCACCCTCCGTCGCATGGAATCCCTGATGCGCTGATGCAGCCCTGGAGAATGGCGTATTGTATCACAGCCGTCCACAATATGAGATCTAAATGGAAAGTAAGCGTTTCTGGACACATGTCCACATAACATATTTTCTTTGTTTGTGTGTGAGGAATGTTTCCTGAAAGTTTGGCCGTACCTTTTTGTAACACCCTGTATATCCTTCCGACGTTGTAACGAATAATGATGGAAGAGGGAAGCTCTGTAAACAAGTGAAAATAAATACTGAAGTCAGTGAAATGGCGGTGTGAAAATAATTGTGCTGGTTAAGTCGTCATGACCCACACTGTGGATCGCGGGTTCGTTCCCTGTTCGTAGCAATACTTTCCTCTGCGTGCGTTATTTTTGGCTACTTTTCACTGTTTGTAACCTAAAAAATTTATTTTTACAAGATTCGTCTAAATACGGTATATTTTTATTTTTTATGAAACTTACTACATATGTTTCTTACTATGTAACTCAAAATACTATAGGTACCTCATTCAGAGTGGGCTTCGGGTGAGTCTACGATTTGTTTCTCTCCTGAAACAGCTGGGGCAATTAAAGATTATATAGCAGTAAATCAACCTCAAACAGCCCTAAAAACACTGGTGCTCCGCTAGTATGAGATGAGTTATTTGACAATATATATAACTAACTGACATGTAACACATCTCACTACACAACTACACGCCATCAGAAATATGGTTTTGCCGATTCACATTCCAAGCAAATTCCTCCCAAGTGACTTCGACTCTAACTGGCAGAATTTTTGTTTGGAACTTTACCCCTTGTCGACAGCTACGGCATTAGATCTGGGAGAAGATTGGCAGCAAGACGTGACAATAATCCTTTTGAAGATGTGGTTCTTGGCTGAAGAGACTATGTAATTCGCATTTGAAACCTTACCTGATTGCAATATAAATTATAGACTTCACCTAATAGTAAAGCAAAATCTAACATAAAATCTCAGCATTAAACTAAGATATTTAGGAGATGAGGAACGCAAGGTAGAAAAGGAATACAATTTTAGGAATAATAAAAAAAAATTAAGAGAAAAGAAAAACAAAAAAGTTAATCTTTTCAGCTTACGCTAATTTTTATTCTCGGTAGATTAGCACAAGTCGTGTTAACGTTAGTTATTTCCTAAATTAGCTAACAGCAAGCTTTAGAAAAACTTATCATGTCCCTCGTGGTAAGAAAAGAAGTGTAATTCTTCAAATAACGAGGGAAAGTGCTGCCAGTTGTAACGATAGTGTTGCACCCCAAACAGATGAGGAGTGCATCATCTAAAATAAAGTGGAATATCCCTGAAAGGCGAGAAAAAGACAAAGGCGCTGGTTGGCCAGGACAATCACGTGAGGAAAAGAAGTGTTGTGATTGGCCATGAGAGACGACAGAAGGGTAACGGCGTCATTAGTGAAATTCGTCGGTAGAATAAGTGTTCGGGAGTGGCCGGTCGTGCGAAGAATGTTCACCGAGTACGAATATTCAGTTATGTGCCGCCAATGTTCTGGGCTATAATGAGTAAGGAACGTTAAACATGTGTGCTGAATAAACTGTTGTTCTGTGCGCAAACCTGCAATCTTGAGAATAGTGGAGAGTCTGATACAACAATGATCATGTCTGGTGCCGACATACTATGTGTGGTGATAGAATAAACTGTAAAATAAATGCAGTTCCTGTTTTCGGCAAACGAGTGTTATTAATTACCACAAGGTATAACCACTAATTATCTTATTACACAGTGATTTACGATATTGGATTTAAATAGTTAAAATAAATATTTAGATAACTGAATTGATCCCCTGTCCCAGCATCTACGTTTAAATATCACAGTCTTTCATCGCGATATGGAATTTTATATATCCCTAGCTAGTTAAATTTTTTGCATTTATATTCTTTTCAGAAAATGACAATTGTGGTAAGTTAAGCCATGGTTGATCAGATGAGAGAATTTTTGTTTATTTTATTATTTATTTATTTCTTTGCTTCAATATTAAATATTCGAAATAAATTAAAGGAAGTGGAACATTTATATTATGTTCCGAAATACATGGAGCTAAAAGAAAATGATGAAACCGTAGAGAGTGGTAAACTAATAATCGACGGTATTAGTAGGAACTGAACTCAGTATAAGTAACAGAATGTGCTTTACGGCAATGTGGGATACATTAATAAACTCGCCACTATTTTGTCCGAAAATAATCTCGCCTGATGTCTCTCGGTGAACACGAGGCTTGGTGTCGCCTTCATGGAAGAATCCAACTCTACCAAGTTAGCATTCACTTGCGAAAGACACACATGCAGCCAGAATAGTGCGTAAACAATTAATATTAGTTGGAGATAGTCAGAAATCTTTGTGGCGCAGTACAAAATTAATATTTGAAATTGTAACTCAATCCAGTTGAAACGGAATATAGTGAGGCTGCTAGGCAACATGTAAAACAACACGCAGCAGATTGTTTGCATGCGGAGGATTTTCTTGAAAGATTTTTTGATGTCAAACGTCTCAACAACTTCAAGCCGCTCTTCACCACTTTCGGTTATCCTTGCCGTTATCAAGTTGGGTGTTAGTATCATGGCTAGTTGTAGAAAGAACATTGTCATCATTCTGTATTTCCAGACCCAGAATATGTAACCCTGACTATCGGATGTAAATGTTCTTTCGATCACGAGCACATAACTGATGATTAAAGCTATTAGTACCACTACAGAGTGCATCACCCAAACAAATGATACATTGGACGAACTATCATACTTCTTGAAATGAATTTTTAAGTTTGACATTCCTTACAACCGAAACAGCAAACTTATTACGTTTAGAAGAAAATATTCGGTATATGATTCTTTAGGGCCGTTCGTACTCCGTGATTGAACCGAAGTTTCGAATAGCATTTTATTTTACAATCTGCGCACTCGGATTGTTTTCGGTTAGCACAAAGACTATAGCTCGCGTATGTACTAGTCTTTATACACCAATACTCGCAAGTGTCTGCAGTGCTTTTAAGTTGATGCGAGCTGTAACGACTTTTTGGTTACTAAGGAAATATTGTATCGATTCAAACGTTATTATGCTAATGACCTGACCTTTTAATTAATTGGAAATGAACATAACTTCTCTCAAGTGTAGAATCAATATGGCTGAGAATAACGTCTCCTACATTGCTCTAATATCTATTAGTCTTCTCTCAAACTACTGCGACCTGCATTTTATGCTGACATATCCCAGTTTGATATACGACGTATCGTCTTGTGATATAGGTAATTTAGCTTCCTTCATGCTTCTAGACACAAAGATTCAATGTTCTATTAGCACTCTCTCTTGAGATATTCAGAACACATTTTCCTGATTGCTTTTTAAGGTGCGGTTGTTTAAACTGAGATATTGCTGAGTACATCTTTGTTTTACCTTCTACTGCAATCATTTTTTTAAATACTCTTTCGACTTATCTATGGCCCCTAGAATTTTATTCATAATAATTCATTAACGGATTATTATTTTTTATTTACAATCTATATCAGCGCCAAATGTTCTGCTCTTCAGGATCATCTCCAAAACATCTTATCACTCAGTAATAGCGTTTACATTCATATGGTATTGTCGAGAGTAAATTATCACCAAAAAGTATTATTATTATATTTGATAAAACATGCTTCGTGCAACTTAATATGAGCTGTAGATCATCTGAACATATAGACATAAAACTTTTAAAATTTAGGAAATGACTATGGCTTCATTGATGAAGCTCTAACATATTTCCAATATTTAATTTTAACTTCGTTATGGTAAATATCTTCTAAACCGCACATTCGTAAGGTAAATCAGTTGTGAAGACATGTGTCTTCTTGACCAGAACTCTTCAGTAATGAGGTATTTTCTGCACTGCTCTTTTGAAAACACAAAAAAACGCCATTAAAATTCAGACATAGATGAATTTTCAGTTCAACTATGATAAGCTCCAACCTACACTACCAACGTCGGCGACTCCTACTCTGAAAACCGCAATTTGCTCATTTATATTCTATTAATTTTACCAGGTATTACTGATTCCAATATAGCTGGCACTAATTCCATAAAACGATGAACCGTTAAATATACTTCACAACAATGAGACCTATAAGGACATATTGACGCTTATGGTGTGTGAATCCTTTCGCTTCTCGTGGGTAGACATCCAAATGTTTCCAGTTATCGCATTTATACAAATCTTCAAATATTTCAGACCATGGTTCACTTGAGAAAGATACACACTGAACCAAGAAATAATATTAACTATCATGACCGCTGAATGTAACCAGACAAATTCGTGATGCAGTACAAAAGAGTTCCCTAATGTAACCACTGAACTCTAGAACATCGCAAAGCGAAGGTACCAGGTAAAATACAACTCAGCAGGACATATTTCGTGAGCAAACATCCAACAACTCAATTGCCTTAACCTACGCAACAGAAACGTCTTTCAGCTTACTCACAACTCACAGGCACAATCGGTATGTTTAGTATATGCCATAGTGTAAAACGAACAATGCCGCCATTCTGTATTTACATACGCAAAATATATGTGCTTGATCATCGGATGTGAACGATGTTCCAATACAAGAAAGTAAGTGATAAATATAAATGTCTGCATGATGACAGAGTACACAAACCAAAACGAAGAAACTTTGGTGGAACCTGTTCCTTGTTGACACTGAAGTGTACTGAATTGTGGTGAAGTTATTTTAATTGAGAAGTAATTTTTGAGGCAATAATGTTTTGCGATAACTCCACCTTTCGGTCGTCAATTTAAGCGTTACTAAGAAGTAATTCCACAAAAGTTTGGAGGTAACTGAAGTGTTCATTTAATTGTGATGTGATTTTATAATTTCAGAAATGATTTAAGAATATATTATATTATCACATTAAGTTCACTGGCGTAAATTACGATTCCTATAATGTAGTTGATACTTTGGTTACCAGTGTGTTCGATCTGTCTGCAACTGAATACAGATACACATAAAATGTTGTTATATATAGAATGAGTGGTCAAAATTATCATATTAGAAATTTAAAATCCACAAATTTATAATCAATTGAAAATATATTTATTTACCGATTAACTGAACCAAAATGAATCGACTTCATTTATGAACATATGTGCAAATCCATTATAATACTCTTTTTTTTTTTTTTTTTGCTAACAATTTTCTCCTCTGTTCACTCAGTATATCCAACTATTCGCTGCTTTCTCACTCTTCCGATAAGACGTCGAGGTAATTAGAGGCGAGAAGGGACTGGGGGCTAGGAACGGGAAGGAATTCGCGATAACTGAAGGAAGCATTCCAGCATTTGCCTGGAGTGACTTAGGGAAACGACGGAAAACCCAAATCTGGGTGCCTGAACGGTGCGTTTCCCGAATGCGAGGGCAGAGCGTTACCGTTCACGCACTACGCTCGATGTTAATGTGTTATTTCACTTCTCTTTGTTCAGGTCTGACATCACGACACTGTGGATCCACGTCATGGTAAAACTTGTCTTCGGATCTGATGGCTGTGTGAGTCATTTTCCAGCAACCATTCGACATATTATCTCCACAGATTACATTGGCATGTTTAAAACCATTCAGTAGTTTCTCAGGTTGATCGTACCTTACTGCTTAGACTATACTTTTCATGTTTTCATTTGTTCATTCCTATCAGCATACTGCATTTTGACAACAGTAGACGGGATTTCAATTTAACTATCAATTATACATTTTAAGATATATTCATCAACTTTCTCACTTTGATTTCAACGTCCACATTTTTTAAATATAGTTAAAAAATTGGTTGATATTTCTTCATCGTAGGAACAATATAATGTCAGCATTATTTTCGACAATTTGCTTGTCCTCAGGTTGAAAATATTGAGAAACGCTACATTAGAGGAATACCAGGACTAGGGTTGCCAACCATGGTTTATTATAAAGCATCATATTTTATTTTTGGTCGATATACTTTATCCTAACCATACATTATACGGAAATACCCAGTTTATGGAACTGCATGAAATTGTTAATTTGTTTATAAACCTAGATTTAGGATGTGGTATCATCTATAATCCATAACATTCTAAAAGAAACAAAAGCACTAGCACGAAAAAATACATGTTTAAGGTAATAAATACCTAAATTTAATCATGCTTTTCTTTATCTTCCAAAGATAAATATATTTTATATTCTTCCAAATAAGTTGGCAACACTAGTCGAGAGAGTTTCTTCGACGAGCACAACGCCAAATTCCACCCTGATCATCTCTAGAGCTTCAGACGACCTCTAAATCGATAGTACCTATAAAGCATCAACAAAACATAATAAGATTAATCAGATAAGTTTAAGAAATTATTTGAACCGTCTAGTGATAACTTCAATTCAATAAATGGTTTATATGAAGTGAATACACAGTTAGGTACTGTCGTGGTTGCCCTGTGGTCGTGACATTAATGCTTAAATATTTAGAAATAAACTGAAGGCAGTAGAAAAACCAATATTCCTTCAGGTTCCGAAAAAAAAAAAAAAAAAAAAAAAAAAAAAAAAAAAAAAAAAAAAAAAAAAAAAAAAACAAGTCACCAGAAGCGCAGAGAATGAAAAATAGTAACTGTTGGTATTAATAGGAAATGTAAGCAATATAAGCTCTACGAAATGTGCTTTACATAAACAAACTCACCTGTATCTGGTCTGAAAATGCTCGCGTCTTATGCCTCTCCATGGATATTAGTTTCAGTGTCGCTTTCATGGAGAAGTCCAGATCTACCAGATTCGCATACACTTGCGAGAGACACACATGCAGCCAGAACAACGTGTCAACAATTACGATTAGTTGAAGATAGCCAGAGAGCTTCGTGACACAATACAGAAATGTGATCTGACATTGTAACTCAAACCACTTAAAACGGAGCGTGGTGGCAATGCTGGGCAACACGTAAAACAACACACAGCATATTGCTTGCATTCGGAGGATTTTCTTGAACGACTTTTTGCTGGATGACTTTTCGAGGTCAAACATTTCAATAACTTTAAGCCATTCTTCACCGCTTTCGGTAACCCTTGTCGTTACCAAGCTGGGTGTTATTACCATGGCCAAGTGTAGAAAGAACATTGACATCATTCTGTATTTCCAGACCCAGAATAAGTATCCTTGAATATCAGATGTAAATGCTCTTTCGATCACGAGCCCGTATCCGATGATCAACGCTATCAGTAGGACTAGTGAGTATATCAACCAAAAAATGGATACATTGAATGGACTCTCATTCTTCTTTAATTGAATTTTTATGTTCGACATTCCTAACAACCGAAATAGCAAACTTTTTACGTTTAGAAGAAAATATTCTGTAAAGAATGATTCCTTAGGGCTGTTCGCACTATGTAATTGAACCGAATTTTCAAATGGCATTTTTATTTTACAATCTGCGCACTTCGGACTGCTGGCGGTTAGTACAGAGACTATAGCGCGAGTGTGAACTAGTTTCCGTACACCAACACTCGAAACTGTCTTCATTGCTTTTAAGCTGATGCGTATTTTAACGATTTTGTGCTTACAAAGGAGATATTGGATCGATTCGAACGTTATTATAATAACGACCTGACCTTTCCATTGATTTGTTGCTCCACATAAATTACGAAAACTAAAACATGAACTTCCCTCAAGTGCAGAATCAACATGGATAAGAATAATATCTCCCACGTTCCTCTAGTATCCACTTCTATTTTTTCAAATTACTGCGTTCTGCTAACACATTTCAGTCTTTTAATAACTGTTTGACATACTTCGAGTCATCTTACGAGATCACACATTTATCTTCCTGAAAATATTTCATTCCTTGACTCTTCTGACACAGTGATGCAATGTTCCACCAGCGCCTTCTCTCGAGATATTCAGAATGTTTCGCTTGTTCTTTATGTTGCGGTTGTTCAAACTGTGAAATTTGAAGGAAAATTTAATAATTTATTCCTATTTACATGCATTTCATTTATTATATGATTTATTTATGGATGAGATAGGTGTTTAAATTGATTTTAAAGTAGGTAAATCTAAAAAAGATGCCATAAACCTGACTATTTATTATATAAAGCACATGATTGACAGATGGTGGGTATATTAACTATTAAATCCATAAACAATAAAAAAACCTGATATCTAGACCTCCGTCCTACTTAACGGTCGTTCCTTTATATGAAGCAGTCTGTTAAATTTGAATCATAAACATATGATAATCAGATTGATTGAAATTAGCACAACTCAGAAATATTCCAAAATATGCACGAAAAACAATCACAGACACGTAACGGAATATTTTCCGCTTAATGCTCCTTTTATATTGAAACCTTTTGCTCAGTTTAAAATTCTCAAAACAATATGCTACTTTACTCAGTATTGGTTCGGTAGAGGGATTTTTAATCGTGTGTATTGCTCCATTCAAGGTGTTGTTTGGGTTCCTGAAAGTCCTGTATGAGTGTAAATAGTTAAAAATCAAACTGTTACTGTTCCGTGGCAGTAGCTGTCGACGCTAGCAGATAACAAAGTTCTCGAGCGCACTTCACCTGAGAAAGTGTATGATTCCAGCCACTTCTGGCCAAAAACTAAAGACCACTTACACTTCAAAACTTAACTGTTGGCCGTTTATTCAAGATCCAACAC
Organism: Vandiemenella viatica; assembly: GCA_031002005.1. Taxonomy (NCBI): domain Eukaryota; kingdom Metazoa; phylum Arthropoda; class Insecta; order Orthoptera; family Morabidae; genus Vandiemenella; species Vandiemenella viatica. The sequence continues at coordinate 145,142,369 of JARYHS010012519.1, read as the reverse complement.
GTCACATTCACGGCTGCAGACAGGAAGATCTCCTCCCAGCATATCCTCCCCAGCTCGCCTACTCCTCCCCCTTTTTGTGTTTTCAGTAAACGCCGATCAAGGGGTGACTTCGACTGGCATATTGTTAGATGTCTCGTGGTTTTATTAATATAATAAATTAACTAGTCCACGATCCAGATTCAAATTTTAAATTATTTTATTGCTAGTGAGACATCGGACTCCAAGATACAGTTCACATATAAACACAAAATCTCCAACGATTACATTAGACACTTCTTCCAAAGACAATACTACCAAAACTGTTCGTTCAACACTGTCCTTGACCGACGTAAGCTTTTTCCAAAATATTGTCCAAGTAAAAACTTTATCTGAGACTCTGCTGGTCGCTTTATATAGAACACTACAAAGGCTTCCGATAGATATTTCTCGAACATTAACAATACTTAAACAATTGAAAACATATTAAAAGCAATCAGAATTAATACATACTCATTTAGAATCATTACAAAATGATTATAAATGAATATGAAAGACATTTAAACACAAAATTATTCACATAAATGATTTTAAACTGTAGGAAATCATCCTTTAAACATAGCAGCTCACCTTAATACTTACAATTACAAACATTTAAGTAATTCTCTTGCATAGTTCTGTCCTTAAACATATTAAGTGGTATTTACATAATTTCTTTTCACAAAACAAACCCATTTCCACTGATTTACCATAAAATACAAGACAAACATACAAAACCATTTTCAATCACACTCTGGCTTGCTTCATAAAATACAATTCCAGTTAAAGTTTAGATTTGAGGGCTGTTACAATATCCTCCAATTGTTCCATCATGTAAACAAAAAAAATAAACAAATGTCAACAGTTTAAACAATTTTTCTATTGGCTAACTCACATATTCCCTCAGAGGCGTTCTGAACTTTATCTGTTTTCGTTCATTGTGAGCGACTGATTAAATCGTATGGCATCAATTATGTTCTATTTAGTTCGATAATAGATTCGTCTTTGTAAAACTTATTCCCCATCTCTGTCTTGCGTCGTACGTGGGACAAAGCCTCGCCGTAAGTCTCCACACATGACAGCTCAAGATGGACGTCTGAAATTCCGTATAGCGACCCAAGAGATTTTACCTACCGTGTTGTAAAAAGGCCGATTCAGATTGTGTTGTATCTGTCCACAGACTCTGGACAGGTAGAAGATATCTGAAAAAGATCCCTACCTTTGGGATGCAGAGGTAGTCGAGTTAAAATATTTTGTTCACACCTTAATTGAAAATACAATCCACCAAATAGGGTGAATTGCATATTTTATTGCATGCCCATCTCCGTTTTTTTTTTAAATAAAATATATTATCTATGGTTTGATTATCAGGACAACGTATCTTTGTTGAACATAGCACTTAAAATTTTATTCTTAATAACGCTTTAACGGATTCTTATAATTATTTTTTTAACAATTATACTAGCGCTAACCATCCTGTTTTTCAGTTTCATCTTCCAGACATCTCTTCATACACTAATAATGTTTACATGAAGGTAACGAGCCTGGTGGATGAGCGGTTAACGCTCTGACCTCGCATTCGGAAAACCCCCGTCCAGGCATCAATATTTGGATTTTTCATGGTTTCCCCAAACCACTCTAGGCGAATGCCGGGACGCTTCCTTCAAAAAGACCCTGGCCGAATTTCTTCCATTTCGTTGTCCCCATTCCGTCTCTAATGACCTAGACGTTGATGAGGCGTAAAAAAATGTACACACTTTGACAATAAATTTGGCCGCCGCTGAAAAATTCTATCACTCTTATTTTGCACAATCTGACATCAATGTCATCCTAAGAAGCAGTAACGCTATACTGGCTTGCCAGTATTGCATTACTGTTTCCTGGGATGACATTGATGTCAGATTGTGCAAAATAAAAGTGATAGAATTTTTCAGCGGCGGCCAAATTTATTGTCAAAGTGTGTACATTCACATGACTTTCCTGACAATACGTTATTGCCAAGATGCTTTTTTCATTAAATTTCGATTAAACCTGGCTACACGATCTGTAGATCTTCTGAACCTATAGATATAAAACTTTCAAAACTATCAAAAGTTTATGGCATCATCGGTGAAGCTTTACCACATTTCTAGTACCTAATTTTAATTTCGTTATTGTTAATACGTATCTAACAAACCGTCCAATCGTAATCAGTTGGTGTGAAGACAAGTGCCTTCTTGGCAAGATCTCAACTCTGTATTTAAGAAGTTTAAAAAAAAAAAAAAAATTGTTTTGCTCTACTCTTCTAAAAGCACTAAAAAGTCTCCATCACTATTCAGTCATAGATTATCTCCCAGTTCGACTATGATAAGCTCCAACCAACACAACCTACGTCTGGGTTACTATGTCGACAGTTTATGTTATGAAAAAGGCAATTTGTTCATTTAAATTCTACAAATTTTACCTATTAATGAAAATTTATTAAATAAAGACGGCAATAATCAGCCGTTAGTCTAAGTATATTTCACAACAATTAAACCTATAATAACATACTTACCCTTGCCGTTTCTGAAACCTCATCAGTCAGACCGGTAGCCGTCCAAATGGTTCTGCTGCAGTTGTCACAATCATGCAAATCTTAAAATATCCAAACAATCTTTCAATTGAGAGACACACAATAAAGAGCATTAACTATCATTATCAACTTGATGTAGCCAGACAATTTCGTGATGTAGTACAAAAACGTTCCACTACGTCGCCACTGAATCCGATTGTCATCTGAAAACCAGTAACACGAAGGTACCAGTAGCAGTACACATCCAATGGGACGTATTTCTCGAACAAATTTGTGTTTGACATTTGACGAACATCGATCAATCCGATGCCTTAACCCAAGAATCAGAACCTTCCTTCGACTTACGTCCAACAACATCCGGTATGATAATAATAGCTTGGTGTAAATCGATCATTGTCACCATTCTGTATTTCCAGACCCAAAACAAATAACCTTGAACATCGCATGTGAATGCCTGTTTCATTACAATTAAGTAAGCAATAACCATATATACCTACATGACGACGGAGTACACAAAGCAAAAGAGGACACTTTGGTGGATATCTCTTCCTTCTCAACATCGTGTACTATGTAAGCTATTCTCAAGAAACGAAATAAAATTACTACAGGAATCCAGACTCTGATGGACGTTGCTGAGAATGATTCACCAGTACGCTTCTTTTCTCGCGTTGGAGCAATTTGATAGGAACGGGCAGGAATTCGGCCATGGAATTTTTGAGAAACTATTCCGGCATTCCCCTGGAGTGGTTCTGGGCAACCATGGAAAACCCTAACCTGTATGGTCAAACTTGGACTTGAACCCGTGTCCTCCTGAATGCGAATTCAGATTTCTGCCGCTCATTCACACGCTAGAAGCATTAAATAGTTGTCTTTAAGCCATTTCGAGCCCCATAGATATAATAATTATTGTATAAAGGTAACTGTACACTCAAATTTTATCATGAAGGCAGTATGAAACATGACCCTTTTTTAATAATTAAAAAAAACTCTGCATAGCTGAAAAACACAGCACACAGTTTCAGCGTTAAACTATCAGCATTAGTATAATTTCATTGCACTCTAAGTAATTTGGAGAGGCTAACCATGGAATGAATGTGTAGTTTTTAATGTAATTATTGAATAAAAACTAAACCAAACTCACATTTTATCATGAAGTAGGTACGAAACATGACTCATTTTATAATTATCTCAGGTTTGCTAAAAACTATAAAAGTAATCGAGTCAAGACCTAGTATCAAAGGCGTAGAGAGCATTTTCAGCCTTAAAATGGGATATCGGTCATGTTTATGTGATAAACGTTTGGCGAGATAAGCGTGGAAGCATTCAGAGCTCAGCTTTAAAGCGCCGTTCCACACACCTCCCCCATCTTTCTGCATCATTCTGCGCTTGGAACAGTGCGATGAGATTTTGTGTTCTTGGAATTATATATTAACTGACAGAAATAAAGCTCGAAAATCATGAAATGATTTGCAGAACCATAAATTTGTTTGAAAATTCATGGAACAATAAAACAAAATTATTACTACTCGTTGAACAAAATTTAATGTTCAGCTTCATCACAGTCCTCATCATCTAAACCATTACACAAGACATTAGCACATGAGATCCTCTGAAATACCCACACTTTAGCGAATACTCCAGCCCAGAATGCACCTATTCATACTGATTTCCACAACTTCAGGTTCTCAGGTTAAGATGATTCTGAGTATGTGGGAGTCAGGTAAACACTAGCATTAGAGTTAACCTATTAATTCAATGTATTCCTTCACGGAAATTTTTCCTTCATGTGACTCTCCAAATGATAGGTTCGGTGAGGAATAATTGTAATTGTCGACGCAGGGTATAGTTACTAAGATTTAAAAATTGTTCATTTACTGTACGGGGTGATGAGGTGGGTACCAGAGAAGAGAGGGTACGAGGTTACAAAACTTTTCTCAAATCATTGCTTAAATATGGTGCTTTAGGTTGGGACCCACGTTTCGGGTGTCAAATACAGGAGTTGACGGACGTGCAAAGGAGAGGAAATGACCGCAGGAGCCGGTCAGTGACTAATATAATAAAGGAGCTGGATTGGAAGTCATCTGAAGATAGGATGACGGGGAAAGAGTGCAGGGAGTGAATAAGGCACTTGTTGGTGATGGTGTTGGGTGAGATATTGGTCGACGAATTAGGAATAGTGTATGGAAAGGAAAAGATGACCATGACCAAAAGATGGCACTCAATTTCATGGGTAAGAATATTGGAAAATTGTTTGTGGGTAAGGGTATCAAGGATTGGAATAAATTGCCAAAGGAAAGTGGTTAATAATTTACCGAAAACGATGAAAAAATTTAAAATTAAAATTTGTAAATATTAAAAGTAAATGAGTGGAGTAATTTAACAATTGAAGTATTTAAGATTATACTAAAACAAAAATATTAATAAAGAGGTAATTTTATGACTAGGGAAATTGCAACCGAAACATTCGTTCCATAGTAATTCGGTTCAATTCAATTCAATTGTACGTATTAGTAGAAATTTATCTTAGTACAAGTATTGAAATGTTCTTTAAGGTAATGATAAATACATGAATAAACTCACAATTATTTGTTCTGAAAAGGCTTGCGTCTGACGTCTCTCCATAAACACAAGTCTCGGTGTCGCCTTCATGGAAAAGTCCAGCTCTACCAAATTAGCATTCACTTGCGAAAGACACACATGTAGCCAGAACAGCATGTCAAACATGATGATGAGTTGTAGGTAGCCAGAGAGCTTTGTGATAAGGTACAAAATTGTTATTTGAAATTGTAGCTCAAACCATTTGAAACGTAAAATGACACCAATGCAAGGCAGTATGTAAAACAACGCACAGCATAGTGCTTGCATTCTGATGAGCTTCTTGAACGACTTTTTGCTGGACGACTGTTCAATATCAAACATTTCAACAACTTTGAAATAATCATTAGCGCTTTCGGTAATTCTTGTCGTTATAAGTTTGGGTATGATTACCATGACTAGGTGTAGAAAGAACATTGCCACCAGTCTGTATTTCCAGACCCAGAATATGTATTCCTGGCTATCGGACTTGAATGTTCGTCCAATCACTACAATGTATCCGACAACCATAGTTGTCAGTATGACTACGGAGTGTATCAACCAAAAAATTGATACTTTTGCTGAACTCTGGTAGTTCTTGAAATGAAGTTGTAAATTTGACATTCCTAGCAACCGAAACAGTGAAATAAACACGTCGAAAAAGAAGTATTCAGCAAAGAAGTACTCATGTCTGGTCATTCCTCGTGTTGGAAGCGTGGCTTCGGTTGGCATTTTGTTTTACAGTCTGCGCACTTCAGAATGCTGTCGGTTAGTAGAAAGACCCATCCCTCAGCACCAACACTTTAAAGTGTCTTCAACGCTTTTAAACTGACGCGTGTCTTCCCCGTTTTATGAATACAAAGGAAATATTGGATCGATTTGGACGTTATTGTAATAAAGGCTTGACCTATCCATTGATTTGGTGTTCCATGTTATCCAAGAAAATTAAAGCAACATTACAAGTAACCTCAAGTATAGAATCAATATGGCTGAGGAACACTAGCATCTACTCGTCTTCTTTCAAATTAAAGCGTAAAACATTTTATTCGATTCTGACACATTGTAGCATTTCAATAACAGTTTTATACATTACGTATCTTCTAGCGATAACACGCATTTAGCTTGAAAGTATTTAATTTCTCTTGCAGTTCTAGACATAATGACTCAATTTTCTTAAAGCGCCCTCTCCTGAAATATTCGGAACATATTGTGTGCCCTTTAAGGTTCGTTTGTTCAAACTGTGATAAATACTGCAGAGCCCAATTTTGGTTTAATCGTTTATTCGAGTAATTTTTCTTAGTACTGTTTTGACTTGTCTTTGTTCAAAATGGCGTTTAGAACTTAATTCATAATTATAAAACGCTTATTTGGTCATGTGATTCTGTTACGTGGTGACTTCCAAATATGACGTCACGCTTTTCGCCTTCGTTGTACAACTTACGACCAGAGATGTTCCAGGTTATGCTCGTTATTGAATAACAGTTCTATTTAACCAAGCATCAGCGAATAAATTAAGCCGTTTAAATCGACGTAATAATTATTAGTTGCTTATATTTGTTTAATATTCGTTCCAATTAAAATTATTCTTTAAAATAGTTGGCAATACAAATGTAAGATAAAACCTTTAAATTTTGGTTTGGAAATATTAGATTGTTATTGTAACCGACACTTGACTTTAAAGCAGAGAGCATGAGTAAATTATTTTTTTTAATAACTTAAATTATTTTTATGAATGTCCTATAACTTGAATCGTTACTTCATTTGAACGAAAGCAGTTCCACACTGATCGCAATATATACAGCCTAGACTACAATTAAATCTAATATCACCTGGCATGACGTTAAGTCGTTAAGATTTTTTTTTTTAATTTCCGTTGATTTCACTCATGACATAATTCAGCCGCATTTATATGCATTAGCCATTCAACCGTTGTAATATTGATCTGAATCGCGGATAACAAAATAGGAAGATGTAAGAACCTGAAGATTTTTTATTTAGTTTATATCACGATGCATTATTGCCATAAAAAGGCGATACAGCAGGTGTATAAATATGCGCCTGATTGAAGTATTGTTTCTCAGGCTGCAAGTTCAGCGTAGTATGTGGTTAGATTGAAATACAACCTGGACCAGGATGGCAACGGAAACCTTTTGTTACAGCGCAAGGCGCTAGGAATTACATTGAGCTTTATTTGTATTACAATTCTATACATATTTTTTTTAACTGCTTAAAGTCTCTTAACAGCGAGGTCTTTAGAGACGGGAAAGGATAGGGGGCAAGGAATGGGAAGGAATTCGGCCGTGGCCTTTTGAAGGAAGCATCCCGGCATTTGCCTGGAGTGATTTGAGAAACCATGAAAAACCCAAATCTGGATGCCCGGACGGGAATTCGAACCGCCGTCCTCCCGAATGCGAGGCCAGAACGCTAACCGTTACACCACCACGCTCGGTACTGCTAAGCAGAAAGTACAGAGATGTAAATGAGGTCACTGAGACTGCTAAGCAGAGAGTATGGAGATGCAAAGCAGCAGAGAGTACAGACATAGAGACGGGGCCATACTCAGACTGCTAAGCAGAGAGTACAGAGATGGAATCTCAGACTAGTAAAATGGGAGTACGGAGTTACATAGATGGAACCGGACCACTAAGCCTACTAAGTAGTTAGTACAGAGATGGAAACGAGGTTGATATCTTACTAAGCAAAGAGTACATAAATACTAACGGAACCACTCAGTCCATGAGGCAAAGACCACAGAGATGGAAGAGGAAGTACTCAGACTGCTAAGCAATGAGTACAGAGATGGAAACGGGAACGCTCAGCCTGGTAATCAAAGATTACAGCGATGTAAAAGGAAACACTCAACCCACCAACCGTAGAGTACAGACATGAAATCGGAGCCACTCAGTTTGCTAAGCAAAGAGTACAGTGATGCAAACGGAACCATTAAGCCTGCTAAGTAGAAAACACAGAGTTGAAAACGGGGCCTTACAGCGTGTTGTGCAGAGACCACAGAGATGAAAATGGGGCCATTCAGCCTGCTAAGCAGAGAATTCAAAAATGGAAACGGAGCCAATCAACCTCCTAACAAGAGAGTGCTGAGATGGAAACGTGACTGCCTGCTAAGCAGAGACTGCAAAGATGAAAACGGTGGAACTTGGCCTGCTAAGCAGAGAATACAGATGTGGAAACGGAGATAATCAGCCTGCTAACAGAGAGTGCGGAGATGGAAACAGGGCCACTCTACCTACAAAGCAGAGATGGAAACAGGCCATTCAGCCTGCTAACCAGAGAGTACAGAGTGAAATCGGTAAGTAAAAAGTATGAGATGAAAATGGAGTGGTTGTTGGGAGTACAGATGGTTTTTATACTACCTCCATTCTAGCCTCGTGGTTATGAAATGGAATGCGGCTATGACAGTCCTTTTACACTGTTATTATTTCCTGTTTTCCTAATAATCTGTGTCATGGACACTCTCCTTTTACACTTCGTCATTATGTTCGCTGTAAAACACAATAGCCATACTGCTCGCGAGTCTACACCATAGGTGGTCTCACAAAGCTTGGTTCTCTATTGATTGCAAATCACTTGAGAATATTGTGAATCCAATGCAATATATATGTTACTTTATGCTTCTTCTAATAATATTACTCCGTTTAATAGCTAATAACATACTACATTGTAATAAGATCCTGCTGCAACCATTTCTTTGTTTTTGCCCTTCATTCTTCTCTGGCTTCTCATTCCAATAATTCTTTTAATAAATTTTTAGGATTCATTTAATTTGTCATCTTTTTTAACGTTAAGCACATAGTCTTAGCGTCCGTCGATTACAATGAAATATATCTTTTTTTATTTGAGCAAATTGTTTAAAAAAATAACTTATTGAAATTAACGAATACCTGGAATTGAAATAATGAAAGCCATATTAAAGACGTAAGATGTGATTACTTAATTAGAATCCAGCCATTATTAACTGAGGGCTCGAAGCGTTACGAATAATTACAATCTAAAGTAGTTATGGCAGTTGTACCTAACCGAACGGTTATAGACATTCGCCACCAAAGAATATAATCATAAGAACAGATCATAACTTTTTTGTTATTTGTGCTTTCCTTTCTGTTCTCCTTTTTTTTAATTTTTTAATTTTTCACATTCAACTTTTCATCGAATCGCAGCGTTGAAGATACTTTGAATTTTTAGTTGCCAATATGAATGTGATATTTGTAGTAGTTAAAAATATTCATGGTTCTTAGAGCCAATACCAAAAACCGTTACGTTGAATTACAATGTTTATCCGATACATATATGGCTTGCAAAATATTCTGATATTTTGGTTTGGTGACCAATAAAGCCACTGAACGTATGAAATATTTGCGACATAATTTTGTATCATTCCTAACGAAATTACTACATTAATTAGAAGTTAACTAAGCGAAATAGATGTACACAAATGAAAGGTTACACTAGTGCTGATTTTCCCTCTTTAATCCAGTTATTGCTGTGCAGTATTTACAAATTTTGTTACAGTGCTTATTTACTAAATAAATATTCATTGCTGTATCCAGTTGACAACAGTCACTCGAAATTACGGGAATGGCTGGTTAACGGCCAGTTATATTGGTGGCCCAGTTAATGAAAGAACTGTTCTACCACAGATATGCACAAACTGTAATTTCGAAAACATTAAAACTTTTCCATTGGAGTTTTTTTCGGAAAAGTAACGGTGTCGGGTGCGACATAATATATTCCTAGATCATACCTAATCACACATGATATTAGCTTCGCAAATAAATAGTTTTAAAAATTATGAGATGTTTGAAAGTTAATCTTGTTGGTAAAATATTTCGTTCGTAGTACTTTATAAACCTATGTGTTTTGGTTTCAAATGTAACTCAATAAAACGTAGGCCTATATTAGTACTAACACAATTAACTAATAACATGCAGTAGGTGCGGGTATTTGTTTTTACCTAACATCCCTTCTCCTAAATATAGCCAGCTATGGTGCAATTACGTGCGCTGATGTTTGAGAAATCTTATGAGGTAAAGAATTATTGATGACAATCTACCGTCGAACCTGGGAGAGAATACTATTGTCCTGATTCACTGCACTTGCTCCAAATAAAAAAATATATTACCCCAAGAAATGAATTATTCATTTTAATGACATACAGTTTTACAAAAATGTACTGACTGGTCCGCAGATATTCAGTTTCCGCTTATTACTGCAATCGTATTTTCCTTCTTCACCACAGAACTACAAGCATTTTCACTACGCGTTTATGAACTTCAAATATCAGTTCAACCGCTCTCTGCAGCCACTATTAAAGTCCATCCTTTGACGAGAGGCGTCAAATTTCAACCCTAATAGGCAATATTGTTCATCTTTCAACTACAACTAACCTCTCGCAGTCGAATGGGATAACCAACATTATATTAAAACCACCGTACCAACAACATCAGAGGCACCGAGATAAGAGGAGGTCGTTTTCGGCCTCCTACCTATCACTCGGGAGGACGAGGGTCAAACCTCGTTCGGCCATCCTGGTTGAGGTTTTCCGTGGTTTTCCTCAACCACTCTAGGCGAATGCTGGGATGGTTCCCTACAAGCCCACGGCCGACCTTCCGTCCCCCTTTTTTCCCCGTAGAGTAGATTGGCTGAAAAGAGTCTTCATGACTCTCCAGCAGCCGACCTCCCAGCCTTCAGCTCGGAGGAATGAAATAGTAAAAAAAAAAAAAAAAAAAAAAACATCAGTGTGCGTGCCTGAAATTTTGTTATCGTTCTATTTCGTTTTATATCATGTCAAGGAATAGAATAAACTCCAGCCAATTTTACTGTAGTATCATTTGTCGAGAGATAACAGGTGAAACTTCTCATCACTTGTGCAGTCGATTTTACATGTTGGTTCTCTTGTTATTTTCCACGCAGCACATGAAAAAGACAAGAAAAACAGGATTCAAAAATAACAAACAAAGCTTCTGAAGAGGTATATTTGTTTACAATTTTACCGCGATTCGCGACCATGTTTAAAATTTATTTTAGACTGCCAAGCTTTAAATAACAGCTTCCTGAAGAATAACAATTTTTCTGTGGCGGGCCGCTGAGAACGCTCTTTCAAACATGCAACAAAGTGAATTTTGCTCGGGCAATATTTCTCCTAACATTCTTGACAGTTTGTAAAACAACAGGGTTGTTTTATGGGAGTAATTAATTAACAGTTACAATGATAAATAATCCAGTCACAGTTGCGAGCAGAAGCCTTGTGCCAATTCTGTCCTTATAAATTATCATTAACAATTAGTCCTGTTACGGCTTGGGCCATGTAAAACAACTGTGTTTTACTTGTTTATTAATTAATGAAAATGATAGTCACTATACACTGGTGTTCTGACCAACCTAACGGAAGGTTTCGGACTTCGTTTGAATTTATTTGTACAATGCGCTCGCCACAGCTGGATAGTCGACGTAATTTCAAGCAATTTATTAATTCTCGATATAGTTTTATCATTTAATACTGTACGAGGTACTGTAACACTGAACACCCACAGTCAATTAATACTGTAGTAAGTTTTTATTCAAACAGTTTTTGTTTCAAACGATCACACATACGCCGACCACCAACTGAAAATAATATTAATCCGAGATTACAGATCCGCTAGAGTGAAAAGTACAATCACTTGGCGTAAATTCAGTTATTAGCGTGATCACTGTTCTCACAACAATCACTGTCCATCATCCACTTATTATACACTCACCAAATGCAGTTTGTACGATTTGGTACGTCCGAACGAGGCGTGAACGACGGCCAATATTCTGTTCCACCGAGGAAACGCGAATTAGGAATCCATTTTCACTCGGGAGAATTCCATTACTCCACACTTATACGACATTCTCGTCGCCGCGCTACATATATCTGCGACTTTCATACACCAACTGCTGCTGCTTACAAAGAATTTAGTACTACGACGTACTTATGATAGATACCGATTATCGACATATTTGACATAGATGAACTTTAACAGTTCGTTAGCATATTGCTCTGTAATGTCACAAGTTCCAAGTATCAGAAATGAAAATAAAAATAAATAAACAAGACATTGATCTTTTTTTTAATATTTAGGTAATACTAGCCTCTTAATCACTACATAGCGAAAAAGGATAGTTCAGACAGAGAATCATCATCCGCAAGACGCAGTTCTAGGGCGAAAGCTTCCACATCACCCTGCTTAAAATTCACGAATTAATATCAAATGTTTCTAAATATCTAAACCTATCTACAAGCTACTATGAACACAACAGTGTCAGAAAGGTCTGCAACCTCGAAAAGATAAGCGATATTTAACAGTTATTAAAACCATTCATTGTTTATAAACGTTTGTCTGATACAATGATACAAAGAACACTTAGTAACTATCCAAGAAAATCTGACATTTACAGGTTACATAAACTCTGATTGAAAATAACATTATATCATATTTTATATCAACAAAATTGAACTGAGAACTCTAACATGAAACGGGTCCGAAAATCAGATATGCACTTGAATTGTAGTGCTCCCATATCAGAAATAAACACTTTAATTCGTGGGCACCACTCAGCTAGCACTAATTTTACAAGTCCAGAGCAACTGAGAAAACCCTTAACTCGCATATTTCTCTGCCAGAGCGTCTCCGTTTCAGGTAAAGTGAGGCACAATGCATCAGAATATTTGTGAACTTTATAGCTTACCATTTTTCTATTCACTAGTTGACTGCATCATTGATGATTCGATCCCCAAAGCGAACCACAATCACTATCACAATAATGGATCACAGTGTGGAAGTAAGTTAAACAGACTATCCAGATTCACTATTGAGAAGGTGAATGGTATTATTAAGCTGATCGTCACCTATCGACATTTATTACGTAGGTATATTCTCGGTTAGATAATCACTATGCCATAACCCTTTCCTGCCAAACACTACTCAATTTGTTAATGAACTGATGTCATATTACTTTTGAAAAATAACATCTTTCTATAGACCAAAGGGTTCTACTTAGATATGCAACATCGACAGAAGACTTAAGTCATCTTCAAGAAATAATATGGCGCAAGAGGATTAGAAAGCCTAGCAGATGTCTAGAATGTTAGTAAATTTCCATCCTAAAGTCTGTTTCCACCTAGAACCCACAGAATCAACTCTCATCCGTTCAAGCCAATTTGCAATGTAGCATTTGGCACAATAGGTACAAGCAGGCGTCTTACCCTATGGTGAGTTCACCGCAAAGCTTCTAGTAACTCAAAATTCCGAAGTCTTTGTCACACTCTGTGGTTTTGCGTATCTTTTGTCTGCCATTCCGGAACACCCCTGCCCCCAGTCGAAAAAGTCATGACTTCATTAACATGCGGCTCCGCCTTAAGTCATGTCTTCATCAAGATGTGGCTCCGCCTTAAGTCATGTCTTCATCAAGATGCGTCTCAGCTTTAAGTCATGTCTTCATCAAGATGCGGCTCCGCCTTAAGTCATGTCTTCATCACGATGCGTCTCTGCCTTAAGTCATGTCTTCATCAAGACGCGTCTCCGCCTTATGTCATGTCTTCACCAAGATGCAGCTCCGCCTTAAGTCATGTCTTCATCAAGATGCGGCTCCGCCTAAAGTCATGTCTTCATCAAGCTGCGGCTACACCTTAAGTCATGTCTTCATCAAGATGTTGCTCCGCCTTAAGTCATGTCTTCATCAAGATGCGGGTCCGCCTTAAGTCATGTCTTCATCAAGATGCGGGTCCGCCTTAAGTCATGTCTTCATCAAGATGTGGCTCCGCCTTAAGTCATGTCTTCATCAAGATGCGGCTCCGCCTTAAGTCATGTCTTCATCACGATGCGTCTCTGCCTTAAGTCATGTCTTCATCAAGACGCGTCTCCGCCTTATGTCATGTTTTCATCAAGATGTTGCTCCGCCTTAAGTCATGTCTTCATCAAGATGCGGGTCCGCCTTAAGTCATGTCTTCATCAAGATGCGGGTCCGCCTTAAGTCATGTCTTCATCAAGATGCGGCTCCGCTTTAAGTCATGTCTTCATCAAGATGCGGCTATGCCTTACGTCATGTCTTCATCAAGATGCGGCTCCGCCTAAAGTCATGTCTTCATCAAGATGCGGCTCCGCTTTAAGTCATGTCTTAGACGCGTCTCCGCCTTAAGTCATGTCTTCATCAAGATGCGGCTCCGCTTTAAGTCATGTCTTCATCAAGATGCGTCTCTGCCTTAAGTCATGTCTTCATCAAGATGCGGCTCCGCTTTAAGTCATGTCTTAGACGCGTCTCCGCCTTAAGTCATGTCTTCATCAAGATGCGGCTCCGCTTTAAGTCATGTCTTCATCAAGCTGCGGCTACGCCTTAAGTCATATCTTCATCAAGATGCGGCTACGACTTAAGTCATGTCTTCATCAAGATGCGGCTCCTCCTTAAGTTATGTCTTCATCAAGATGCGGCTCCGCCTTATGTAATGTCTTATAGTCCAAGATCCGGTTGTATGATTTCTACGTGCATCTGTTATTTGATTGAAATGCAATGTTTATGTATAATTATTAGTAGCAGAATAATATAGTAGCGGTTTCCAGCTGTTAAAGATACGTAAGAGCGAGAGAGAGTTAGTCTGTCAGACGATGTGCTGCGCTAACTTCAACAGCTGGCAGCCCCTACTTGCAGCCACTTTTACATAGGCAGCCAAAACATTTTCCGTTCATTACATGTCTCTCTGTGAAATGAATTATAATTTATTTAAAAAACGAGTGAACAAATTTTCTGGTTAATTTAATTAAAAATACTTGCGGCCATATTTGGATATGCAACCCGGCAGAATCGTATTCTGCTACTAATTATTATACATAAAAAATTGCATTTCAATCAAATAACAGATAGACGTAGAAAACATAGAACCTGATCTTAGACTACTACCAAAAATCACTCCCTGTTCTCTCAGTTTCGCATCGTCTTTGCAGGAAAAATAAACAGACACACAAAAATTCTTATTTGCTATCCATTTTTCTGTATAATCCTTATTGCAGCAAGACTCCCTACTCCTCTCATAATTTTCCAAATTTTCGGAGCTCGATTCATTTCTTCGACTACTTTTTCGGCATTAGTATTAAAATCATACAAGTATGTTAAATATTCACAAACACATCATAGTCACATCTCTATTTAATATTACGACAAATTAATGAGTCGAAAAGACCATTAAAAGCCGAATTCAAAAACTCTTATCAATGAATGCGTTAACGGTTTCTACTATTATAATTTTTATGTTGACTTCTAGTGTCTTATTACATTTTTAAGTTAGTTTTAAATATTTTCTTTAAAGACAACATTCGCGCGGATCTAAGACGAATATAAGAAAGCGATTTGTACGACTCTATTGATGGAGAATTAGTGGATCCAATTTCTTTAATCCAAGCGATACTGCTGCTGCGTTATGGATTAGTGTGAGGCTGCCCAACCAATTTTGTAGGTTGGCCACAATTTCGATTCTATATTAGCCTGCGAGCCACATAATACTTGCTTAATAGTTGCAACAGATATTTAAATAAAACAAAGATACAAGCAACACAGTTTAATTGTAATCAAACAGAAAAAAAATCAATCAGTCCTCTGCAGAGGTTATTAAGCTAGCATATTCTAGATGGCTGCTGTTGGCGAGCAAATTCATATACGATGGCGGGTTACTTAGTGGCCCACGGGCCTGGGTTTGGACAGCCCTAGATTAGTGCAATGTATACGAAAGAAACAGGATGATACTAGGCGTGGCTTGGTACTGAGACACAAGGTTATCTCAGAATTGAGAAGATACAATCACAATCAACGGTACCGTGAGCCTTAACTCCACACGCAACGCCGGTAGATTTACGATTTTACACAGACCCCTGGCCCTCTGCCTGATCTGATAGGGGACACAAACATAGCAATTCATTTATTCCACTCGATTCAGTTTAACGAGCGTGGTGGGTGAGCGGTTAATGCTCTGGCCTCGCATTCGGGAGCACGCCGTTTCGAATCCCCGTCCGGGCATCCAGATTTGGGTTTTCCACGGTTTCCCCAAATCACGCCACGCAAAAGCCTGGAGGATTCCTTCAAAATGGCCTGGCCGAATTCCTTCCAGTTCCTTGTTCCCAGTCCTTTCCCACCTCTAATGATCTCGACGTCGAAAAGGCGTAAAGCTATAAGCAAAAAAAGATTAAGTTAATAGACATTTCGACGACGAGGTAAGTTAACCCCATAGTTAACTTGCTGAAAATACTACACTTCTAATTGTAACGGGGACCACCCTGGAAGCTTTCGATACGGTACATCACGTTGCAGCACTGAGCTGACCTCACTCTCGTTGATATCGCTTTTATCTGCCAACCCGGCGCGTGCCAACTCCGAAAATGAAGCCCGGACCGGTCGGCTGCCGATACCGATTCGAACGCCGTCATCCATCAGCGTTGCGGTGCGTCCGTTTATCGGCCCCCGATAGCCGGTGGGGCGGCGGGCCGCCGCTGACGCATATTTCATAGCGAGGGCGCCCACAGCTGATACGGCCGATACGCACTGCGCGCCTGCTGGGTAGGCCACCAGCGGTGCGCAGTTCCTACCTCTGTATGGCTTTACGCCTCGTCGACGTCGAGGTCATTAGAGGCGGGAAAGGACTGGCGACAATGAAAGGGAATTAATTTGGTAATGGTCTTTTGAAGGAAGCGTCCCGGCAATCGCCTGGAGTGATTTGAGGAACTAACTGGATGCTCGAACGGCGGTTCGAACCCGCGTTCTCCCTAATGCGAGGCCAGAGCGTCGCCGCCAACTTACCAAGCTCGGTCCTACCTCTGTAGGTGCAGTGGCCCCTCTCACTAGAAGAACACTCCTCACAGAGTAGCGGTGTAAGTTATTTTCATTCTCACGAGATCTTGAAGCAAGTAAAGAAAGCGGGCGTAGAGCATTTGGAATGAGGTCTAACACCGGACAGAAAAGTTCTCAATGAATACGACCATCACGTTTGTACAGGCGTATTGTATGACGTAATCACTGTACATATGATCGTTTGGGCAAACTAGGACACCGTAAGGCCTACGTTTGGCTTGATTCTGTTTTGGATGTATACACATCGTGTTATAACTAGAATTTTTAGCCTTGGAGGGGGCCTATTGTTTAACGTGGAAGCCGAACCAGAAGCGCTCTAGTGTACTTCACAATACACAGCTTACTGTGCCAGAGGTGAAGGCTATTTTAAGTACAGTACATATGAAAACCCCGATTGAGATAGAGATTCGAACCGAGGACCTTTCGATCTTCAGTCAGATGTCTTAACCATGTCACTCAGTCGCTGTATTAAGTGGCGTATGAGTTTGTGTGCTTCGGACATAACTTTTCCGCCTAGATAAATTTTGTTTTTTATCTCTGCAGCTAATACCGACCATTCTAGATTGAGGCAACTGTTCCTCACTGAGAAATCCTGACCAGTACGAAACTTCTCGCTTTGTTCAAACTTTTAAAGTAACCTGTACACAGCTACTGAATTGGTATAACAAGAAAAAATGAGTGGAATTTTACAGCCAGGCATATTAAAGTATCGTTTCATGAAAAAGTGGGTTTCATTGGGTTTCGCTGACCCAGCAACATTTATATGAACGGCCCACGTGAATTCGCAGATCACCTTAACACTGCTCTTTTATGATTTCCTGTAGTCCAGGATCTCTATAAAATAATAGCTTTACCGTGTACGATTCACCACCCACCCAAATTTGCTGGTTCAGTTTCCTTATTAAACTTAGGGCCCTTTTCCCCTATAGGATTACCACTTAGGTTCAGTGACAACTGGTGGTATCGGTAGGCGGTTAGAGTCCATCCGAGAGAATAGGTGTTTAGTGTAAGTGTTTTGTGTGGTGTCCTACACCTGAATAATCACATACATAATGGAAGACACATTAACACGTACGTAATGCCGAGTGGCTGTAAGATAGAGAACCATTTTAAAAAGAGAAAATATGTTACAATAGAGGCCAAATGTGTGGTAAATTGACACTGTTACAGCTCGTTTAAGTCGCAAGCTATTTGTTTAAATTACAAATGAAGAAATTAGATTATTTATCAACGTTTAACATTGGGCTTACAAACTCAGTGGCAGGAATTCCTATTTATGCGAAGCCGAAGCTTTTCTTCGAAGCTGAAGTCAGAGAATGGTCCTAACAGCTTACTGACTGGCGGTAGGAACGATTGCTGGAAAAAAGATCTGCTCCGAACATAAAGCGGCTGGAACTGGAGCAAACTACTTCTTTTCCAATTCCGTGCGAGATAACAGATAGAGTAACATACAAGTTGTATAGTAACTATTAATTTCCTTAAATACCAGAATTTAATTACTCAATGAATCATTTTCCCCTCGCTTGTAATATCGCAATTACATCGTTTGTGTCGGAGTTGTAAACATGTAGCGCAGTTTACTGGGCGAAAACTATGAAATTTTCGTTCTTTAAATCAAAGAAGGTAAGTCTGAAAACTCGCGAGGGAAGCAACATTTAAATACATCTACATCTATAGTCTGCAATTCACAAATATTGTGTGTGGCAGAGGGTGCCAAGCACCAATCCTAATTTTGTGCGTTCCAATGCCGAACAGAACGAGAAAACCGAGATTGGTGGTGTAAGGGTTAGCGTTCTCGCTTCGCATTCGGGAGGACGGCGGTTCAAATCCCCGCCCGGGCATCCAGATTTGGGTTTTCCATGGTTTCCCAAATCACTCCAGGCAAATGAAGGGATGCTTCCTTTAAAAGGCCATGGGTGAATTCCTTCCAATTACTTTCCCGTCTCTAAAGACCTCGCTGTTAAGAGACGTTAAGCAGATTAAAAAAAAAAAAAAAGGACGTGGAAAAAAGAATACATAAAAGTATCAGTACGGCATCTTATTTCTCTAATCTTTTCCCTTCTGTCATTGCGAACTAAATAGGTTGGCGGAAGTAGTTTTTCATTGCACTCGTAATTTAAAGATTTTCGCATACTCTCCAACAAATTTAAAGAAATTAACAAAAAACCCACAGTTGTGAAAGATAAATGTCTTCTCCTATTTTCAAATGTAATGTTATAACGCAAAATAATTATGAAGTGAGAAATTTTTACCGATATGACTACTCGAAAAACATTTCGATAAAATGTGTAAAGACATGGACCGTAAGCGCCGTGCAGGTGTGTTTGAGGATGCGGGACCCCGCATACAGCGGCCCTCTCCCAGTGGAATGACTCCTCACAGACTGAGTGCCTCCACCGCCCACGCTCATTCTTATTAATTTAGGCAGTGTGGCCGGTCTTCTTCTGCGAGTCCTCCAATGATTTATGGCCCTTGTAATGAATTTAATTAAAGAGCGCCTGGCCTGTGGGAGGTCCGAGAGCGCTGATGGATATTAACGTCACTCCCCGGCCGCGCAGTACGGTGTTGCTACAAATTAAGACGCCCTAATTGTACACGCTGTATCCAAAACAAACGGAACCACTGTACCGCGCTCTCCAGTAGTGGAAACCACGCCGGGTGATCCGCCCACAGCCACCAAGCTACTTGGTTAAGCGGAATCAGACATACCAATTGCGACTCGAACAATTTGAAGTTCCTGAATTTTGGTACAGTTCCATAAGTCCTTTTAAAATGAAGTCACAGGAAGTAATTAGCCTAGAGTTCATGACAGAGATGGATAAAACTTTTGTCCACCTTCAGCCCAATAATCAAAGTATTCCAAAATGAGCATTCGGTAGGACGTGGGTTCGAATCCCCGTCCGGGCATCCCAAATCACTCCAGGGCAATGCCGGGATGCTTCCTTCCAAAAAAAGGCCATGGCCGAATTCCTTCCCGTTGCTTGTCCCCAGTCCCATCCCGCCTCTAATGACCTTAGCCGTCAACGAGGTGTAAAGCAATAAGTAAAAAAAAAAAATTTTAAAAAGTCGAAAATGAGTGGATAGAACATTAAGAGTACACACGTCAAAAGAATTTGCCATGATGTGATTGTTTACACGCCAGTTAAAAATGCTCTGGAGTAACTGAAATAAATTAGCCCTCGACATAGATAGGTAACATGTTTATAACATAAAAAATTGTAGGCACTACTAGTGTAAGAGCTATTACATTGGCTTCACATAACGACAGTCTCTTGCTCGAGTTCGTCATTAGGCATGGGTAGTTTCAACCAATAGTGGTATTCCTATTGTGATCTTTATACTATGTAGATCCACTGTAGTGGTGATATGTTAACGTATTTGATTTTCGTAATTACTATATTTCAAATGGATTACAGTAAAACCATATACTGCGTCATATCATCCAGACTCCTATAACATTTAATCAGCTTCCAAACAACTACTTCGTTGGACGAAAGTGTCAGATAAACATTAACATATAGCACAAAGGCAAGCATTCAGTTTCAAAAAAATCTTTACTAGTATAGCTACAAATTACTACCAGGCAGCGGCTTGACTACACGATCGGAGATGTATATCTCCAAAAAAAATCCAGCTGTACTATTCAGAAGCTTCTAGCAATGAGACACCAATTCAGAGAAACTTATATTTAAGATTCGATATCTGCGCATCATTTTCGGAAGTCTGATCACTACGAAATTAAAGTTAATACATATTTTATCACTTTTTAGTCTCAATAGGTATCTGCAACCTATTGCTTCCGTATAAGTCAAAATTAAATGTCACTTTTTTTTTCTTAAGTTGCTTAATAGAGATTCTTTCTTCCTGATTTTTTTATTATTATTATTATTTGCGTTTATTCATGGCAAAATAAATC
The DNA here is from genome assembly GCA_031002005.1 of Vandiemenella viatica. Classification (NCBI taxonomy): domain Eukaryota; kingdom Metazoa; phylum Arthropoda; class Insecta; order Orthoptera; family Morabidae; genus Vandiemenella; species Vandiemenella viatica. The sequence continues at coordinate 145,121,439 of JARYHS010012519.1, read as the reverse complement.
CTTGAAACATTTTGCAACTTATCTTCGTTCACGTTTTATTTGTCAGGTTGTTTTTTATATAAGTTCACAATGAGAGTTGATGGTTGTACATACCGTCAACATTATTGTACTAGCTGCTAAATACTGTTAATTACTTGTTTTGCTGAATTAACTTTTCATCCATTTAAAGAATCAATAACATTTAAAAATAACTCACCGAGAGGGGCGGTGTAACGGTTAGCGTTCTCGCCTCGCATTCGGGAGGACGGCGGTTTGAATCCCCGTCCGGGCATCCAGATTTGGGTTTTCCATGGTTTCCCCAAATCACTCCAGGCAAATGCCGGGATGCTTCCTTCAAAAGGCCATGGCCGAATTCCTTCCCATTCCTTGCCCCCATCCTTGCCCCCCATCCTTTCCCGTCTCTAAAGACCTCGATGTTAAAAAGAGACGTAAAGCAGTTACAAAAAAAAAAAAAAAAATAATAGTAATAACTCTTCATTTGATATCCCCAGTGAACGAGAATAACGTCGAAGTGGTGAACTTACTAACTAAGCTTTGGCCGACCCTGGCAGTGTAGGGGATAGCGCGCTGGCTTCGCACTGCAATGGCCGGCGGTTCGAGTCCGGCCACAGCCACGGGTGGTTTTAATTAAGTGTTGTGTTCATCTTGTGCCGTCCTCACTATTGGAGCTGGCTAAATGGTCGCAAAGACCGAAGGCCATATTAAAAATAAAAAAAAACTAGCTTTGAGCTAATATGTTGGGATGACGTTTACAAAATAAGTTTTGCAGAATGAGACTGAACTAAGAACAGACATTTATTCTTTCTTACACAGAAAGATTTAATCGGCAAGTACTGTTACATATATCTGGCTGGTACTCTTTCTTGTTATACCTTGATTAATGGTTCCCCAACATATAATCGTTTCGCAAGTTCTAATCTAGCGGTGAAACTACTGCTTCAATAGAATTTAAACGTTCAATCCTCGTTTTCGGTGATTTTTAGTAAATAAATTACCTAATTTCCGGACTCATATTCTGGGTTGTATTACCAACATATCCTTGAGTTTATCGTTAGTTTTTTTCCTGGTTTTATTTTCGAATTAACCGATTTACGTTCTTGTTCGAATTCCATGATGATTTAACAAATCTAGCAGATTAGTTGGGGATGATACCAATCTGCCTGTAAGAATTTCTCTGCCAAAAGATTTTTCCATTCCAAACGCTTTAAGACAGCTTTCTTAAACATAAACTAAACGAAAGGAAACAACAATGCTGTTTACCTAAACTAGATGCTGCACGGCTAGGAATTCATTTAGAAAATAATGAAATTAGACAAGCACAGTTTTTGTTACTATATACAACGTACGTGTCATATAAAACCATGTGAATGGAGCTTTCATGACGGCTTGAAAAGATACAAGGGAGCAGTACTTGCGATTGATCCATACTGGGGGAAATTGCTCCAGAAGTGAGCTCTCGAAGAGCTCGATATCTGCATACGTATGCGTGCGCTGCTCTGCGGATAAGCTGCGCAAGAGCAACAAGTGTTTCCATAGTATGCAGTTCAGATGTGGCAATACCTTGGACGCCGAGGAACCGATGCTGCTTCCCCGAATTGATTCCTTGACGTGCAGGAAGTCAAGTACGCTCATACACTGGTTTATAACAGTTGCAACACCTGAAGAATGTGTTAGGATTTAATTAAAACATGAGTATTTTTAGTCCTATCTTTCAGCTTGTTGAATCCAATTCTTTACCTGTTTATACCCAAGATTAATTTCTTCCCGCTTAACATATCTTCAATCATCTGCTTCATATAGTCTAATCTTTGCATTTCTCTACAGTTCTTACCTTCCACTTCTTCGTCCACTAACAAAATAACCAATCCCTTCTTTCTTAATACGTGACGTAGTATTCTATGTCTTCTTTATGTCAGGCTAGTCATCTAATTACTTTCCTTATCCGTCATTTCGTACTTTATGTTTCAATTAGTAACTTTTATCATCTTTCCATTTTACCATAATTCAAATCGTTCAGTTTTTCTCTTTTCACGTATTCCTAAAATCCAAGTTCCTCTTCCCTAAAGCGCTCTGCACCATATATACCGAGTTTTAAATTTAAAATCTTCAAAAGTGTTAGGTTATTAACTAAAATTAAAAGCTTTCCCTTAAAAGCTCGATCTGCTAATGTTGTTCTGCTTTGGAAACTATTCTTGCTTCGCGCTTCCTTGCCCCAAGTTATTTCCCGCCTCAAATGAGCACTTTAAATGTTACTGGTAGGCTCAAACACTACTTGTACAAAGCAGTGGGCTCCAAGCGTTAATTAGAATCCTTTCTCGCTATTTGAATCCACACTTGGGACAACCCTGGGTCGCCTTAACGCACTCATTTACTTAGCGAGAGATTAGTAGAGAACTAATACGCGTGGAATTAGAATTTTATTGCTATAATTGTATATAGAAGGCTACAAGTTTCGTAAAAGGTGTCCATATTTTTTTTTTTTTTTTTTTTTAACATTTCATTCCTCCCAGCAGAAGGCTGGGAGGCGGGCTGCTGGAGAGTCATAGGGGACTCTTTTCAGCCAATCTACTACTACGGGGAGGGAAGGGGGATGGAAGGTCGGCCGTGGCCTTGTAGGGAACCATCCCAGCATTCGCCTAAGTGTCTGAGGGAAACCACGGAAAACCTCAGACAGGATGGCCGAACCGAGTTTAACCCCGGTCCTCCCGAATGATAGGTAGGAGGCCAATATTGGCCTCCTCCCATCTCGGTGAGGTGTCCATAGAAACACGGAGTTAATTTATCAACATATCATACACTAACTGACTGCGAGAGAAATGTAACATTACAGAAATTTACTCAGGCTATCCGTCTGTCGGTTACCATTCCGTTGGCATTAAAATTACTTCAAAATATGTTCCCTAAAATAAAGTACCCTATGTCCTTCCTAACGATACATTGTATTCCCTTGTCAAATTTCATCAAGATTGGTTTAGCCGTTTAGTCGGAAAAACGTAAGAAACAATCAGAGTTAAATTGGAATTTATAATATTTGTAGTTGTTACCCGCGACTTCGTATGTATAGACGAATAATTTTACAGCTAGAATTGGATATAGAAAGCTACAAGTTGTCCCACAAACTGACTGCGAGAGAAACAAAGCCTGATCGATGGATATAATATTAAAGGGACTTACATACGCTATCCGTCTATCTGCAAAAGTTATTATTATTATTATTGGCGAATTCTCCCAATAAATCGAAGACGGTAAACAAATGATTGAAACAAGTTTTCTTCGAGTTCTTCTTATTATTCCTGGGATTTTATTTCACGATAAATAATAGCATCATTGGCAAATAGTCTTTTTTTTCCCTTATTACGTCGCATAAGTAATTAATGTATATGAGAAACAACAGAGGCCCTATCACACTCCCCTGGGAACCCCGGACCTCACTTCGGTCAGTGATAAACGCTCACCGTCGAGAACTACACACTGTGTTCTACCCTTCAGAAAGTTTGCAACCCAGTCACTTATTTGTCTACATATACATAACAACGAAGTTTCGTAAGTAATCTTGTGTGAGGCATTGTGTCGAAAGATTTTTTAAAATATAATAGAACTAAGTCAACCTGGAATTGCTTACCTATAACCCGAGTGGAAGTTGTGTTTCGCAACATCGGTCTTTTCTGAATCCATGTTGGCTTGGGTTTAAAAGGTCCTCTTTCTCCAAAAACATCATTACATTTGAATGGATGATATGTTCTAAAATCCTGCAAAATATTGAATTTGTCGAGATCGATCTATAATTAACATTCCCACTTTTAAATACTGGACGTACGATGGCGGGCTTCCACTCAGTGGATATGTTTCCTTGAATCAAGGATGCGATATATAATTCCATCAAATATGGCGCAATTTCCTTTGCGTACCTTGAGTAAAATCAGGTAGGAATACCGTCTGGTCTGGGAGCCTTCTTGGTTTTTACTTTCTTATTCCACCGTTCGGTTAGTTTTCAAAATTTCATGACAAAGTAAGATATTTATCCCGAAAATATTCTGTGTCATTCCTAACGATAGATAATATTTCCTTGTTGAATTTCATCAAGACCGTTTCAGCTGTTTAGTCACGAAAACGTAACAGAGTTACTTTGGAATTTTTAATATTAGTGTGAATAGTGAACAGGAAATATTAAATACTTGTAACGATAGCGCTGCACACCCAAATAGATGAGGAGTGCATCATCTAAAAGGGAGTTTAATATCGCTGAAAGGCGAGGTAGAGAGAAAGACACTGGTTGGCCAGAACAGTCACGTGAGGAAAAGGAGTCTCGTGATTGGCCGAGAGACGTGAGATGGCAGATATAATAGTGAAGGGTGGAGTAGAACATGTTCTCGTGATTTAGGCGGTTGTGCGAAAATTTTCACGGAGTATGAGTATTCGGTTATGTGCCGTCCATATTCTAGAGTCTAGACTATACTTAATAGGAACGTTAAACATGTGTGCTGAAGAAACTGTAGTTCTATGTGCTAATCTGCAATCTTGAATTTTAAGGATAGTCAGATACGACAAGGATCATGTCTGGTGTCGACATTCTATGTATTGTGATTGAATAAACTGTGCAATAAATGCAGTTCTTGAGTTCGGCACTCGAGTGTTATTAATGAAGACACATACATCCTTATTTTGAATCATTATACACTGTTGCAGCGTGTGATTAATAATAAATCGTATAGTAATGCTGCCTGCCGTCTGGCGGCTGACGGAGCTGTGTGCTAGTCGGCTCACGCACCGAGCAGGCAGCTAACGAGACTGGGCGGGCCTGCCCGAGGCGAGGTCCCGCTAATCCACTCTCCCGCCCGCTCGCTCGCTGACTCGTCCGGATTCAATGAGCCAGACCGCAATTACCACCGGGACGCTTTCTGCTGCCCCAACTCCGCGCAACAGATACCGTAGAGACACGTGTGCCCCACGGCAACCCGTCCCTACAACATCTCTCAATTCTGTTCTCCTGCTGGAAGTGATAACCGAACAAAGGAATTTTCGGAAGATCTGTGACACTGGTTGGTTCAAAATTTTAAAGGGAGATCGTTAGGAATACACAAAGATTTCAGTTTGCTAAGAAGGTATTTGAGGTCATCGATTGTGATGGGTATGTGGACACTCAGTGGCGAGATCAGTATAAGAAGGGTGATGGGATCGTAGAATTTCAATTTAGGCAATGGAGATAACTTCTCACGATCCGAGCGGAACTGTTGTGGACTTAAAGTGAGGGTCCCTTCTGCCAACGCACTTCCGAGTTTGTTTCACTCGAAATATGTGGTTTTACGACCGAAGTCTTACGCTATTTCTTGCTTCGAGCTGGCGAAATAAGCAGGAAATTAGTATTGGCAAATTAAATAACGAATAAAAGAGTAAGTTAGCCTCGATTGCCAGTCAAGATAACATTTCACTCGCGGTAACAAATGTGGCTTTATTTCGTCATCCGTGATTTCTAAGTAAATAGATTCAATTTCATGTTTTTGTAAGAACTATTGTTTTCGTTATATGCATTACTACAACTTGAGTTATGGCGTCCTATTACTAAATTAGCTCCTAGATCGTACACAAAAAAATGATACATTTGGAATTGTTACTGAGGGGGAAGTAGAAGTATTACCAAAAAGGCAAACTTCTAGGGAATAAATGGTTTGCAGAATGGTTTGTAGAAATATTTTTATCATAAATTGTTTCTGTGCTTCATTAGATCTGAGATATTTGTTTTCAAAACGTGGATTTCGACTTCCTAATTCTGCTAGTACTGTAAGATCTATGGTCGCAATTTTTTTGAATACCGTTAAAGTTGACATGATTGTTCAGTTCGAATCTCTCAACAAATAGTGGCAAAGATTTTCGTTGAGTTTTGACATGTACACATCAAAAAAAAAACCGATATCTCAACGTTTATTTTCACCGCAAAGAAACACATTTTAATTTTTGCCTTGCATAGAATACGTGGTTAGTGTAGTGCGGAGAATTGTATCAGTTTGGTCAAAGAACGGCTGACAAACTTGAAACTGATGCTATCGGCATAACAACTAACGGAGCAAGCGAAATGGTAAAATTTGTTAACTTCTGTCTTGGTATCTGCAGTTGTGATTTTCAGAAAGCACACAATTGGTCGAGAAAGAACTAATGTTAGAGAAGTCGAATGAACAGAGACAAATTTGACTGACTCGAACGTAGACGACGAAGACCTGGTCGGGACAATCGAAGCACAAAGCTTGATCATAAGACCACTCAAGTGATTCACAGATGTAATTGTCTCAAAGAAGTTCTGAAAGTTGTTAAGATTTTCAAAAAGGCTTTTATTTCTGTTCATTTAATAACAATCAAAACAACAAGCGTAGAGGGGTTTTCTCGGTCGCTAGCTTACGTAATACTTTGTTAATTGAGTGATGTTTTAACTGCTTAGTAGGTAGATTGTTTTTCAAACTGAAGAGATTTACTGTAAGTCGTGTAATGTGATGTAGAACTGAATAATTACTTATTTGATTATTTACTTTATAACTAGAATTAGATTTAGTACAGAAATATAAAAATGTAATGTGTGTACTTAACGCAAAGTTGATTTATTAATTCAATAAATATTACTTAATTTGATAACACTTTAAACACTCTGCTATATCCCGCAGGATTGATTCTAATCGCGCAATTCGCCAATACGGGATTGAAAAGACTGGGGGATTGCAATCCTTAACCGGATAAAGGAGCAAAGAATTATAGTTCCTTCAAATCGAGAACATATGGGCCCCACAGACCACATCGAATTTCAAATGAACACCAAGATATGTCCACCAAAGATAATGCTGTAAGACAGATAAATGGATTCTGTTAGTAACTGTTTCTTGATTACTTAACTTTTGTTTACTTATTTCTTCAGTTTACTGAAATATATTACGTTAAAATAAAAGAGAATCGTTAATCAAACCACTATGTCAAAGATAAACACTACAAAAAACGTAACAAAATTGTGTAATTTAATTTACGATAAAGGTTTCAAAGATCCTGCATTATAAAAATTTATGCAAACTACTATGTCAGAGATTAACACTACAATAAAAGTAACAAAATTTTGTAGTTTAATTTACGATAAAGGTTTCAAAGATCCTGCATTAAGAAGTTTATGATTTTCTATTAGAAGTAATAGTACGCATACTAAGGTTAGCGAGGGCGAAGCAGCAGAAAAATTATAGAATTAGATATATCTATATATATATATATAAGTCAGTGGAATTCTAAAATGAACTAAGTAAATCCAGAGTATCTGAAATATTACAGTTTCGTTTCAAAAGGTATGCAAGTAGCAACAATGTAATATTTAACCGGATATTCTTGAGTATCAATTGAGTCTATATTAGCTGGAATTAAATATTTTTGACATTATGTTTTCGAAAGTTGTTTATGTTTTGTAGCTGATAATTTAGCGGAGACTGCTGGTAGGAACAGCAAACGAAAAATCTTTTTTCGTTCCCCTATATCTGACGTTGACAGACCCTGCTTTTAATAACACCACGAGTTAATGTTTGATGTCCTTTGTGTAGTCTGCTCATCAGTTACAATACGTGTTGCATGTTTTATCATGACACTGAATAGCATCTTCGCTACTACTTTTTATAGTTCGGTGCCACATTGTTCCCGATAGATGTTGATGGTTGACGCACAATGGCGTGTGAATAACACAACCTGTTATCGTTGTTGCACTCACCTGACGTAAACACTTGTCGCTTCCACCAAGCACAAGAATAAAATAGACAAGCTAATATGGGATGGGTCATACTAGAATAAGATGGAAAATTATGAACAGACAATGCTTAATGCTATAAATGATTTCCAATGTAGGCTACTTTCATTCTTCGCAAAAAGCACAAAAAGTTGCTTTTTTTGTAGTGCACTTTTCTGCCTAATTAATCTAAGCTCTTTTCAAGCCGTATTATCAGAACAATTAGGTGATTCATTTCTAAGTGATGATCACAATCAAAACGAAGAACACCTAATGAAAATAATCCAAGCCGGAATCGAATCGATGAGCCTCGGCAGTGGGTTCTAATACCCTAGCCGCTTCGTTAATAGTGCTACCAAGTATAAATGGTGCTAGCAAGTATAGACGGGTTTTTTTTCCCCCGCTGTGATAAGTCTTTTGACTGGTTTGATGCAATCCTCCATCTCTTCCTATCTTGTGCTAACCTATTCATCTCAACAAACCCCTTACACCTTCCACCCTCAATTATCTGCTTCTACAGTTCTTACAGAGTTTATGGATAACCGTTTTTTTATGAGTTATTTTCTGATTTTCTGTGATTTCTTATGTGGAAGCTCGACTTGGGCTTCGCTTTCTATGCCATTTAATACCAACTACAATTTTTACTGCAACCGTTAAAAATCTGCCTGATGTCCTGAAACGAATTTCAAAATAATTAAATACAGTGCACTTTAAATCTCATAAATATTTCTTAAAATACCTGCAACTGTCAACGATACATTATTACAAAAAATTACTTGCAAAATCCGTGGAGATTGGAAGCTGGTTACTGGGACTTTCCAGTAAATTCCAGACGCAAACAGAAACTGCATATCCTACCAACCGTGGCAGCAAGAAGACTGACCAAAACTTGAGCTCTCTACCAATGAGAGAAGCCCACAGTGCACCGTAGCTGGCTGTGGAGCGATGACGCTTGAATCTGGCATGCAGGAGCAAGCTATCCAGATTGCGGTTTTCCATGGTATCCAAAAATCACTACAGCCGAATGCTGGGATGCTTCGTTCAAAAGGCGACGGCTGAATTCCTTCCAGTTCTTAAACCCCAATGTTTCCCCCTGTAAAGACCTCGATAACGAATATACGTAAATGCATAAAAAAGGACGACCTGCAGTAAAACAACTGGCCAATCAAGTAACTGCCACGACCGAATCTTCCGGATAATAGTCAAATTATGACAGTGTTCCTTTTACGTGATAATGGCTATGCTTCATTACCGTGTTGCTAATGTAAATTTGGTATTTATATATACCTAAAATTTAACTGAAACTAGCGTCATTAAAAAAATGATTATTCTTCTTATACCTTTCACAGCAGCAATTTGATTCAATACATTAACTGCGAGGTTATTGAAATAATGTAAACGCATCGACGATTCGTTATATGAATTTAATTATTAAGGAAAATATCTAGCTGGGCTAAATTAAGATACGCCGTTGCAAGTCAATGCAGTGTAAAAATCTTTTTTCTCTCTTGTTGATGATGTGGTTTTGAGGCATCATTGCCAGTCGAGATAGAAATCAATATATTTCCATAACATTTATGGCAAACTGTTGAAGCTGCTACGTTACTTAACAATCTCATTCCAATCAATTTTGAAGCTATTTACCAAATCTCCATTTGTAATAAACAGTAGAAAACTTAATAACAGCATGTGCAGAAAAATAATTTTAAATCTTTACCACTTCACACACAAAAGAAATTCCCTGTTCCGATGTAATTTCTTTACCATATAATTATACCCCAAGTGAAGCTTCTTCCTGAACGCAACAAAGATTATTAGTGGCGTGTGAGATGTCGATAATGATATCGCTGACAAAATTTTAGCAAGCTTTTATCATTTAACTAGCGGAGTTCCCGGCGTTGCCGGGTATAGTTGGCATAGATTTAACCGTACCCTATTTTTATTCCCGCAAAACATTTGTACAAAGTTTCATAAAATACGCGCCAACTTTTTCGGAATTAAAGCAAACTTACATTCACTCGCCCCCTACCAAGAAACTGGTGGGCTGAAGTTTATTTGCACGTATACTATTTTCATTCATCCGAAAAGATTCATGTATATCAAGCTCGATAATTTGGTTAAGAAATTTTATTACTACATTACTGAACAACCCTAGATTATGTTAAAAACTCACATTTGATTCAATTGTGAAGTGAATGGATATACTTGTGGCTCGAAACGCCAGATCCTTTAACTCTGCAGATAAAATATCAAAAGCGAATCCGGAATAATATTATCGTATACAGAAGACTAATGCTGAAGGCCAGAGATATTGTGCAGAGATCGTGCTTAAAGAAAATCTCTGTTGTTTTTACGGCTATCTATGTCGTTTAAAAATTGATAACTCGAATTAAAGGAAAGAATACTTCAAGCTATAGCTTTTAAAAATTGAATATATCGAATTAAAAGAAAGAATACTTAGTTTTGTTTAGTGTGCAAAATAGTTATTACTATAAGTTATCTTATTGCTTTAGTTAAAGGCTATGGTCAGAGACATTGTGTTGTGTGTTTAGTGCGGAGTATGCGGCATCTAGTGATTCCTCCTGTGGAATTTCTCACCATACGTTCAGAATTTCATTTAATGCTCCTACATTATTTATCGTTGAAACATAAGACATGCCAGTCAAGTGAATTAAGAAATTCCATCGAAATCTTTATACGACCAATATGTCCGGTTTTCGTTTTATAGATATAGATCATTTAATGAATTTTCGCTCTCTAAATCAGCCACCTGCTTAAGTACAATACTCTTTCTTTCACAATTTTGTAAGGAGAAAGAATCTTTATACTTTTACAATTTTCAGACTGGCCACGTCTATGTTAAATGAAATGCTGATTATGACTGACCCGCGCAGCGTCTGAGCTTCAGCTGAACTCAATTGCGACTTTACTTCAACTTATTTCGCGTCTTACTGTCTCATAACTATCTCTAACTATCTTCCCAAATGTACGTGGACTGTGTGAATTCAAAAAACAAAGAAAACTCTTATCTGCATGTCCTTCCGCAATTTTGTTGATTCCCGCCGGGCACTCCCTGTTGTGATTTTTCTACCGGAGACATTATTTTTCTCACCTCTGTTCAAAATCGATAAACAAGCTGGACATCGACCAGCTGTTTAAACGTTACAGTATCATTCAATAATTCATTAGGCATTCCAAAGTTATATTAAACCGTAAGGAAAAACTACGGAACTTTAGTGGTCAAACAATATTAATAACGGCAAGTATTAGATTGTTCGTGGTTTTAATAATTATAATAAAATAACTATTCCACGATCCAGTTTCAAATTTTAACTTGTTTTATTGTTAGTGAGACATCGGAATCAAAGGTAAAATTTACATATAAAACACAACATTCCAACAATTACAGTCGGCACTTCTTCCAAAGACAATACTACCAAAAATGTTCTTTGGCCGACGTAAACTGAGTCTGTAAAATTGTCTCTTAGTCTCTGCTGGTCGCATTATATAAGTTCAATAGAAAGTTCTAGAACACTATAACGGCTTCCGACAGATATTTCTCGAACATTAACAACTGAAAACATCAGATTCGCCCGGAAAACTTACGATTACATAATTGAAAACATATTAAAAACAATCAGAATTAATACGTAGGCCTAATCATTTACAATCATTACAAAATGCTTAAAAATGAAAATTAAAGATACTTAAACACAAAATTATCCACAGAAATCATTTTAAACTGTAGTAAATTGTCCTTTAGACATCGTAGCTCACCGTAATACCTACAATTACAGACTTTTAAGTAATTCTCTTGCATAGTTCTGTCCTTAAACATATTGAATGGTATTTACATAATTTCTTTTCACAAAACAGATTCCATTTACACTGATTTACAATAAAATACAAGACAAATATACAAAACCATTTTCATTCGCACACTAACTTGTTACAAATGCTTCATAAAATACAATTCCAGTTAGTTTAGGTTTGAGGGCTGTTACACAAGGCTAATGATTCTGTGACTTCTCACCCATCTTAAAGCTACTACCAATCCTTCAGGTATTCTTAGTTATTGTTAAGATGACACTAAAACTTGACAGAGATATTTTTATAATTTTCAGAAGATACACTCGCAGCAGGTAGCAAATTACTTATAGGTTGAGAACATATAACACATTACTTAAACATTATCAATCTCCCCTCTAAAGGTAGAACTTTGCTGTGAATTTTCATTTATGTTAGCTTGTTTGATAACTATTCTTTAAATTTGCTTTTGTCGTTCACGTCTTGATATATTATATCTAAGGACTACTATTTTTCCTAACCGCTGAAGTTCTTAAATCTCGCGTTTGATGACGAGCAAGCGGTGACGGGGAGTTTGGGTCAGCTGGCGGCCTCATCACAAAGTTGTGGCTGGCAGGCTTAGCACGCCCCGCCCGCTCTTCGTCAAGACGCAGGCTGCTCTAATCCGTGATCCCATTACCGACGAGGGAGCGGTCAACACCCCGCTGCCGTCTTTAGAACATACTCTCTCACAGGTGGCACAATCTTCGACGCTCTCCTTCACCACTTCTCTAAAGCGTTTCTCCGCCATGTTATTTGGTACCTGTAGGGTCATGCTTCAGTCAAAAATGGTGTGAGATGAAGTTTTAGTCTAACCCAACTCACATTCATCTTTTATGTAGCGGAAACTATAAAGAGAGTAAAAGAAAAATTTGAATGTGCCATAAGGAGAAAAAAATCGGTATACTACGATTTGCTGATGTCCTGTTAGCAAAACTGGCTGAGGATATTGAGCAATTACTGAATGCATCAAAAAAATAATTGATGGAAGATTTCGGACTTTGTATAAACCGAAACAAGATAAAAATGATGAAATGTATCAGAAATGATACCCATAACATTGGATTAAAAATAAAAATACGATCGGATTTGATGGGAGAAGTAAATGAATTATGCTACCTAGGAAGTAAAATTTCAACTATTGGGCGAAGTAGGAATGATATTAAAAGCAGAATAGCACCAGCAAAAATAGCCTTCATGAAAAAGAGAAATGTTTTAGTTTCAAAAACAGGTCATTGACCAAGAAAGAACTCTATGTGTGGAGCACAGCAGTTTATGGTAGCGAAGCCATGGACTTTAGGAATACCAGAAAGAAGGGAAACTGAAGCATTTTAAATATGGTGTTATAGAAGGATGTAGGAAATTAAATGGACATAAAGTGTGAGCATATTTTGGAAATGATGAGCGAGGAAAGAAGTTTGTGGAAGAGTCTTACAGAAAGAAGAACAGAATGGTGGGTCACACCTTGAGATGTGCGGGATTGGTTAAATTCTTAATGTAGGGAACAGTCTAAAGTGAGTTCTGTAGGGGAAGGCAGAAATTCAAGTCAAGATACTAATGACAGCAAAAAAAAAAAAAAATGCTGACTTAACAATAAAGGCAAGCGGAAGTTAATCGCATAAAAAACAAGTGGAAGTCAACGAATGGACTAAAAAAACGGAAGAAACGCAGGTGTTGCGTGGAGCAACCATCCAGCCAAGAGAATGCCTAGTTGTAACAGAATATGTTGAATCAGTTCAAAAAATTAGTTATAAACATTATACACACCATCAAACGCATTGCATTCAAACTGTTTCCGAAAGGCATCAGCAACCTAAATGTGAAATTCTTGATGAATTTTACTTCCTGCAACAGACCGTTCCTTCTTGTTTGAATTATCTCTAAACATGCATCGATTTGAAAAGCTCGGTGGTTAAGGTGTCTGAGTGGAGATCGGGAGATCGTCGGTTCGAATTCCGATCTCGAAAAGGATTTTGAAAATCCATTTACCCGACCTTCACCTCTGTGTAGGATAACCGAGTTCGGATACTGAGCCACGACAAGGGCCACATTGCACGGCGAATCGGAAACCCTGTCAACCGGGGCTGAACAATCCTCCGTGGTCTCCCTGCCAACAATGCCATGCGATGATTTTAATTTGATTTTTCACCATCAGAAGCACCATTTTCATCTTTAAAATTTTTTTCTCGTCACCTGACCTGTAACCATAACAACCTTTACACACTTACTAATGCTAAAAATCACACATTTCCTCTACTTGAACACACTTCAGACTTGTGAATCCCTTTACCCCTAATTATGTTTCCTCGTTTCTAGAACTCTCAGAATATTTATTTCCAATCATTTAATATCCCCATAGTTTATTTTTCTTGTTTTTCTCCAATAATACGTCTCATTTCGGTTTAAAGTGGAGTTACTTAAAGACTTTTACAAATATTTTCCTTATAACTTTTCATTAATATTTAGAATATATGCGAGAACTGAGTCTTTCCGCGTATTCAGCTGATAAAAATTCTTCTCGGGTTCTAGTTTCCCTTGAACAAGAAATTAATTCAACTACAGATACCGTGGATTATAGACAGTTTTCAGGAGTTTAACTTTAACTATGCTTCGTAATTAATTATATTCGTAATTGATACTGTTGCATCATTTAAAAATTTCTCCGCAGTTTTTACAAAAATTGATAGAAACATCAGTCTTGCGTTAAGGTAAGAAGGTTAGAAAGTACATCGATGTTTTTATTCGATGTAAAACATCGAAACCCTGCTTTGATGTTTTTCGATGCATCGCTTAAAAACATCGATGTTTTTTCAATATCGAATACTTTTATTTTTATCTTCGCTCAACAAGTACAAACCAACAATATTCGTCGGCAAATGAACCTGTTCCTTTAAAATCGCCAGGAGAAAATGTTACAATAGTTTGATAATCACCACTTCCGGTTGAACGCAAATAGTTCGTTGTCTTTAGTTTGGTCCGTGAGAACACAGAGTAACACTATACCAGCAGTGTAGTGCTGTAGCTGTAATGACGTGTTTAATTTTATGCTTTTTTTTGTTTATGACTCTACGCCTCGTCGACGTCGAGGTAATTAGAGACTGAAAAGGGCTGGGTGCAAGGAAAGGGAAGGAATTCGGCCATGGCCTTTTGAAGCATTCACCTCGAGTGGTTTGGGGAAGCCATGGAAAACCCAAGTCAGGATGCCCGGATGGGTATTCGAACCCACGTCCTCCCGAATGCGAGGCCAGAACTTTACCTTTCACCCAACATTATAAAATTAACTTTATTATCTTGTGTGTTGGGTAATAGCGTTGTATGAGTGAAGTATAGCTTTGTGAGTGAAACAGAGACTGAAAATTAACAGTAATATTTTATTACGATACCAGACCATTACAATAAAAAACCAGACATTAAATGCTAAAGTCTAAATCTGCCTGAAAATGTTAATTTCAAGTCTTTAACCACTTAACACCTATGGTGTTTAGGAAAACTTTGTAGAAACGGCAGTTTACTTAATCGCTTTCCTTTCATTCTGTTCCTTTGCTGTCTGACTATTTGAGCAACCTTCGAAAATAAACGTTCGGATGCAACAGAAGTTCCAAATATAGTAAATCAGATGTTGCCCCAACCCGGTTTACATCTAAATATTGAGTAGTATCAGCTAACATTTAGTTGTTTTAGAGTAATATCATCTTATCTCGATTCGTAGCAAACACCGGCAAACTGTAGGAGTGAATCTAAGAAATTGATTTTATTCATTCAGTCATATGGACAGGATAGCCAATTGCAAGAAAAATTCATCTTCACCGTTTTTATGTCCCGCTAATTGCTCACAGGTGTCACCAACTGTTAATGACAGTTACTTTTTATTGAAATAATTTAATTTAATCTTGAGTAAATTTAGTAATCTTAACATTAATTTCTATTATTTTTTTAATTATTAGCCAGAGTTAGTTTTTTATTGACTCGATGTTTTATAAAAAATCGATGCTTCGAATAGAAAAACATCGAATCAATCCGATGTATCGTATGGTAAACATCGGATGGATACGGTGCATCGATGATTAGCGAATATCCCTAGTAAGAAGAATGACCAGCGCCGCGGAGTTAGATTTTTTTTTTTTTTTTTTTTGCTTAGGGCTATCTCTTTACGCCTCGTCGAAGTGGAGGATGCTTGACGATTCGGGGATTCGAACCCATGCCCTCCCGTATGCGTAGCCAGAGCGTAGGCGCTCACCAACCACGCTCCGTGAGCCGATAATCAAGCAAGACAGTTCTGCTGTAATTCAGAAACGCAGTGTTGCTGCGCCGTGATTTAACGTCGTGTGATAACTACCTCAGCGGCGGGGGAGGAAGCCAACAGATTGCCTGCCACCCGCACGAAATAATCTCACCACCTGAACTGCAGCCAAAGCGAATTTCGAAGATTGCGCGTCCACGGCAGCTGCAATCCTCCGGAGCCTATGTCGGACATCCATCTTGCAGGCCGGTATTTTCTGCTGACTCTGGTGGCCTGGCCTCCCGAACTTGTTGATGCTGGCGAAATGGACCTGCTCGCGGAATACCCGATCGGCAGTGCTCATTGGCATTCAGCAGCGGTGCTCTGACGCAACAAGTCAACCTCCAGCGACAGCTTCCTATACGCGGCTGCTATTAAACGTATGTTAACGTGGTTGCTCCCCACCTGCTAATCTCGGTCCCTAAAGGAAAAGAAACACGTCTCAACACTCCAGAAAATTTTTGCAATCAATATTGATTATTGACTAAGCTAGTAAAAACGTTGATATATTTATATTAATATTATAAATGCGAAAGTAACTCTGTCTATTTGTCTCTCTGTCTGTCTGTTTGTTACGTTTCTTGGGCTAAACGGCTAAAACGATCGTGATGAAATTTGACAAGGAGATGCTATGTGGCATTAGGATGGACAAAGGATACTTTTTTCTGTTGAAATAATACATACTGTCATATAATTTTCAAAAATTACTGAACGGCGACAGACAGACGCGCAGGATGTGTAAGTCTCTGTAGTACTTTCCAGTGTAGCGGCCTGGTAGCGCAATGGTTAATGCGCTTGCTTACTACCGGTTGGAACGTGTTCTCAGGTTCAAATCCCGGTGGAAGCAAAGCTTTTTAAGAATTGCTTTTGATCGTATGAGCCACGCCTGGACGATGAGTTGTTCGGACTCCATGTTAAACTATTAATACCACAAATGTAGGGGTGTAATGCGTGGCAAATCGTAGGCGGTAGGTGTAGACTTTTTTCGCTATATTGATCCCTCAGGTGTTGTTTCTCTCGCAGTCTGTTTGTGTGATCTGCAATAATAATATTTAAGTCTCTGTCTTTTGGTACGTTTTGACGACTAAATGGCTATACCGATATTGATAAAATTTGACAAGGAAATACTTTGTGTCTGTAAGAAGGGATGCGTGAGTTAGTCCGTAATGTTCGGTGGATCAAGCTGTGCTTCTCGCGCTGTCTGTTAGTGTATCATATTTTAATAAATTTCGTTTACAGCCAAAACTTATTATTTAGTGTAGAATTCGATTTGCTCTGCACTGTACTATTACTTTGTGTCTGCCTAAAAGTTTATGTCAACAGTTTATTGTGTCTTCCTTTTTTACATGCCTTGCGCGCGTAAACCTGGCCTAAGGTGTAGCTCTAGAATAGCACGAGCAGCTAAAGTTATTAGAACTCAAGAATCTGATGATCATGCTGAAGAAAGAAGAAAAAGACCTAGCTGAAACAAAGCTGCGCTCTATTAAACCCCCTCCCCTCCCCCCTCATCTCCGCATCTTCGTTTGTTTTTCTGTTTTTAAATATATTGGTAATTGATTCTTTTCATGAGACAGGTTCTACGGTAGAATGACATAGAGATGGCTTTCCTGTCATATTATGCCCACTTGTTGTTGTTTGGGACAAATCTTACGTTACTAACCGCTTTCTATATCCAATTCTGGCAATGAAATTCTAAGTCCACGAGTACGAAGTCGCGGGTATCAGCTAGTATGTATATATATGATGATTTAGGAAGAATGATAAATATTGAATGAGGTGGTAGTATGAAGAATATTGAGTAAAAAAGTTCTCATAAACATGTGTCAAATATCCACTTATTTTGGAGACACAGGTGCTGGAATGCTATGGATAAAATTCACCTCAGAAAATGATCAAGAGCACACAAATAACATATTGATGTACTTCATTCATGCGAAACACACGAAAGTGTAAATTAAATGTTCTAAAAGCCCACCATCAACTTCAATCCCACTTTGCAAATCTCTTCGCAAGAGTTTATATAAGTGTATATATTAGAAATAAATTATTAAACTCTGTGCCCATGAAAGAGATGGCATATATTTCTTTCGTCAGACTGCCCGGTACCGACTGAAGAAACAGCTGAATGTCATCTGTCGACAGTTGCTCTAATGGCCCAAATCTGATTAAAAACTCAAAGAAGCATTAAAATACTTACTAACTGTTCAGATTACCACCGTTTATCTTCTTGGGGGAACATAGTGCAGGGATATTCCTTATTTCACAACCATATCTGTGTTAATGATTACTAGGTTTTTGGGGTATCCCGCGATGTTTATTTGATAATCTAATTATCCGTCTGCCATTCTACATGCTAAAGCTTATGGGTTTATGCCTCGTCATCATCAACGTCGAGGTAATTAGAGGTGGGAAAGGACTAGGGACAAGGAACGGGAAGGAATTCGGCCATGGACTTTTTAAAGGAACCATCCTAGCATTCGCCCGGAGTGATTTGGGGACACCATGGAAAACACAAATCTGAATGGCCGGACGGGGATGTCGTTATACAGCCTTCAGCAGAGATATTATTTATGTTGATTTAGCATCGCAGAGTAACAAGTCCCTATCTTTGTTGAAGTCGTCAGTAGTTTGTTTACATTTCTGCTGCCTCTTTCACTCATCGGGGCCACCACTGGTCTCTCACCGAGCGTGGTGGTGTAACGGATAGCGTTCTGGCCTCGCATTCGGGAGGACGGCGGTTCGAATCCCCGTCCGGGCATCCAGATTTGGGTTTTCCATGGTTTCCCCAAATCACTCCAGGTGAATGCCGGGATGCTTCCTTCAAAAGGCCATGGCCGAATTCCTTCCCATTCCTTGCCACCATCCTTTCCCGTCTCTAAAGACCACGTTGTTAAAAAGGGACGTTAAACTGTTTAAAAAAAAAAAAAAAAAAAAAAAAAAACACTGGTCTCTCCACAGTAGCTTTGTGTCTTGGGAGTTTATTTCGTTCCCGGTGTTAATGGCTTGGCGAACTACGGCGGATTTATCGCTGTTATGTTTATAGTGACGGATATATTGGTTAAGCCTCTTCAACGGCACACTCTTAAAAATCTAGTAATCATTAACATAGACGGCCGTGGAAGACTGAGAAATGAGATAAGTCAGTATTGTTTTAATGATTAAAATTTAATAAAGGTGGATAGAAACTTTATAAATTATCTAAATGCCATTATGCTCCCATAAGTTTGGAGATATAAATTATTTAAATTTTTGTAAATCTGATATTTTCACAACATTATTTTATTTATTTGCTTAAATTCAGAAAACTTAAGAAAATATATAGTAATTCGACTGATAACTCTACTATTGAAGGAGAAACATGAGCAAACTAATATCTTCAAAATCTAATATTAAGAGAACAAATGTCGTTTACAGATAGGCAAAAACGCAAGCGCAATGAAAGTTATTTAAATTTTGGATTGCCTCTGATGACATTTCAGATGCTCCTCACGCAATTAATATCTTCTTTCGTAAAACAGCAAATAAGCTGTTTAGGCACTACGAAACGATACATACTGATCACAAAGAAAAAGAGATGATATAGAAGAAGAAGAAAGAAAGAAAAGACAACTTGCTAGAAAAATCCAAACTTCAAATGTATCGATTCATGTAAGAAGGGACCTATGTCCATTTGGATGCACTGGCCCCTGCAAAAAACATCGAAATATGCCACCTTCTAGAGAACCAGGTATTGGTTGCAGAATATCCTTCCTTGCACAAATCGATGTAACCACCTTCCAAAATTTAAAATCCAGTTTTAAGTCTAAATCTCCAAATCATGGACGTAAGTTTCTTCTTGCATTAGCCAATAGAAACGATTACAGTTACTAAAACTGAAAATGCAACACAGGCATTTTTCGTCGTGAGTTACCGCATTGCACTTAATGGCGAAGCCCATTCAATTAGAGAGACAAAAAAGATATACGCAGTACACCTATAGAAGAATATTGTTTCATGACGCATTAAAGATATTTCTACTTATCGGCGTGCACCTTGCAATGAGTATTAATTGCAAATGGATGAATCTACAGATCTGGCAGGACTGGCTGTACTAATAGTATTTTTTCGTTAAACATTTGGTAGAAAATATTGAAGAACATTTACTTATTAGTGCATATTCACAGGTGAGAACGATATAAATTCAACTGTGTTAGTGATTACATTCTAAAAACTTTAGAGATGTTGGGAGCAATGTACTGATATTTGCACAGATGATCTTCAAGCAAAGGTAAGTAAGATGAGTTATATCACTTCTCCTGCAAGTAGCCACAAGAGCCATCAACTGTCACTGCACATTCCATAGACAAGGACTAGTGACAACAAATTACTACAATTTTTTTTTAAAAAATCTGACTGAAGCAAAAAAATTTTTAACTGTGTGAAATTTCGACCACTTCAACCAAGAATATTTAAAATTTTATTCGATGATATGGTTAACGAACATAACGCATTTTATCACTTACTGATTTGAGGCAGCTGTCCAGAAAAAATGCGCTATTGAGGCTTTATGAACTTCGTAGTGAGTTATCGCTCTAATTTAAGAAGCAAAATAAATCAGCGCAATTTTTTTTTAAATTAACAGATCCTTCATAGTTGAAAAATCTCTTTACAAAGTTTGATGAAATTAACTTATCGTTACAAGTAAACGAAGTTACAATTTCTGACACAACAGACAAAATTGCATCTTTTGAAAGAAAATTACAACTTTATATTTCTTCAATGGGACAGAATACGTTTTATAGTTTCCTTACCTTGGATTAATGAGGCTATCATAGTATTTTTTGAAAATTAACATGCAGGAAAAAAAAAAAAAAAAAAAAATTTGCAGTATTTTCCGAAAACTGTGTTTGGAATCCAATTACCGTGACAGCAAAGTCAGCAAAGTTCATCTGATTATGAAAATCTGATCGATTTAATGAGTAGCTTTTGCTTGTATCGCACCTAACAATACAGTCAGGTAAAAAAAATATATATTTACTAGCTTCCCGACATCCGATAATAATTAAACATGCCTCATTTCATTCCTCTGAGGTGCACAATGTTCGAAATTCCATCCAGTAGCTTTTACGTAAATTGTTATCAACAGACAGGCTGGAGTTAAATAAAGTTGCTTCTCGCAGTCGATGTGTTACCGGCTAATTATATAAAGAAGTCCACTAAACAGTTTCACTATCTGTAGAGGGTAGTAGAAGAGATAGTAGGTGAAGATCAGTTTGGGTTTAGGAAAAATCGCGGTACAAGGGAAGCAATTCTGTCTTTAAGATTAATACTTGAAGGGCGGATCAAGAAAAACAAAGATACTTTTATGGCATTTGTTGATTTAGAAAAAGCTTTTGATAATGTTAGGTGGGACAAGATGTTCAAAATATTAAAGAAGTCAGGCCTAAAGTATCGAGATAGAAGAATACTCTATAAACTATATAAGAATCAAGTGGCTGTAATAAAAGTAGAGAATCACGAGAGACATGCATCGGTTAAAAAGGGTGTGAGACAAGGTTGTAGTCTATCCCCGTTAATATTCAACTTGTATGTAGAAGAAGCAATGAAGAAAGTCAAAGAAAAATTTCCATGTGGCATAAGTTTTCAGGGAGAAAAAATCAGTATGCTACGATTTGCTGACGACATTGTCTTATTAGCAGAGAGGGCTGAGGATATTGAGAAGTTATTGAATGGCATGAACAAAATACTGAAGGAAGACTTTGGACTGAATATAAATCAAAGTAAAACAAAAGTGATGAAATGTAGCAGAAATGATACCAATACTAGCAGATTAAATATAAAAATAGGATCTGATGCAATAGGAGAAGTGAGTGAGTTCTGTTACTTGGGAAGCAAAATTACAACCGATGGCCGAAGCAGGAATGATGTTAAAAGCAGAATAGCACTAGCAAAAAGAGCCTTCATGAAAAAGAGAAACCTTTTAGTTTCAAATATTGATCTAGGAATTAGAAAGAACTTTTTAAAACTCTATGTGTGGAGCACAGCACTTTACGGTAGCGAAACATGGACTTTAGGAATACCGGAAAGAAAGAAACTTGAAGCATTTGAAATGTGGTGCTACAGAAGAATGCTGAAAATTAGGTGGACAGACAAAGTAAGAAATGAAAGAGTTTTGGAAATGATGGGTGAGAAGAGAAGTTTATGGAAGAAGCTTACGGAAAGAAGAGACAGGCTGGTAGGTCATATTTTGAGACATGCTGGATTGGTTAATTTGTTAGTGGAGGGAACAGTTGAAGGTAAGAACTGTAGAGGTAGACAGAGATTAGAATATATGAAGCAGATATTTGAGGACGTGGGTTGTAACGGGTATGTAGAAATGAAGAGGTTAGCACAGGATAGGAAGGGATGGAGGATTGCATCAAACCAGTCTAAAGACTGACGACAGCAAAAAAAAAAAAAAAAAAGAATTTTTCAATCTGTGGATTTCAGAAGGTCAACCCAACATACCGTAGATGGTCAAATGTCAGTTTTACATCCTAATACATAAGAACAACATGAAACTTTCCATAAATTGCATTTTTAATCCATGAATAACAAAAGTTGACTTCGTTTACAAAGACATACCAAAATTCATACAAGCTAAAAATTCTTTAAAAAATTTGTAACACTTGGTCATCTCACCCGAGTGTCAGGGTTACATGGCCAGACATGTAAGGGAGAGATGGCCATCGGACAAAACACTTTAAAATCAAAGAGATATTTATTTTAAAAAAAAAAAAATTAACACTTTAAACATGTTTTATTGACTCTGTTGATATAAAAAGTATTTTATAAAGATATTAATTGTAGTTAAATTATAACTTAAACAGAACCGCATTTGTAAAAAGCATTTTACAATTCTTGAATTTTTATTATATCGTTGAAACATACTAGTTTTATATAAAAAAATTGTGAGAAATCACCTCAATTATTCAGTTACTTAAATTTAGAACTAATCCAAAATTTATATGAAGGAATGTTTGCTTTGGTAAGGTTAGATTTTCTTTTAATTACATTACCACATCCATGGCACACAACATATGATGTGCAGGATTCGTGCAACCAACGCTTACACCTGACACACTGAATCCAGTCACAGGTTTCATCTGTTTTTGAGTAGTCTTCCTCGCTTCCAACGCACTCTTCCTCCTCTTCTTCAAAAACTCAGTTGAGTCTTCCTTGTACTGAACTTGATTTGACAAGTCTGAAGTTTCTTTAACCTTCTTGGTCCCAATTTTTTTCACTAGTTTTTTTTTCTTTTTCATATAGTTTCAATTTTAACTTTTTAATATTTTCTTTTGACGTCAAGTTTGTAGCTTTGCTTTTTTCTACGTTTATTTGCTTTAGTTTCGGGTCTAGCTGGCAAAGGTGAAATATTGTTTAGAATTTTGGTAGGAGTGACTTGGTAGGTTTCATTTCAAATCACAGGAAAAATTTCGTCTGGTCTTGTAGAAGGTCCCGGTAGAGATGACGTTGTGTAGCATATTTCAATAATTTCGTAGTTAATATTTTAGTGAGTGTAAGCCAGTCTCGGTGAGCTACAAGCCTGGGCGGACGTGGAACATGAGAGCGCGTTTGCAGAATCTGAACCCTTCCTGCAAGGCCACAGAGGCAAGCAGTTTTGACTGTGAGAAACAAGGTTCGAAATGTTCTGGTACCTTCTAGAAAGACGCCTCCAACTGGCCAATTAAACTTTGCATCCACAGCGCGTGATGTGAACTGGCCAATGAGAGACAGTCACCCCACCCTTAAGCGACAGTAGAGTGACGCGTTCTGTATCCGTCCTCTGCGCAGTTTCATTTTGAAGATCATGCCGTAAACTTGCCAATGACTTAGAAATTACACCACCAGCTCCACCCTTCGTATGCTCACGAGGCGAGGCTTGTACCAACCCTCCCACTATTTTATTCAGCCATTCGGCTATAGTAAGGAAACACATTTCACTTCTATGCATATTAAGATGTACCATTCATCTGTATCAATTCACTTATCTCTCCGAAGAGTTCAAGAATAAATGCCTGTTAATAACATCTCGGAAGTTATTTACAACAATACCTCACGTCAGTAGTTAGAGTGATTATTTTAGTGCTTTCCAGCCCGTACTTGCAGACGCCAACGGGAAGAACCAGAAGTTGACGGCGAGCAGGCTGGACGAACTTACGTGCACGCAGGGGTAAGTCGAAGGTAATTCTTCGCTCGGCCATTACCACGCGACAGTTGTTCTTCTTTCAAGGGATTTTTTCACATTACTCTGCTGAAGTAGAGTCAGTGGATCTAGTAGTGGATTACGGCAATGGTTCTTTCATGGAGAGTTTTGCCGGATACTTTGATGTTTTCATTTCCTGAAAGTCTTTTTGGATCACTTCTAAAAGCGTAATCTGGAATTGCATGTGGATTAAAGGGGTAGATTCCCGTTTCTTTGAACGTTCCATGGTGTTGCAGCTTGTTATCTTGTTTCTATCGCTAGTTAGAGAATTATTTTAAAAAATCTGGGAAAACAAGGTATTGGTAAACCTCCAGCTGAAAAGTGTCCATCAAATAGACGTTTGTGTCCCATTTTTCTTTGCAGCCACTGGTGTTTGTGTGTGGCAGTAACCTCGAGCCTCCCATTGTGCACTATAGTGGTTGCATGTCGGTAGCTGTTGAGGTGTAGGAGATGTGATGGTTGAAAGTGGTAGACGTAGGGCATTTTCATATTTCGACCAAAGACGTGTGAGCCCCTATATTTTACTTTTACTTTGCAGATACAACTGCCAAGTGCAGACCATTGGTGGTGGTGTATGGAATAGACTCGTGTCTCTCATCGTGCACTATACTCGTTCATGAAGGTAGCTGTGGGGGTGTGGGAGATATGGTGGTTAAAAGTGGTAAACCTAGGGAATTTTCACATTTCGACCAAATTGTTCTAAAAAAAAATCTTTGGAATCTTCTAGAATATAATGTAATAAAAGTTCTATACTTGAATAATGATAATGTTCTAGAGTAAGACATTTTTTTCAGCTCAAAGCAAATATAAATAATTTATATGTAACATATTTAGAGGACGAATCAATTTTGACAGGAATGGTAGGTTACTGATTTGGCAGTGAATAACATAGGCTACTTTTTATCCTGGAAATATTTAAGATTCTGTGCAAATCATAAAAACCTTCAAAATTCTTAACAAATACGAACGAAATCGTGGGCACCATCTAGTAGAAACATAAAAAAATTGTTTTACTATCATATTAGTTTTAGAGATCTACGTAGTTCCTCATGGTGCATGTATTTTCTAGTTGAAACCTCTCATATATTTTGTCTCCTTTGTTCACCGCCGTGAAGCTATGGTCTCTAAAGACCACGGTGGTGGAATGGACGGAACAGTGCCTTGCATTCATATTCTCTACCTTGGGCTGGGGAGCGGTTTGTGAAGTCCTGACTGCCTTACCACCCTTCTAGAGAACTTCCCAACTGAACCCATTTGATGGCAGGCTTAGTTGGCGTTGAGTACTGTTGCAGATGTTGTTCTTGGAAGAAAACACCAAACACTACGGTCTGACAGTTATGCGCCTATTTTGAGATGGAACGCTGCTGATACAATTAGCAGTTTATTAGCTAATCTGAAATAGTTGCAGGTATATGAGACCACGGATAATATAACTTCGTAGTGTTTCTTGCGAAAATAAGCATTTGCATATTTGCTTTTTTTCATGTCAAATGTCACTTTGATTTGGATTTGATAATGCAATTACTATAGAAAGAACACAAAAATAGCTGCTAGTGTGATGACAGGAAGGTATGTTTCACCACGTATCTGGAACTCACGTTATGGTTACCAATTAGAGGAGTTTGAAAGCGTGCAATGGATGCCAAAGAATTAGCACAAAACACAATCAGTAAGTGGTCTGATGTAGGAGTGGAGGTCGTAGTCGTTTGGCGATAAGACGCGGATGAAGAGAGTGCTGGGAACATTAAATAGGCGATGAGGTTTGAAGTGATGCTGGTACAGGGCGTTCGCCGGGAAACGCAACCCACTGTTAGCGCTACAAGGAAGAAACTGCTCCCGGCGAGCGAGCGGTCAGTTTCCGGCATTGTTCGACCGTCGGCCGCGGACTATTTCATAATAATTACGCTTCATAAACTTCATAAACTTGTGTGCTAAGCATTTAAATGTGACGTAATTCATTAGCTTACCTTATAAACGATGCTGGAAGTGTTGACCCTCTTGTGTAATGCACATTTCACATCTTCTGAGCATATTTCGAGACACACGCTGCCCTAACTGACTTAATGATTTTTTGGGTGACTGTTCTAGTCGAAAAGCGATATCGTCAATTTTCTCCTCTGTGAGAATACGGTTGACAGACAGTCTCTTTTTGTTAAAAAATAAACCCGTTTTCTTACTTTTTTAACCAGACGCAGAATTGTTGATTTAGCTGGCAGTAAAGCGCCAGGAAATTCGCGACGAAATTTACTGCGACACTTTTTAAACGACTTCTTCTTCACATATGTATCGTAGAGAAATATTCTTTGTTGCAAACTGTAACGTACCATAATTTTACTCACACTCAAACACGGTACAGATTAATAAGAGTATGAAGCCCCAAACCAGCCAAACCGCAAAGAAACGTTTATTCGCAACACTGATTAATAAGAGACTGAAGTCACAAACTATCTACAATGCAAAGAAACCGTTCTTAACAATGTAAGGGTCACTGCACTGCACTGTTGGGGCAGCGGAGGTGTTAAACAGTGCGGTGATTCACGGTGCCGTGTGGCGGAAAACTGCTGGCACGACTGACCGAGCAAGTTGCCGACGGCAACAGACTGGGAGGATAGCGTTTTCCGGCGAACGTCCTGTAGAAAATAGCAGTAGTGCGTGTATGGTAAGTTATGACCATGACTAAAAACTTGATTTCAAGTGTGGGGAGTGGGAAATTTTCTTTTTATGTAATTGAATGAGAGGCTGAAATAAATTACTAAGGGAAATAGCGACCTGATGGCTCAGTGATTAAAACGTCTGGTTGAAGATCGAAAGGTCCCAGGTTCGAATACCTGTGTCAGCTAGGATTTTCAAAGTACCGTAATCGATATTTATCTCTGGTACAGCTCTCAGTGTAAGACTTCTTTTGCTCGGATTTCGCATTAAACTAGGGTAACAACCCTAATTGTAACACGGATGTGTGCAAATTCAAGCCAAACGAGGGCATAACGTTGACCCCAGCGACCATGCGTGCATATATTAAGGGAAACTTAGAATAATCAATTTGTCTTGAGGAGAGAAAGTATTTTAAATTAAAATTCGTAAATGGCAAAAGTAAGTACGTTGCACTCAATGAATTTAAAGGATAAAAATAATTAAATTCTAAAGCGATAAATAGGGAATATGCACAACTAAATTAAAATGTCAGAAGTTTGCAACTACCACAAGAATAAGGTAAATACGTACCTCTGAAACAAACAGTTAGAATAAAGACTGTGCCAAAGATTTATGTTTCTCGTGTATCTGAGAAATAGTGATTTTAACAGTTTTGGGTCCGTTATTTAATTCTTTGCAATCAAAGAAACGCTGTATAACTTTTTTAAAGAACAGGTATCCTAAAATTTCTATCACATAATTTTATTAAAGTTTGTGACATGTAATCCTCTCAAGATGGAGGACTGCATCAAACCAGTCAAAAGACTGACGACAGCAAAAAAAAAAAAAAAAAAAAAAAAAAAAAAAAAAAAAAAAAAAAAAAAAAAAAAAAGATTCTCACATTTGAGTCATTGACGTGTTTAAAAGTCTGTGATTTTAAATTTTTGGCATATTGTTCTTTTTCAGAAATACGTGAGGCAGAAAAAATCAGTGAAGTCGTCGAACACGAGAATAATTCTCAGATTTTTAAATATTCTGTGTTTTCTACATAGCGCGTTGGCTTTGACTGAGATGAATGTGATTTGTGGATGTAGCAGGACAGAGACATCACATAAAACACGCGTTATCCCTCAAAAGCGTGTTCTCGGTAACTGAATTTCTGTGTACGCCGCTTTGCGAAGGTGGCTCAATTACCAGCAAAGCGGGAGGCCTAAGCCCCGGTTGTCAGGCGCACTCGTACGCCGTTGCAGCTATTAGCAACAATCCACACTGGCCATTACCTTCCCTTCCAACGATTCGTTTCGCGCCAGCACAATCTTAGTCCGGTCCCCATTAATAAATTATAGAAAAACAGTGCGTCCGAGTATAAACCGCAGAGAGGCTGACGTTATCGGCAGGAACTGTTACTCGGTAGAAACGTCCATCTCACGTCACATTAAACTCCAGACCGTATCACAGACTGCGGAATTGTTTATGAGCCGAAGCACCAAGTTAGCTCGCTCGGCCGAGTGACACCGTGGTGTCAACCGTAATTGTCACACGCAGTGGCCGGGGTCACTTCGAGAGGTCGAAAGTGCACAATCAAAGGAATAATCAGACGTGTTACTACGTGAGATATTCAGAGCAGAGCTTTTAAAAATTTCTAATCGTCTAGGACAGAATTTCTCTTTCAATCCAAGGACCATTAAATTGTAAAAAATAATGCTGTGATCCATTATCTTATATGAGCCTAATTTTTTACCTGTGTGTATATTACAAACATCTGGGCCATATTTTACTGTACCATCCTATATACATTATTTCTATAAATTTTTTTGTCACAAGCCATTATATCCCTTGATAACTAACCGAATTGTGTGAATGAGGTATCATTTTAAAGCTTAGGATCTCCACTTTTATCATATCATATTTTCAGAACGGATTTTTTCGGAAATCAACCCTTAAAGAGCAAACATGGCAATATTTGTAAAATGCTGTTTTTTGAACCTGGAACTATTTATTTCCCTGCATTCCTAACTCAAATCTGTAAATGAAGTATCATTTTAATACTTAAGATCTCCGCTTTACTGCGATCATATATTAAGAAAGGAATTTTTTGGAATTCGATAGTTATTGGGCAAAAGTATCATGATTTTTGTAACGCGTTTTTGCGTCACGAGCCATTTATCACCCTTGATATCTAGCCAGTATAGATAAATGAGGTATTATTTTATATGTAAAGGTCTCCGCCGTGGTCACATCATATTTTAACAAAGGTATTTTTCGGTATTGAACCCTTAAAAGTTAAAAATTCAATATTACTAAAATGCTGTTTTTCGTACCGCGAACCATTTATTTCCCTGCATTTCTAACCGAAATCGATAAATGAAGTACCATTTTAAAGATTAAGATCTACGCTTTGCTCACATCAAATATTATGAAAAGAATTTTTCGTGATTCGCCCCTTAACCCTTTCAGACTCGAAATTTAATTTTTTTGAAATTTTCTGTGTTTATTACATTATTGTACATACAAGAGTATAGAATATAGTGAAAATTATTTGTTACATACAATACTTTAACAAATACAGGGTGGTTTCAAATGGAGCCACTGTGCACAAAATGTCATTACTTCTGGTGGAAAGGTAAAAAGCCGTTCCTTTCTGCAGATAGGCATAGAGCTACTTGGCAGAGTGTACATGTCCATCTATGTGGTTCTTTCTTTGTGCTACAGTGTACACAGCGTCTTGGAGGCCCATGTGTTGGAAGATGATTTGCTTCTGTTGTACGTTTTTCAACTGGAACAACAGTTTTAATTTTTTTTGTTGATGGCTCTGATGATGTACTTGGGCAGCCAGCACTTTCTTTGAAAATACTGCTGCCTACCAGGCCTGTTGCAACACGCCGACGAAAATCCTTCAACACATTTTTTTCCACTGTATTACTTAGACGAAATAAAATAAATGCATTTCCAATAGAAATGTCAACCATATACCAGAACAGTCTTAGCCACCATCTCTAGACTTTCTGCCAATTGCATAAAAACTGTTCATCATATCTGCCGTATCTACACATCCCATATTTGAATTGTAAGATTTTACTATTTTTGGGCAAGATACTATTGTAATTGTGCCATCCTTATCCTTACGACTGACATCCTCCATAGTTACAGGTGAGTCAATTGTAGACAGCAATATGACTGAACGTTTGTCCTTCCACATTATGCATGCAATACCATCAGAACGAACTAACCAGTCACATTCCCCTCTTTGCAGCTCCTTGTCTGGTTTCAACAGAGGAAGTCCTTTTCTGTGGGATCGAATTGTTCCACAGGCTAGAAGATTGTCATGTTTCAGTTTCTGTAGATAGTCATGTTGCCCTTACAGCTGCAGTGATTTCAAATGGAACCACCAGCATAATTATGAAATTAAATAAATAAATTTAATTAATAATGCAGTAGATACAATATGAATGTGAATAGGATAGTATTCTGAACTTAAACGATGTACAAAATATACCTTACTGAGATGAATTCAGTCACAGTTTGAAAACAAAGAGGAACATCCACCACATACAAAAATGGGTATTACACTTGCTCTGCTAATGGCTAAGATTCCAAAACATATGAAGCAGTTCAAGCTGCGGGTCACAGAGGGGAGCAGCTACTGGGCACGTGAAGGGTGTCTTCAAATGTAGCCACCGTGCTCATGCCAAGAAAGGAGAAAATCGTAGGTGGTTTCAAATGCAACCACCTCGTCTGAAAGGGTTAAAGGGAAAAAGTATTAATGTTTCTACAAGGAATTTTTGTGTCACGAGCCATTTTTCTCCTTTGATATCTAATCGATATAGAAAAATATCGTATCATTTTAAAGATTAAGGTCTCTGCCGTGTTCACATCATATTTTAAGAAAGGAATTTTTCTTAAATTGGCCCTTAAGGGGTAAAAGCACCAATATTTCTACAACGCGTTTTTGTGCCACGATCCATTTATCTCCCTTCATATCTAACCGATATAAATAAATGAGATATCATTTTAAAGATTAAGGTCTCCACTCAGCAACATTATAAATTAAGAACGAAATTTTTCGGAATTGCACCCTTAAAGGGCAAAAGTAAGAACTTGAATGTTGCGACTATGAGACAGCTTAATACCAAGCCACTAGATAGCAGTAGCACATATCACAGAGATATTAATAAACTGCTTCACTGGCGTCGACTTTAATACGTAGCTATTATAGTAAACAAATAAACATTTGAAACAAATGTGGCGGTTCTTCTTTCATCGTATTACAAACCCCCAACCTTACTATTAATTATATTAGCGAATTTTTTTAGCAAGGGTCATCTTATAATAAATAATAAATGTAAAGTCATGTTTTTAATTCCTACGAGAACACAGTTATGAAACTGTAACATGACATATTTACCAGACTCTTAATATGAGGTTACCAAATAAATGACAATGTTGCTATAAGCTTACTGTCACACTATACCACCAACTTATATGAAAAAAATAAATAAAAAGTCACTAGAATGTTCACCTTTTATTTATGTTTGATTCATCAGTATTATGTTATCAATCCTACCACATACCGCGGTCTCTCAAACAAGACCCTCAGAAAACAACAATTAATTTAATACTTAAATGAGAGGCACTCTTTTTGATGGCAACTGGAAATGAATAGACTATTGTATGAACAATGCCGTGCTATTCTCATCCTGGAAATATAAGATTTTTGCTTGGTCACTGAAATGTTCGTGATGTTTTTTAAAGTTGGACTTATATCTACCTTATACTCGCTTATATCCTTGTACCCCAAGAATACGATATCTAAATTTAAAATATTCCTTCCAAAGGACCGTCCGAACCATCTTCGCGGGCCACTAGGTTGCTAAACACGAGTCTAGGATATCAGTGTACGTGTCTAAAATAGCTTGCAAAAAGCAGAACTATGTATTTGGGCAGAGCGAGCAGGATACTGATAATACTCGTACAAGAGGGTGCAAAAAAGGGCTGCTAGATTTGTTTCTGGAATTTATCGCAGAATCCAATCAGTAACAGATATGATAAAGGAACTGGAATGGGATTTATTGCAAGACAGGAGGAGGCTGAAGAGGGTCATGGGAGTATACTAGGCGTATATTGGTGATCAGGCATGGAAAGATATTGGTGTAGGTATGAAAAGTAGTGCATGGAAGGGAAAAGATGACCATGACCACAAGCTGGCACCCGATTTCAGGCACAGGGGTGTGGGAAGATTCTCTTTTTTAAGTAAGAGTATCAGGGATTGGAATAAGTTACCATGGGAAATGATGAATAATTTACCGAAAACGTTGAAAGAATTTAAAGTGAAATTTGTATAGGGCAAATGTAGGTGGGTGCAGGATAGGGGTAAGATGGGTGTGTAGGGAAATTGCCACCGGAGCGTGTGCACCATTGTAATTAAATTAAATAGTTCCAAGCTTAGTGCTAGCCGATACCTTTCATATTTGGATTGAGTGTTAATAGTTTTGATATGGAAAAGTTTTTCATACATTTGAAATTTATTCCCTTTTGATTGTGTTTAATTCAATGAAAATTACTTTTCAAACTATAATCCAAATTTGCCTTATTCCCTTAAATTCGCCAAAGTCATTTACTAGCTGAAATGTTATAAATTTGTCTATTAATTAAAAACATTTTTACTGCCACGAATTGTATTTTAAAAACGAACGAAAATCAGCGCATACGTCGGTATTCCAGTTAATTTTTCAGTTTTGTAAAAATATATATGATTCTATTTACTTTAAATAATTTCCTTCAATGTTTGATTCGATTTCAGTCGTATTAATCAATATTTGTAATTCTGAAATGTTTTAAGGATAGCGACATTTTGTAATTGTTAAGTATTGCTTCCAGTTATTGTTCACTGTCTCATTGATTAGGTGAAAGGCTGCATTGTGATTGGCTGGTTTATCCATCGCGTTTCCAGAACATTTGGTCGTGAACGACTTGCAGCACAGTAGATGATCCAAGAATGTTTTCTGCAGCCTTTCGATACATTTTGGCTTAAATTGTGTTAGAATTATAAATCCTCAGACATGAACATTGTATGTTATGTACGTTTAATAAATCAAATAAGTTACAATTAATTCGGCAAGTTTCATTTATGTTGAAGTAATTGCACATTTCCTTAATCTATACATGTACAAAAATGGACGTCTATATGTTAGTGTGTTCTTTATAAAAATTCCGTTTTTACTTGATCTCGATGAAACTTTGCACATGTATATTTTAAGACAAGGGGAAAAATAATGTCTATGTTTGGTTTACAAAAACCCGCTGCCTCTCTCCCCACCACTCCCATTAAGGAAAATATACACGTTCAACGATTCAGTTTCTTGCAAACATCCACTACCTCAAAACCGTAGAGAAATCTGCCAAAGTAGACGGTGATAGATTTACAAGCACGTAAAATGTATTGCTTCTTGACTTTTAACTAATTCCGGTCAAAAAAACATTACACATGTATGTTGTAAAAGAAAGAGAAAAATACAGTCTTCATTTGTTTGACAAAACCTAACCCCTTTCCCTCTTTAACCCACCTTAATTTTTACAAATTTTCTTTTATTCAAACCCAGTTACTATACGATTTTGAAGGAATTTTGCATACCTATTCTTTAAAACAAAGATAAAAAAGTCTAAACTTGGTTTATAAAAACCCATCCCCTCTCCTCCATCACCCCCATTAAGGAAAATTTGCACGTGCAGTGGTTAGTTTTTGACATATATCTTGAAAACTACAAGGAAATTGGCCAGTGTTGATGATGATGGAGAATGTGTAGGACAATCCGATCAAACGAATAAAACATCAGAACTTTCATATCCAGACTCGGAAAAACGCAGGGTACTATGGTAAATTAGTTATAATACAGATAGTATCTCATCCGCTGATGACCCCATAAAGTACGAAATCAAATAATATACTTACATGGCCCACCGAAACAGGTTTATTTTATTATTTTACTTTTTTTGGCACTGTAATAAAAAAACATAATAAACAAAGAAAACGTGCTTAGTATCTGTGTATGACACAATTTTTTAATTTAATCTTTGTTATTTCTGAAAATCAAGGTGGCGCCTGATGACGGTAAGTTTATACCATGGAAATTAAAACTGTATTCAGTGCTAATGTCCCAACACTTAAAGCGTTTTTGTTAAATGGCGCAAAATAACAGCAGGAGAAGGAGATCGTTCTGTCTGCTTGTGGAACTTCGATGGTAATGGCTCCTCGGGCACTTAATTGTTAACCGTGATCCGACGTTGTGCGGCAGAAGCAGGGGGGGAAACGAGACTTTTACTGTAACGGCTAAACGTGGAACACTTAACTCGCCGACTGAAAAGCAAGGAAAGCAATTTTCTAGTACGTTTAAAGTACATTCGCGCAGAGCTGGGACGAACAGGACGGCAAACTTTTCTTGTGTTTTATCTCTTAATTCTGGAACGGTCGGCTGCGTCGCTGTCGTTATTAAACACTGTGCGGGGCGCATTGAAGGTTTTATTTGTGCGGCCGAGAGCTGTCCGTCGGAGTGGAATTAGCAATTAGCAAGATGGCTGAGCCCGTTCCGCCCGCACAAAAGACGCCATCTGCCGCCCGTGCAGTCCCTACAATACAGGTGTGTCTGCACATTCAAAAACCACGAAAAAACGGCTTTGAGGATACGTCAGAAATGGCTAATCTCACGCTGCAAGGATTTTTTTCTCTCTCTACCTCTTTCGGGCATCGAGAATAAAAAACATCAAAGGGGAGACGTATTGCAGTAACGGAGTAAGCACCGCAAACAATTCATTTCCGATTCAAAGGACGGGCATTCCAGATGAGACTTATCCCTTTGTTTTAGACGAACTGAAATGGATATTTTCGAATCGGATATTCTGTCGTTTTATAATGGCCGTTACGCGTCACTAAAGAGGTTAAGAGGCTCTTTACAAAGTGAAAAGCAATTTCCAGAACTCCTGTCATTGCGAAGATATTTGGCACTAGCTGATACCCGCGATTTCGTGAGCATGGACTTTTATTGCTAGAACTGGATATACTGTAGAAAGCTGTAAGTTACGTAAAAGTAGTCCCTGAAAGCACGGAGTATAAAAGTAGAGAACAAAATGTATTGATGCCCAAAAAAATCAGATAAACACAAAATAATAGTCTGGTGCAGCGCAAATCCACATCTATACTAGACAATAAATGCAATAAATATCTATATAAAAAGCCGGTTCTGTACATGAAATTTATGACAAACTGACTGCGAGAGAAATAAATCCTGAGTGACCAATATAATATCACGGAAACTTGCACGCCATATCCGTCTCTTTGTTTCTGCTTGAATAGTTTTCAAAAATTTATGTCATAATATGTTATTTGTCCCTAGAAACGTATCCTGTACACAGTATCCTGTACATAGTATCCTTTACATAATATCCTGTACATAGTATCCTGTGTCAAATTTCATCAACATCGGTTTAGTCATATAGTCGTGAAAACGCAACAAACATAATGTTGTTGTTGTTATTGGCGCTTTAGGGCACCTTAACACCTAAGTCATCAGTACCAGGTATCAAAGAAAATACTGAAATAATTCACAATTTCGTCCTGGAAACTGCAGGGAAAATTAAATAACATTAAACACTTCAGTACAATGCTTACATGATTCGGAGACAAATTACAAACACCAACATTCCTCTGATGCATTAGATCAGTGGTCGAGAAACTGATCCCTACGGGCCATAAATGTGACATTGGTGTTTTCATGGTGGGTAATACAGGGCGGTTCGTTTTGTTTTTAAGTTTTGTTCTTTCTCTAAAAACTATAACATTGTAAACCCGAGTCTCAGACAAAACTGAAAAAATTGAAACTTATAATTGGTTTTATCCAGTCTGTTGCGGTTAAACAAAGATTACTATACCGAAAGATTTAATCCAGTGAATAGTTATTAACTGGAGTTAATTTCAGTAGGTCATTTTAGTAATAAATATGTTCGTCTTTTACAAATTTCTCATTGGCTGTAAAAATCTTTAAATCCTGCATTATTATTTCGTTTCGTATGTGGTCTGATATGTTACGTCTGTAACACTTTGCAGGAACTTAATTTCTGTACCTTATATTCGGCTTCAATATTTCTTTCTAATCACCCATCTCTCAGTTCCATATAATAGTGACTGCCAGTGTCTTGTAGAATCTCGTTTCGGTTTCTTTTTGCAAATTTTACCCAGCGACCTTTTGACCATTGACAAACTGTTCAACTTACGGAATAAGAAAAAAGTCAGTTGGAGCCAGATTGGGACTGTAGGCGGGGTGCAGCAACGTGGCAACGCTGAATCGGGCCAACAGTTGCCTTCTTCATCCTCCCGTCCAATGAAGGCTCGCATGAGCAAATCAAAGATCAAGACAATGCTGATCGTGTTTTTTGACCGTCGCGGGGTGATTCTTAGGGAGTTCGTTTCCCCTGGGGAAACTGTCAATTCGAACTTTTACGTGCAAGTGGCAGCCCGCCTGTGAGACCGAGTGAATCGCGTCCGACCAGTCATCTCCGCCAACTGGACTCTGCATCACGACAATGCGCCGTGCCAAGGCGCGCTGTCATGAGGCAACTGTTAGCCCGAATTGACATTGCCGCATAGCTGCACCCCGCCTACAGTCCTGATTTGGCTACATCTGACTTTTCTTACTCACATGGATGAAAAAGCAGCTGAAGGAACAGCGGTTTGACTCAATCCAGGACGTTGAAGCAGCATCGACGAGGGCTCTCAACAGCGTCCCCGAAACTGACTTCCAGAAGGCGTATGGCCAATGGCAGCAGCGTAATTTTTGGTGTGTAGCTGCCTAAGGGTGCTATTTTGAAGAGGATTAAGGAATTGTAAAGATATCTTCAATCATTTTTTAAAAAAGAAATCAGTCCTACTACTTTTGGTATATACCATGTATTCTCCTCATTTATCCAGCCGCATGGCGTCGTATAAACACAACGTTTTCACAGCTGGCTCTACTGTCTTCATGAGTTATCAAGTAGCTTTCAGATGTTAAAAGCCGGCTCTGACTGTCTAGGCTGGCTTAGGCTAATTTCGTGCTTCCTTTTACACGCTTAGAAAAACCGCGCAAAAACTTGTATCCCTACTACGTCCGCTCGGATTTTGCTCACGTGCAGATTATTCAACGACCCTAAATGTGTTGACACTACATCCCACAATCCAGCTTCCTTGCATTTTAAATTACTGACTGAAAATCTCTTTGATACCACGTTAATAATATAGGTAACTATCCAAGGGGTACGTTCTGTTAAAAGCTCTGTACTGATCACGTTGATATTGTATTCTGCACGAAGTTACCAATTCTTCGTAAAATACAAGATCAGGAAAACAGTTTTGAATAAAACTGATTAACCTCGTATGCAATATTGTTGTGATAGTTTAACTTATGTGTCTGTTTGACGTGGTGTACAATACAGTTTAAAAATATAAACTCAAACTAATGCACTTTTTTTATTTTGGCTTTACGCCTCGTCGACGTCGAGGTCATTAGAGGCGGGAAAGGAATGGGAACAAAGAACAGAAAGAAATTCGGCCATGGCCTTTTGAAAGAAGCATCCCGGCATTCGCCCGGAGTGATTTGGAAAAATCATAGAAAACCCAAATCTGGATGCCCGGTCGGGGATTCGAACCGGCGTCCTCCTGAATGCGAGGCCAGAGCGTTATTTATTTCAATTTTTTGTCTGTATGAATTCATGCCTTCAAGATAACTTTCTCTGTCTTTGAGGCTACATACTACAACTAACATTCAAATTTATGGTATAGAGCGTTTATTTTGCTGTCACAATTTTCTCCACTTGATATGGTTGCCGGAAATAATTAATATATTTTTGATTGGCTAATTTAGTTCGGAACTGAACTAAATTCTGTACAAGCAACTAATTTCATTTCTGGAAATAGTTATTTACTTTATGTAATCTGCAGGCTGCCCCTCACCAATCGACTTGCGGAAATATAATGTAAATCACTGCGTTTTGTACTTCGGAACATGTTATGAACAACTCGGTGTTTTGTAGTTGTAAACAAAAGACCGGTGTTAATTTATTTAGTCTGTTCTTAGATTTACAGGTTTCTTAGGTTCCCAGGTGATTTATAACTTACATCAAATTATTATGCTTAACTTCTCAGTAATCAGGTAGTTGCTTATTATTAATTCCTTCGAAATCCTCATAAACACTGACAAGAACAAAGAATGAGTTTCTTCCAAAGATGCTAAAACACATTACGAATTCAAGAGACACAGTACCTTTCCTAGCGAACTCATGGAGAAAGGAAATATATGGAGACGACGCAAGAGACCTTCACCACGCATTGAAGTGAAGCCGGGCGGAGGAGGAGTGGGGGGCTAGGCCGATCCCATACAGACACGGGGTATATGTATAAAAACCTCAAGAGGACTCTAGTATAAACGTAACGCCGCAATCTGGTGATGGATTATTATGTAACTCGACGAGACAAATAAAAAATTAAGAATAAAATTTTTTGATATTTTGCTTAGTTTTTGAGATATTCTGTTTCAAACGTGAGATGTTTCTGGTTGAAAATCAGTAGAAAAAATTTGTCAAAGTCAAATTATTTAAAAAGACTAGACAAATAAAAAATAAAGAATCAAAATGTTCAATATCTCGCCTAGTTCTCGAGATATACTGTATCAAAAGTGAGGTGTCTTGAATTGAAATGCAGAAGGAAAATTTCGCAAAAGTCAAATTTAATGATCGATTCTTATCTAACACGACGAGACAAATCGAAAATAAAGAATAAAACTTTTCGATATCTTGCTTAGTTTTCGGGATATACTGGGATTGGTTTGATATGCGGCCTGGACTAAAAATTAATTCTGCCAAAGCCACAATGAATTACATGGTGGGCATGCAGAATGGATATTTCAGTTTTTTTACTACCACATGTGGTAAGATTGAAATGCGGCCTAGACCACGATAAAAATAGTTATCTTGTTACCATATTTCGTAAGCTTAATTGGGAATAGCTGGAAGTGGAAGTAATTTCCATCGCGATACACGTTTTGTCACTAAGTTGGTTCTCATGAAATTAGTAACAGTAATAGATAAATTCTTTGTCCCTTATGGAACAGACTGCATTTAGACCTAACCACAATCTCCATTAAATTGCCGCTAATTGGGAATAGTGCATGGAAGGGAAAAGGCGACAATGAATCAAACTATGTAGACATACCCACACACGCGTATTTGAATCGCAAACTGTATTTGGGGTAACAACATCAACAAGATTCCTAGATTGCATAGCATAATTTAACACATTTAATTTCATCATACACTGTCAGTATAAACTGCAACGTGACGAAAAAAAGCGCAATACTAAATTCACTGAATCGCGATGTAAAACACACCCCTTTAAATCTCATTTTCAACACTCGTTAAAAAGTAATGCTAGTCTATTATGTGCAAAATAGCAAGGTATGCTGATTTCCTACACTACACCAACAAAAATTTAAGAACAAAGTCATCCCATTGAGAGCTATGACTAAATATTTATAGACAGGCACCGAAGTTTGCAATTCCTACAGCCCACTTCAACAACGATAATTAGAATTCAACTTACTTATGAAATGATATTCCAGGTTCTTTCCTCTCTTGCCTATTTGTGCAACCGTATGCAACACAAGATGGCATTATAAAACAGTTATACGCATTACAAAATGAAATAATCACAGCATCTAACACAATGTGAACATCGCATTTGTTTGGGATCGCAATATCGCTGCTGCCGCCACTGCGCATGCGCGAGAGTTTAGAGCCTGCTTCACAGATTTAACGTCACTTCTCCTCCATATATTTCCGTCCCCCATGAGCGAACTCGCCTAATCGCAATCTTTTGAGCTTAAATAAGCAATACAGAATTTTCAACAGCACGTTAAAAGAGCAGCCCGTACCTTCTCGAGCGTTAACAATTGCTTCAACCGTTAGAAATCGTATGAATATAATTATAGTATGTACAAAATTACTTAAAATTATGAGGAAACTTTTTAAATGAAAATAAATAATATTTACAGGCATTTAAAATAAAAACTGTCAAAATTAAACATTCCAAATAGGTAGCTGAAAATCACTCTTAAAACACTCTGGTTTACACAAAATTTACAGTAACAGTCTTTCCATTAACATTTAAAACATTATATTGCTTTTATACATACTGTAATAAATTTTACTAGACAATTACCATCCATCAAAACCATACTCATCCTTACGAAAAAATACACACATTTACAATTTATTGCCGTTTTTATCTCTCCAACACGAATGTACTTAACTCATTAGATTAAAATTGATAGAAAGCAGGATCTGAGTGGTGTTACAATGCCGTCTCTAATTATTTCAAATAATCCGTCCCTTACAAAAATCGGGAACGATCAGTGAGGTTAAGTATCTAGGAATAACAGGTAGGAGTATTTAGGGATAGCTGAGGCTGTCGGAATATCTAATAACGTTCCTTCATAACAGTCGCTGTGTATGCCGAACTGATCGAATAGTTTTAAGTGTAACGTACAAATTTGGCCCGGTAAAAGTTAGCGCCTGCTGGACACAGGAGGCTGGCCGTGGTGAAGCTGATAGCGGGCTAGCAGGCTGCTCACTCGACCGGAAGGTCACAGATAACATCGCCGCGCCAGCCTGCCGTGCTGATAAACACCGCAGGCGCCAGAGAGGGGATGGGGGGCGTGGCCACGCACCCCACCCACACCACCACCCCTACCGCCTCTGCGAACGTATATACACAGACGCAAGAACAGATCGCCAGTTTCAATGGTGATAGATCCTTCCAAGCAATTAAATTAAAAAGATACCCTCGAGCAGAGGCAGCTCGTGGGGGGGGAAGGGGGGAGGAAGCGGGTCAAATATACCAGGGCCTGCCCGGCTGATGGGGGGCCCGACCACCGGCAATAGGGGGCCCTCGCTCGACAAGTTGTAGAGCTAAAAAAAAGGAAAAAGGTCGCAGAGTTCGTCTGCGGGAGGGGCCCTTACCGATGATTTGGCCAAGGGCCCCCAACTGGTATCGTGACTGCTAATAATGCTTACTGCGGGCCCCAAAATGCTAGCGCCGGCCCTGAATGTCCCGATGGCGAGAGTCGTACAGATTTTTTTGCCCCCTCCAATTTTATCTTAAAATAAGTATTTTTGGCAGTTCAATCTAACGGACATGGGATTGTATCAAATACTTTTCACTGGAATTATGTTTTTTCACCTTTACATGAAAATTATTTAAGTCTGTAATACCATTCTCTGTCCAAGCGTTGTCATTACAATTCGTAACAAGACATGAGAAACATAAAAATTTATTTTTCACTTCACAACCACACAGCTACGCCATACATTGCTCTGCTGAAATTGCGAACATACCCTTTGCCTGGATATTCAATGTTTTTGTTCTTGACTGATGTTATATCGGGTCTAGGCGCACAAAGATTGTTCACTTTAACGCTAAGATCATGTTTCAAATTTTTCTCCAGTAAATTGCAGACAGAATTCATATTGTACTTTCAGAGTGCCAGAAAGCTACAGCTATTTTCAAAAACGAAAATATAATTCTCAAGAGTTCGGGCTCAACCGCACAATACACAAAAAGAAACTTCTAAATAAAACACTTTCTCGTGTAAACTCCTGTAGCAACTTAGATAATGATATGTTTCGCGCGCTTGTTTCATCTAATCGTTCGACAAATCCTCGCTAGATGGTGAAACTTATATCACTGTATTATAGAGCACTCTAGCGGAATATTTACAAAATTAGCGTGTCTGTAAAATGCTAACGCCCAAAACATAAAGTAGCTTTTACATTGTCAAAATATAAATATTTAACGTCGATTAATGACGCATGAAAGCATAAACTGGAGATACAGCGACAGGGATTCGAGAGTGGAAGTTCATCCACTCTTCTGATTTCCCTACTTTGTAACTAGCGTTGCAAGAAAATCTTGTCGGGGTTGGTATGACTCCCTTAGGCTCTGCAGTCTGAGCCTACAGCAAACCCATAAGAGCAATGCTCCGTAACAGCCACGCCCCCAATACTCCACTAAATGCAATGTAATGGCGTCCAAAGGCGCAGCCTTAAAAATACTACCAGTTTGAGAAACATTCTTTTATATCAACAGTACTAAAAATATTGACTGTCAGTGTTTAAACGTGTGTGGAAAAGTCTGGAAGTGTTTCCTGTTAATTTAAATTCTGTATTACTTTATTTAAAAACATATTTTAATATATCCACCTCAGAGCCTTGATTGTTTCGAATTGATCTACCTTAAAATGGAGATGGACGGCAGCGTAGCAAGCACTCTACTCTCGCGTCCCTAACGTAACTAATTTGAGCCTCGTCATTCATGTAAGTCGTATAAATTAAATTAGATGCAAATAAACTATA
This sequence comes from Vandiemenella viatica, assembly GCA_031002005.1. Taxonomy (NCBI): domain Eukaryota; kingdom Metazoa; phylum Arthropoda; class Insecta; order Orthoptera; family Morabidae; genus Vandiemenella; species Vandiemenella viatica. The sequence goes on along the minus strand of JARYHS010012519.1, from coordinate 145,079,289 downwards.
CTAACCTGACGGAAAAATTTCTTACAGCTTGATTAAAGATAAGATAGACATAAAATGTAGAATACGTACCACGAGCAAGAGCTGTTGTACACATTCGATTTGCACTTCATTTCCGGTGCCTTTGACAGTTGCGACGAGGAATCAAGACACTTAAGACGCCCAACAGAGCAGCAGAAACATACTGCACCAATGTTTGTAATAATTTCGACGTTCTGTGCGTAAATCGTCTAGGGAAGAATAAAACATACTGTTTTTAATAATTACCAAAAATGAACAATAGTATTAGTTTTCCTTCTTCGCACTGATAAACTCCAGTGAAAGTTTATCATGATATCTATTGCTACTCATTAAATAATGACTCATCACGTTATCACTTCCTGTGAAAGCGATTTCTTCATCATGACCGACAGAAATGTTTGTGTAGAATTGTTGGTACATCGTGTAAAGAAAAGACTCAGACCTAAAAATAGGTCTGTTACTAGCCAATATAAACACTATATAAGCTTTCTACACATTTTCATTACGTTTATGGTATACGGGCTTTTTCCATAAAAATATGGGACCTTCAATTTTTTGTGCATAGAAAAGTGAAAACTGTTGGGTTTCCTTCGGCAGGAAGGGGTAAGCGAACTTCATGGCGTAGTTAATATTTTTCTCATGTTTGCAAAAAGCGCCACTCGCTAAGACTCAGCCTTTTAATGAAAAACTCGAATGAAAGCATGTTTTATTTCTAACTGCTACGGAATGATCGAACAAGCTTATACCTCACATGTGATTCAGAATTGCTTGGCCAATTACAGCATTTTACAAAGTTCGTCAGCCTTTATACCGTGCCGACATGGCTGCTTTCAATTGTTTACGTTAGATTTTATTCGTTTCTTTCATTTTGACATATGCGGTCGTCAATTCTTAATGACATCATTGCATCAAATAGCACACACTACAAACAAAAATCGTTTTGTTGCAATCGTAGTTATCTTTCGGATCTTATGTTGCGTCACTTTTTTTTCTTTCTCTTTTACCAATATTTCAATCACAACATTAGATTATTTGTGAGGGCATGCTGGATCTGCTGCAAATGGTTGTAAGTAAATACATATCTACGATAGGTGCAAAATCCTGCAATTTTTTTTAATGATATTTTGCAACTTCTAGTTCATTCCAGGACAGAATAATGTATCGAAAATCTGTGCTCAAAATACAGAACTTTTCAGACAACCTGCATTCCTTTAGTGATAGATTTATCACTAAGTGAGCTATGCACTGCTGTCCATGCAGAATATTTCAACCGTAACAGGACCTACGAGTTTCTCTAACTCTCTTGCAAGCCTACCACAGGATGTGAAAAATAGTCTGTTTTATACAGCAGAGTGTGCGGTTCTTTTCACAAAGAACAAAGCGAGAAACACGGTAGCAGAAACCAGCACCGCGCGTTTCACGGTGACTACGGCTGAGTTATGGTCGACAGGAAGTACTCCGCACAGTCTTCGCACTACGCCAAGAACTTCTGCGCAGACACGGCCAACATGTTTCAGCAAACAATGGCAACATTTCACGTCAGTTACTGACATACTTTTAACACTGTAACATATATGCTTTTCGGAATTAGTATGTCTATCGACTATTTAGTTTTATTTTCCTTCTTCCCAATACAATCAGAAGTTCCAGAACTTAAATAAGTATTTTTAATGCTGTAAACATTTGTACTGTTCACGTGTGTTTACGAATGTAGCTTTAAGCGTTGGTAGGCAACCTGTACTATCATTGATTGTAGCAATATCGTTGGTTAAACAGACCTTAGTGGCAGTTGTGAATAACCTGCGAGAAACAGCAATAATGGACAGAGTATGCTGGGATGTTTCAAGGACACGGAATGAATGTTTAAAGTGGAACGAAATGGTAGTATAAAAGACAGTATACTTGGTAAAGTAGTTGCGAAGTCTAGAACTTAAATCTTTAACAAGTATATAAATTAGTGAAAAAGGGAGGCCTGCAAAATATTTCTTTTTTGCTCGGATTTTCGGTTTGAATAAAGCAACATTAAGAACAACGTACCTATATGACTAGACTGGTGGATGAGGCTGCCAATTGGGAGAACGCGAGTTCCAATCCACGTCCGGCCTTACAGAATTCAGTTATCAATGGTTTCCCGAAATCACTTGCATTTTTTTTTTTTTTTTTTTTTTTGTAACAGTTTAACGTCCCTTTTTAACAACGTGGTCTTTAGAGACGGGAAAGGATGGGGGCAAGGAATGGGAAGGAATTCGGCCATTGCCTTTTGAAGGAAGCATCCCGGCATTCACCTGGAGTGATTTGGGGAAACCATGGAAAACCCAAATCTGGATGCCCGGACGGGGATTCGAACCGCTGTCCTCCCGAATGCGAGGCCAGAACGCTATCCGTTACACCACCACGCTCGGTAAATCACTTGCAAATGCCAAGAAAGTTACTTTATAATCTATGGCCGAATACCTTCTAGTTCCTTGTCCTCCATCCTGACATAATATATAAACTGCGTTGGGATTCACGGGAAGATAGATGGTGGCTGAAAATAATGCGGGGAGTGCATAAGGTCCATACTGCCGATGAGACTTGTTGGATACTGTTTTTTTTTATTTATTTATTTATTTATTTTTTTTTTTTTTTTTTTTTTTTTTTTTTTTTTTTTTTTTTTTTTTTTTGAGGGCAATCAGGGATTGGAATAAATTAGCTACAAAAATGTTGTTGAAGTTACAAGAAACATTGAAATAAGTTAGAGTAATATTCGTAAAGTAGGTGTACTCAAAGAATTTAAAATTAAAAATAATCATGAAATGGGAAAGTATAAGCGTAAGCAAATTTGTCACTGAGACATATGTACAATTGCAGGTAAATTAAATTTTATATGTTCATCTCAGTATAGAGTCACTTAACGATGCAAAAGTAATTACGATTCAAACCTAACAAAAAAGTTCCGCTCATCGAGTTTATTGAGTAAGTAAACTATACCCTGTTCACTCCAAACTGGCGGCTCAACGTCACGTTCCTCTAGATCAGTGGTTCCCAATTAGTGGTACGCGTACCTACAGGGGTACGCGAGGTTGCTCCCGGGGGTACGCGAGGTTCTATCTTGACTGAGGTATTCAATAAGACAATTGAAAAAGAAAAAAAAAACAATTACGCAAACATTACTACCGCCAATATATTTTAAGACAGTCAAACGGTGTGTGTGTGAATTACATTTCTGTAATGCTGTGCGAAGCACTAGACTGGAATGAACGCAGAGGCAAATGTAGCTATAAGGGGGTACGCGAGGTTCAGCTCTTTCTTGAAGTGGTACTCGGGAAAAACTATTTGGGAACCACTGCTCTAGATCCCCGACTCAGCTCACTACCCCCTCCCGTTCCCACCTCTACGAGTTTAACGCCTCGTCCAAGGAGACGAATGGAAAAATTTCCCCTTCGCATGTAGAGGTAAGGGCAGCGGAGTGGGGAAGGAGCAGAGAGACCTTGACCCGCCTCTGTTAACTAACGGCCTATAACACGCCATCTTTTCATATGAATAAACCACACGAAGACTCTGGTGAGGTTAGCAAGTGACCGTTGGAAATAACTTCAACTCTGCTCTCCATCATTCTTAATGCGTAGATCTTAATAAATAAAGGTAATTGGTGACTTCCACTGTCTCCGTATCATGATTCCGTGTTAAAGCTAAATTAGGAAATTCCTTTTTCATTCAACACGTTCCAACTACTGACAGCAGTGATTCGTGTTAAAATCAGAGCGTCAAACACTAGGTTTTGTTGAAGTACGTTATCAATACCTCCGCACGCAGTGAACCATGTCGTTATAATCCTACGATTTGCACACATTGTCTTTCTGTCGCCAACTGTAACTCCTCGAAGCATTCTACTTCTGATTTTTCTTCTTCTTCTTATTTATGATGTATCCAGCTGCATCCAGTGCCAAGTCCATCGCGTTCAAGGTAGCAGCGTCATATACGTCGTGCCTTACAGATTATATTATTTCATTTACACCCTAGAATGTTCTAAGCGGGGGCGAGAAGAGAACATCCGTTGAAAATTCCAAGTATTGTGACTTCTAAATATTAATAATTATTAATACTTTGTTCAGAGGAGGAAAACGAATTATTTGAATGTACACTACATACCATGCGCCTAATTGTATTTACATCGTTTCGTAAACTGCAAGCAGCTTATAACCGATATAAATATACATATATATCGGTATTAAGCTATAATTTTTAATGTATTTTGTTTGGAGTTAAATGTAGTATTCAAAACAATATTTTTAATTACAAACTAATTTTTAAAAACAGAAAATGTTTTTTCTGTACTTTTCACTATTCTGTTTCAGCACGACTTATGCTTTTAATAATACAAAGTTTTATATCTAAAAAAAAGTTAAAAAAACGTACGTTTTTTAATTTATGGCTGTTGTAATTCTGCTAAAACAAACACCTGGTTTCAAGTGTGGCACAATAGTGTGTAAGGTGTACCGTTGTAATGGTTGAGTTAAAATAACTGACTATTTAAAGCTGGAAAATGTTTTGAGTGAGTTAGACCGTATTTACAGAAACAGCTGACATAATAATAGACAATGAACTGTGGGGCGGTACTGTTAGACGTAGGCACAGTGGAAACACGCTTCACAGAAGATAAATCTGGCCAATCTCATTGTTTGCGGGTCTCTGTGAACACTGAACATGTTTATATCAATAATTTAAAATCCGTAACTCACCTTATTTGACAAAACTGATATAATGAAGTATAATTTTGCATTGATCAGTAGTCCATAATCACATAATGGAATAAAATGTTTTTTGAAGCTGTTTCTAAAATTCATTTTAGGGCGCCCTGTGTTCTGTTAACGGTCAATATATGAATACACTGTAATATACTTTATTTTTCATATTGCCGACAACTGTTTTTACCTGTCCACCAGAAAAGGATTAAAATTTACATTTGTTGCCTTTTCAATAAAGCCTAAGAGTACTTGGCGTATCAAAAAGGTTTTTATTTCACGGTCTAGAAGATATCATTAATTTATTTAGTTCTACGCATGAGCATTTGTTCCGATGGAAATTTTTCTACACCTGTTTTCCCAAATTATTGTTTTTTATCTTAAATGCTTTGAGTGCAATTTCTCCAACCACCTACTTTTTCCCTTTACGAATTTTAATCCTAAATTCTTCCAGTATTTTCGATAAATTGTTCAGCTCTTTTCTTAGTAATTTATTACAACCCCAGACTCCCGGACCTACGACAGAAAATGTTTCCATTCCTTTATGCTTGAAATCAAGTACCAGCTTGTGATCATGGCCATCTTTTCACTTCCATGCGCAATTCCTAATTCTTCTAAAAATATTCTTACAACAGCGTCACCAGTATATGCTTTACATGCTCCAAGTACTATCTTCACCATCCTCCTCTTCTCCAGTGACTCTTAATCCAGTTTCTGTATCGTATCACACCCTCATTGTGTTCTGTCGCATTATCCACAAACAAATCTAGCCACCCCCTTCAACTCCCCCAGATATCCAAATTGTGGATCGTATACTACACCACCACATTCAAGCAATGGTCTGACCAAAGTTTCATTTCCCTGTCAAATCTCCTCGTCACTCTCTCCAATAAATGAGGGTTTTGAAACCTATTCCTACCATCTGTCAAATGTGTCTTACCCAACTGTATTTCAGTGGCGGATCTAGGAATTTTCCGAGCCGGGGTAAAAACTGTGAGATTACCGCCCCTATAAAGATAAGTTTATTGGCACTATTGTCGCCCATTTTTGGCACCCGGTTAGTTTTGGAGCTTAAAAAAATGGTCACCGTGACAAAAACGCCGTCCTTCAAATACGATTTTGGTGCCTTCGTCAAGTTGCCAAATATCTCCACGTTCGCCAGGGCACACTACACCATGGAACGAGGAATCGTATTTCCGATGTTACCTGCAGCTGTGTCAATAAATATAGTCTCCTCGGGTCGCCGAGAGAATCTTCGATCTCATGTGTCAATAAAGCTATTCGGCAGAGCGAATATCCCAAATAAAAGGCGTTCACCACAAATCTCTTACCAGATTCAAGAGTGCGCAATCCAGATCATTATGTCAGGCGACTTTATGATATCGAGGGGCCAACTAATCTAATGCTGTCTGTACTCAGATGTTTCAGTTACTTCTCGGAGAAGTAGGTAAAGAAATTCTACGGTCTCTCATCCTCATCTGCTAACACATGGTGTGACGAAACATTACCCTTAATCCCACCCTGCGAACGTGTTGGCAATGACTAAGGGTTGCTTGATTTCTTGCATCTGCCCTGCACGAAGAGTTGATCAGAGGCAATAAACACGACAACATACAAAGTAGAAGACACAGTCAATGGTTTAATCAGGGAATTTTTGTACACCAAGAAGTTAACTGTCAAAGTGCAGAAACGATCACCACATGATCACTGAAGTGAGAACTGTTAAAATTCCAAATTCTGCGCGATTTACTTCGTTTGACTATCGCGTGCGTTAGTTACGTAAGACAACATTTGATCAGCTTACAGAATCTCACGGTACGTTTCCTTACATGTAAAAATACATATGGTATTAATGTGGATGGAAGAATCTGAAAAAGATGGCAGGAGGCAAAGATTGGCTCCATTTATTTTGTTTATGGCTTTGCGACTCATTGACGATGAGGACATTAGAAGTGGGAGATGTTCGGGGACAGGTAACTGGAAGGAATTCGCCCATGGTTTTTTGAAGGAACCATCCCGGCATTCACCTGGAATTATTTCGGAAAACAATGGAAAACCGAAATCTGGATGACCTGAAGGGAATTTGAACCCGCGTCCTCCCGAATTTCAGTCCCAAAGGAGACCTCAATGAATCAGCATTGTTTAATAAACCATGGGTTTTATATATATATATATACAGGGCGTTCGCCGGGAAACGCAACCCACTGTTAGCGCTACAAGGAAGAAACTGCTCCCGGCGAGCGAGCGCTCAGTTTCCGGCATTGTTCGACCGTCGGCCGCGGACTAGTTCATAATAATTACGCTTCATAAACTTGTGTGCTAAGCATTTAAATGTGACGTAATTCATTAGCTTACCTTATAAAAGATGCTGGAAGTGTTGACCCTCTTGTGTAATGCACATTTCACATCTTCTGAACATATTTCGAGACACACGCTGCCCTAACTGACTTAATGATTTTTTGGGTGACTGTTCTAGTCGAAAAGCGATATCGTCAATTTTCTCCTCTGTGAGAATACGGTTGACCGACAGTCTCTTTTTGTTAAAAAATGAACCCGTTTCTCTTACTTTTTTAACCAGACGCAGAATTGTTGATTTAGCTGGCAGTAAAGCGCCAGGAAATTCCCGACGAAATTTACTGCGACACTTTTTAAACGACTTCTTCTTCACATATGTATCGTAGAGAAATATTCTTTGTTGCAAACTGTAACGTACCATAATTTTACTCACACTCAAACACGGTAGAGATTAATAAGAGTATGAAGCCCCAAACCAGCCAAACCGCAAAGAAACGTTTATTCACAACACTGATTAATAAGAGACTGAAGTCACAAACTATCTACATTGCAAAGAAACCGTTCTTAACAATGTAAGGGTCACTGCACTGCACTGTTGGGGCAGCGGAGGTGTTAAACAGTGCGGTGATTCACGGTGGCGTGTGGCGGAAACTGCTGGCCTCACTGACCGAGCAAGTTGCCGACGGCAACAGACTGGGAGGGTAGCGTTTTCCGGCGAACGCCCTGTACAAAGCTGTAGCTCGACCGGATAATCATAGACCTCCCAGTAAAGCGGTAGTTCCACAACGGTGTACGATAACGCAAATCGTGCAAAACGGGAAATATTTTCTACTAAGCAGCAGCATTCATGTAAATAATAACCAAGATGTTGACTGTAATAAGATGCGACGGATCCAGCTCCCGTTGTTCATTTAAAGAAATTATTGGTCATCTAATATTTATTATTTTGAAATTTGATTTTATAACATTCTAAGAAGGAACACGGGATGATATTAGAACGAAAAGACTTTATGTTAATCTTAAGATTATTTCTTGAAAATTTTGAAGAAAGGAAAAATTTATATTTTTTATTAAAACAAAATGCAGTTAGGCAAAATACAAGATAAGACAATAGTATTACTCTGTTGGTTTCCCGAGAAACATTCACAAATATTCAACGCCGTGAAAAACTGCGTTCATTTATGAGACAAATTAATTGAGCTCTCATCAAATCCATCAACGGACTGATCCGATTATAAAGTGTTAACGTATTACTGTCAACAGAAAGACTCTTGGACAGTAAGTTCAGAAGTGTCCACAAGTCGGACCTCCATGAACCTGAATTACAAGACCAAGTCTGACCTCTTGGCAGACACTTCAACATACTTCTATTCTCTCGCTCTCGAAGTCAACTCTCGATTGCCGGCATGTCCGAGGCGGAGGTTGATGTTATACAACCTTAGCGTCTGACTCGCCTTTGACATTTTAGTTTGTTTAACAGCTAACTTTCGACGTTATTGGCTATTCCAATCATTCGTTGTCTTTCATTCCCATCCCTGGCTTCAGTAAAGTCCCTGGAGATTAGTTATCCGATGACACGCTTTTACAAAACGATAATGTAACTTAATTTAATTGCAGTGGAGCGCTTGCTCTTGTGGCAGTTTCCCTACAAACCCATTTTTTCCCTTTTCAAACGTGTTGTTGCTTTCTGCTAATTTCAGTTTTAAATTTCTTTTATTCTTTTGTTAAAACATTCATCATTTCTCTTGGTAATTTATTCCAATCCCTAAAAAGGAAATCTTCCCACTCTCTTATGTCTGATCCGAGTGGCAGTTTGTGGTTATAATCGTCTTTTCCCTTCCATGCACAACTCCTAATTCTTCTACCAATATCTTTCCACAACTCATCACCAATATCACTCCTAATATTATCTTCATACTGTCTTCCATTACAGCTCCATTATCATGTAAGTTATTGGTTGTTTTCTGCGCTAATTTCCAGGGACAGTCCTCCTTTGCACCCCCACCAACTTCTGTATTTGATAATTCTAAATTTGGGTTCTATACTGCACTACCATATTCAAGCGATAGTCTGACCAAAGTTTTGCAACACAATTCCCTTACTTGTCTGGTACACCCCCTTCTCACTCTCTCCAACAAGTGAAGGATTTTGTTGAGTTTGTTACCAGATGTTATGCCAAGGTATTTACATGTCAAGTCTTCAACGAGCAGTTTTTTCCTCACCTTATAAACAGAATCAACCTAATAAGCTGACTCTACTTTACATTTATATTCATCCCATGTTAATCTTTAATGAATATGGCAATACCATCCTGTCTATTCTTTTGTTAATACTCTTCCACCAACTTCTTTCCTCAGCCATCATTTCCAAAACTCATTAATTTCGTACTTTATCTGTCCACTTAATTTTCAGCATCCTTCTATAGCACCACACTTCAATTGCTTCAATTTTCCTTCTTTCTGGTATTCCTAGAGTTCATGCTTCGCTACCATAAAGAACTGTGCTCCTCATATAGAGTTTTCAAAAGTTTTTTCTAAGTCCTATGTCAATACATGAAACTAAAATATTTCTCTTTTCCATGAAAACCCATTTTTCTAGTGCTATTCTATTTTTTTTTAACATCATTCCTGATTCTACCATCAGTTGTAATTTTACTTCCCAAGCGGCAGAATTCACTTACTTCTCCTTTCATATCCGATCATTTTTTTATATTTAATCTACTATTTTTTTGTATCGTTTCTGCTACATTTCATCATTTCTGTCTTGTTTTGGTTTATATTTAGTCCAAAATCGTCTTTCAGTATTTTGTTCATGACATTCAGTAACTGTTCAATATCCTCTGCCTGTTCTGATAGCAAGACTATGTCATCACTAAATTGTAGCATACTAATTTTTTTCTCCTTGAACAGCTCCTTTCATTGGAACTAAGATGTATTAATTAATTATGTTTGTTGTAACAGTGGAGCTGAAAGAATGTGACATACCAATTACGTGTTCAAGACAGACGTGATAATCTGTATAGAACACCGGTATGGGTGACACAGTATATTAACTGTTTGACATAATCAGCTTAAGAGAGGTACGTACTTTAACACCACACGAAATTGCGAACTTTTTTTGCTTATGTATTTACGGGATTTAGGAAATCGGCCATGACCTTTTGAAGGAAGCATTCCGGCATTCGCAAGGAGTGATTTGGGGAAACCATGGAAAACCCAAATCTAGATCCCCGGACGGAGATTTGAACCCGCGTCCTCGAATGCGAGGCCAGAGAGTTACCACTCTCCCTCCAGCAGGAGCCCTCCTTCCTTAGTCAGCCCTCGTACTGGAGAATTCCTTGTTGAAGTTTTTGCCTATTTGAAATTACCTTCATTTTTACATCTAGTGATTTTTATCAATTACTTTTGGTTATCTTTGCTTTCTAGGCTCAATTTTTTAAGTCCATATCTGTTTGCTCTTACCTATTATTTTTAATTTTTTTTCGCGCTCGGTGTGAACCTTTTATTCATAAATTGTTATTACCATCAGCCAACCCAGTATGCCCTGTCATATCACAACCGATGATTCACGACTGGTGAAGGCAACCATCATTTTGGAACAACGACATATTCTTCAAGCTGGATGACGTATGTAAGTTCCAGCAATCAGTACTGGATCGTAGAGAGCAATTCCTCAACCCTCCCTTACCTGCAGTCAGTATGCCCGTCGAGGCAGGTATACTTCGTTTGGGGTGGTTTACGCGGTGAGCTCTCCAGATGGTGCGCCGCGCGCTGACCCCGTCCCAGACGCGTTGACGGTGGTGACGTAGTGGGCGGCTCGGGACCATTCTGGGACCCCGGCCGTCCGTCAGAAGCCGTCCCCAATGTCCCGCCGGAGGCATTTGTCACGGACTGGCAATAAAACACGGCGGAGGCGCGGTATTTATAGGCGGCCAGCCGCGTGCACGATATTAGCCAAGCCACATCGCCACGCTGGGAGTTCCTCCCACACAACCACCCATCCCTGCGGACTTGCTTGTGAATTTATCAGTCCTCTGGGACCGACACTGCAGTAGTATACAAACACAATATCCGGCGTGCTCCATATGCCATGCGAGAATGCTGCAAGATTTCAGAATTCTCGCCGTTTTCAATGAACACTATTGCGACTTACTGGTATGTTGTAAGAATGGTTTATAGTTCGAAATCCATGAAATAACAACATTTTAACAGTCCCAACACCTGTCCTCCTCTTCAGCGAGCATGAAGCCCGCTGAGAATGCTTCGGAGTAGAGGAAATGGTCACATACCTATTTATCATTGGGCTAGCCAATAAAACTGTTCTTATTTTCGTAGGTTCCTATGGCTTCTTGCATCCCAGTCTAAGGATTTTTTTGCATATATTCACACATGATTTTGCGATATTTATAATCAACTAAGGGTTTCTTTAATTTTTGAACGATTTATACCATTTTTATTTAATTTTGGCAACCTCTAATATGCTTTTTTTTTCTTATGCCATAACGACTGGTCTACTTTGAGGTCATCAGTGGCGAGAAAGAATTGGGGAGAAGGGACGGGAAGGAATTTGGCCATGGCCTTCTTTTAAAGGAACAATTTAGTGGGGAAAACATAGAAAACCCAAATAGGGTTCTCCCTAATGTGAGGCCAAAGCTTTACAAATTACTTATAATTAACTTATTGCTATCAAATATTTTGACATATATTACACTGTAAGAACTTTTGCGGCTGATATATATGTCAACAGAGAGATCGCTCGCTCTACATCTATCACTAAGAGAATTTGTACACACTATAAAACTGACTTCGTAAAATCATGGATTGTAGATGCGAAGTTCCTTGTTGAGTGAACTTTTACGCATCTTATTTCAATATACTCAATAATGCTGATTACCATATGCATTAAAACTTCCAACCATCCATAAAAAACCCCTATGCTTGGTATTCAGGACCAACGTTGGTTGGGCCCTCCCGAAAGAGGTGTACTATACCTAGCCTGGTACTTGAAGGTAGGTTGACCAGTTCCTTTCCTAACCTAACCAGGTGATCCTACCGGTTAAAGGCGAAACGCTTCCTGTCGTACTTCAATATACACACAAGCTATGCAAGAGATGAAGTTCGGGTTAAAGGCCGAGACAGGGATTCAAACCTGGGACCTTTTGATTTCCAGTGAGATGCCTTAACCACTGAACCATCAGACCGCTCAACTGTGCACTAAAAACCTTCAAATTTAAGATCTGCATGCTTATTACATTAGTGATTCTTCAGTTACAAAGAGAACTAACTCACAACAAAGAGACATTGTACTTTATAATATTGTTCTGGATCTGTAGTTGAGTTACTTTCAGGGATTCTACATCAGATTTTATTGGAGATATTCAATACCCTGTAAGAAAAAACTAAGTTCTTCTACACTGTATTCAACACTCATAAATTAAACATGAAATATGGGCAAGCCAAACGCAATTCATGTACCTACGTGAGATTCTAGAGCCAACAGAACAACAACAACAACAAAAAAGCACTGAGAGGTCTCTGGTATCCCGGCCCGACGATGTCACAACATGCCGGAATAAAAGATGGAGGTGGACAACCGAGAGACGGCGCTAGCCGCAGGCCAACTAGCGCCACCACACAGCAGAGTTTCCGCGGCCAATCAGAAGCGAAGCGCGTAGGATAAATACAGCCACGCGGTCCCACTCAAGACAGTGCTGGTGTCTACTTCCATTCAACAGCTGCCCTCTCTCTGTGCATTGTATATTGGACTCTGACAGTGCGCGTCTCGGCTTACGTTCGGTTTTCTCCTTCGGACTCTGTGAATCACGAATTTGACTCTGATCGCGCGCGTCCCAGTTACTTTCGGTTTCTCGTTGGACTCCGTGTACTTCATCTGGAACTTTGCGTCGGGTGTCTCGTGATCTTGTCCGGTCCCATCCGCCCGTGTTGACGCGCCGCCGTGCGGACACAGCAAGGCGACTACAGAAACTAAATAGAGCATACGAATGAAAACGTGATAACGATAACATAAAATGCGTGTCATACTTGCAAAGATTCGACACTGCAGCACCTGAAGCGCTGTACGCAGGTAGAACTCTGATACTCAACAGAAAAGACGACCTAGAAAACATCCTGAAGAACAGTAAAAGATCAAGAGGAAAATTCTTGACCCAAAGAAAACAGAAGACAGGTACAGACTGAAATTCCTAAAATTAACAGAGAAACTATCTAACCTTGCAGCAGACATCAAAAAATGAAGATTAAAATTCTATGGACACGTTCGAAGACTCCAAACAACAAGGCTTACACACAAGATCATGACATACACCGGAAAGCTGAAGACTATACCGTGAATCCAACGAGACAAAAAGGACCTTCAGAGGGCCCAAATAGACACTTCGGAAGTTTCAGACTTGAATCTGTTCAGTCAAAAGGACAACATATGGATAGTGCAGCCAGGAAATGAAGTTCCAAGGAGACCAAGAAACAAGTGGACTGAAGAAAGAAAAATAGCTCATTGAGAGAAAATGAGAGCTATTTGCAAAATCAGAAAGGTAAATCATAAAATCTCTAATCCAGCTGGGTCCAAACGTACGTAATAATAATAATAAATTAGATAAATATTATTAAAAAATTGCCCAATGTAAAAGTTTTTCTTATGCACGTGCTGTATAACACTTCAGTCACTGTCGATCACTAAATGATTTATGTGGTCGTATTGACCTGGTGACAGAATTTCAAGTGGCTGCGCATTCCTCTCCTGTCGTAGCCGACTTAACCTTATCCGGTAGTTCTAGCGGGTATAGGGGAACCTATAGTTTAACGTGGAATCCGAACCACGGAAGCGTTCTGGCGTTCTTCACATCAAGCTGTGCCAGAGGTGAAGGACGGACAAAGGGCCTATGAAAATCGACGCCGAGACAGGGATTCGAACCGGGGACTATCGATCCCCAATCACACAACTTAACCAATGAACCTAGACCACTCGTAACAAGCGCTACACGATGCAAAACTCCTGTATTATCCTTCCCGTTCTTCCTGCGCTGGATGATGCAATATACATTTATGTTATGCTATTTGTAACATTTGTTCCTTCATCTGTTGAATGGTATATTGTATTAGCGTTCGTGTTTTGTCGTTTAGATACATGAAAACGTAAAGCATGATTTTTCTGGTAGTGGTGTGGAAAAAGAGGAGGAAGGGGGACAGGAACTGCTGAAGGGATGACGTATTCTACATCAAAAATCGTGTGATGTTACCTTATTTGGTTGAGCAGTCTTGTGGTTAAGAAGTCGTGTGGAGATTGAAAGGTCCCCTGTTCGAATCCCCGTCTTGGGTGCGATTTTAAAAGGCATTTATTTTAATTGGCCCTTAACCTATCCTTCACCACTGGCACAGCTTTCTGTGTAATGTGAAGTACGCTAAAATGTTTCCCTGGTTCGGATTCACTTAAACCGTAGGTCCCCTGTACCCGGTGGGATTACCGGGTAAGGTTAAGGTGGCTACGATAGGAGCAGATTGCGCATTCATTAAATACCATGTCACAGGTCATTACCTCCATCTGAGCCTTTGCCTTTACCTTAATTGCATTTTCCGCCTATACGGTATGCGGAAGTGTGTATCCCACTGTGACAAAACCCGGGTGCCAAGGACTGGATTGTCCGGTTTTGCGGATTCTCGGGTGCGCCTGGTGTATTATGGGATCTCCACAATATTAGCATAATTCAATATGAGCTGTGTCTCTCTGTCTGGGAAGCAAATATAGGGAACTTAGCCGGCTCAGCTCTCCGGGGAGAAAACTTGCTCCTGTTCTCGGAGCCTCGCCGCCTTAAACTTCTGTCTTCTCTGCTCCGCACGGCAGAATATTCACTTACCCAGCGTCCTTAATATGAAGGCTCGGCATCAAAAGACTCGGCACACTACCGCGGAGAAGTAGCCAGTTTGTCTGAGGGCAGGAAAATTGAAAGGGAAGCTACAGCCACTATAAACGCATTCCTCTGCATTAAACTGGGTTCTGTAATTGAAAATTTTCTCATTAGAGGATTTGAGCATGATATCTCTCCGAAATTCGTAACACATCTCAAAAAAGAAAAATGATATTTTGATTTACTGAATTCCCCGGGATAAAAATGCTGTTGGCACTAACGCGGTGTGTTAAAGCATTAGAACGGGAGTATTCTATACTCAGAAAAATTGGTTTATCAGGAACCAAAATTTATTTATTTATTGCTTCTGGCTTTATGCCTCGTCGACGATGATCTTATTAGAGGCAGGAAAGGGACTGAGGACAAGAAACAGGAAGGAATTCAGCCATTGCTTTTTGGAGGAACCATCCTGGCATTCGCCTGAATTGATTTGAGGAAACCCAAATCTAGATTGTTGGACGGGGATTCGAGCCCATGACCTCCGGAATGTGAGGCCAAAGCGTTACGCTCATCCACCACGCTAGGTGAATCAAAAGTTGAGTTTCCGTGCTCCCACAACATCAGGGAAGGAAGTGCCAAGTAAAATCCTACAACCGGATTCAACATTTACATTGTTCATTCTGCATTTAGGTCTACAATCCTGTGTTCCTCTCCATGAAAACATTTTCAAAATATCTCCCGTGACGTGTCAGAATGGTCATTAAATATTAGGTTTAAAAAAAATTAACCATTTGATGTTGCAAGAATGCATTCTAAACAACACTCTCCTTCTTTTGTTCTCAAAGAATACTGTTGAAGCTGGCTGCCGATATACACATGGTAGGCCTTATTGAGAATGGCGATTCACAATTCACCACTCAATCGACACTGACGGCGAGTTGAAGGAATATGTGCAGTTAGAGTTTAGCATTAGGTAGGAAGAGTGGAGCATTGCCTAAATTGTTGTATTTAATGATAGTGTTAAAAAATGATTATTAAAGCCATAGCTCACTAGTAGTCGTCATTATACGTTTATGTAATAATTCTTAATGAAATCGGAGGATAGCGAAATTCCCATTGATCTATGTGTTATATGTAGTTGATCTTATTTTATAGCCAATTTTCGTTCAAGCCAAGTGTTATTAGAAGATACATAAAGTCATTTCAGACAACCGGTAAAAACTGATAAAATATTTCAATGCTTTATCATCCTCTTATCAATTTACGTGGTGATGTTGGAGCCTATTAATTAGTCGATGAAAACAAAATATAATTATAACTAGCTCATATCTGCCTCTTCGAACACACGGACTAGAATTTGATATAAAAAGCTGTAAGTAAAAGGAGTCCCAAAACATACGGAGTGGGGTTAATATGACGGGGAAGCCATCACTATACCACTGAACCTGTCTCTGTATGAACAGATCACACACAAACAAAGCCTGAGTGACAAATTCTAAGTTATAGAGACTTAAACTCGCTATCCGTCCGTCTGTCGTCCAGTTAGTTTTCAAAATTTCATGACGTAATATATTATTTATCCCGAAAAAGGTATACCATTGTAACAGCCCTCAAACCTAAAATTAAATGGAATTGTATTTTATGAAGCAATTGTCGTAAGCTAGAGTTTGGTTGAATATGATCTTGTATGTTTGTTTATAAATTAACTGTAAATCAGTGTATATAGACTTTGTTTTATGAAAGGAAATTATTTAGAGGCCATTTAATATGTTTAAGAACAGTACTGTGCAAGAGAATTGCTTAAATGTTTGTAATTCCAAGTATTAAGGCAAAGGATAATTTACTACAGTTTAAAATGATTTCTGTGAATAATTTTGTGTTTAAGTATCTTTAATTTCCATTTCTGACCATTTTGTATTGATTGTATATGATTATGAAATAATTCTGATTGTTTTTAATATGTTTCAATTGTTTAAGTATTGTTAATGTTCGAGAATTATCTTTTGAAGTGTTCTAGAAATTTCGATGTAGCTTATATAAAGCAAACATCCGAGACAGAGTTAGTTAGTTCTTCGGCAAAGCTTCCACCGACTCAATTTTACGACGGCCGAGAACCATATTATCTGTGGAAGAAGTATTGTGTACAATCGCTGGATTGTGTGTATTTATGTAAATAGTATCGTTGACGTCGTTTTCTTTTAGAATAAAAAACAAGTTTAAAGTGAACTTTATAGTGGACTGATTATTTATCATATTAATTAAACTACCAACAATCTTGTACCATGTCCTTCTTAATAATACATAGTATTTCCTTGTCAAATTTGACTAAGATAGGTTTAGTTGTGCAAACGTAATAAACATAGAGAGATAGTTACTTTTGTATTTATAATATTAGTGTAGCTACAGTGAAAATTTGTGACTTTGTTGTTAGAAATGGAGAAAGTCATGCAGTGACTGTATCGAGGTTTATTGTGGAAATGTCAGTGAGACGTATTACCGAGGGAGCGATACGTGTGAAGTCTGAATGGGGAGGCAGTCGACTGCAGGTGTTTGTTCCGCCACCTGCAGCCAGTTCACCCCGGCAGGCGCGGCTCGCCCACTGATTTAATTATGGAGGAAACTTTGTCGCCGGCTGTTTGACGCCGCTGGAGACGCCGGTATGGAGAAACCAGCAGGTGGAGCAAAGCGAGTGGGTAGCAAGTAGCTCGTTCAAGACGGTTCAGAAACATTATCTCATTACAAGTAACCTCACAAAATACACACGAATGTTTATATAAATGGACCTCTTCCTATTGTATGAGAATGTTTAATAAATTATTACTAATATTTTCCGAACATATTGTTACAAATATAATTAGTCACCACGCTCCATCTGAGACTTCCTATTAATATTTCCTAAGAAATTACTGAATTATAGAGTGCACAGGACTGAGGAATAGGGGAGAAGAATTGCTGGTCGACCCATTTCAAAAATCATCCACCTGTTTTCTGTAAAGTTAACTTGTTCCGGTCACTAGCCTAATTGCCACTGGTGTAAAAACATGTTTTGGATTATATAACTCATACGTTTTAGCTTTGTTTGTTGTAAGTCATTAATCTTGATGTAAATAAAACACGATTAACATTCTTCGCAAAGATTTTGTCAATAATATTTCAGGCAACTGCTATGTAATACAAAACATTTTGCAATCAACATTTTGTAACCCTTAGTACTTTAGAATTCAGTTTAATTATTTTTTCTAACCAAATTATTCCTGTAGTGGAACGGAAACTGTTTTCCTGAATCTTTTCATAAACGACATCTTGAGATTTTTTATTTATTTACCGTATGATATTTAATAAGATACACATAAGAGGAGGACAAATGTGAAAAAAATGTGTATACCATAAGCTTGTAGAATTTAATATGTCTAGATCTAATGTTTTTATCCAATTAACTGCACTGATCGACGCATCGTGTTTGTCGCTATTGTTCCTTTGTATGACCGAAGAGGACAGTCAGAAAGTATGTGATTGATTGTCTGTAAGGTGACTCTCCACAATCACAATTTGCGGAACTGACCCAGTTCCATTTGTATAATAAGTAGCCGCATCTGCCTTGTCCTGTTAGAGTCCGGTTGATGATTCTCCACTGCCGCCTGTGGAGATCGAATCCTTGTAACTGTACTGAAGGGTCCTCAAATGGATTTTTACTGGCTATCAATGACTTTTACCATTGAATTATCCACAGCTTTCTGATGTTGAAAGAGGACTGTCTGAATAGACCTCTCTGTCAAATGATACACAGAGAGGAGCCAGAAGGTCCTTTTCAGGATTAACAAGCTCGTAGAATTGGACTATCTGTACGCATTTGTCAACTTAATATATTAAAGTTATACTCCAGTTAGACTGAACATGATTCCGATGTGGAAGCTCGAGTGTCATGTAAAATGTGTTACTTTTTGGCATGCTAATTTACAACACTATGTCTATGACTGCATCGTTGGCGAAAAGATGAAAGGTCCACAGGCGGTTTACGGAAGAAAGGAAAAGCAGTAATGCTACCATGATAACGATACTTTCATCATTTTATGTCGTTCACCACGAAATTCTACGACTGAGTTGCACTTTTAGATAAATCTGTTTTCTGTTTTATCACATAAACAATCAGAAATAAAGTTCTGTAATACTTGTGTTTTTAGCTGCAGGTAAAACGGTTCTACAATGTGAGATCACATATAAACGAGAACAGGTGCGCAATACTTCAGCCGCCTTTAATATGGATAGAACTCTCGTCTCTTTGCGTTGAGTGAACAGGAATTTCATGTATCCCTATTGCAACGCATAATCATTTAGTTTACAGTACACTGATCTGTTAAACCAGCAGATTGCGTATAAATTTGACAATGATACAATTCCAAAGTCTCAAATGTACGGCTGGAAAAAGTGTTTCTGTAGGTAAATGGTGGGTGGTAGTTTTCTATGCCACCTCAAGCTAACCGTCTCAGAACCAACATCATACCAGACATAAATTTTCCAAATTAAAGATGTCGATTTTCAGTTTAAACGATGAAGTATTAAGGCTTTGTTCTATTTTGAACTATTGGGAAAGGATTAGGAGCCTATGGGTCGAAAAGGTGTAAGATTCCGATGCTTATTCTGCACGATAATGCCCGTATCCAGATTTCTGGTTCTACGCAAGCGACATTGGAAGAATTGCACTGTGCAGCTTTTGATCAGCAGCCCTATAGCGAAGATTTCTCATTATCTGACCTTCGTTAGCTTTGACCTTCAAGACGATAGGATGGAAACTAATTTTCCAACTAGGAAACGGTCCCCCAGGCCCACTGAGGCTGCTTTCAAATGAATATCGTGCGGAAACTCCGCGGGAAGATAAAGAATAACGGCCAATCCATGTCACTGACCACGGCAAGTCCACTCTAGTGCCCACGATCAGGAAATCCTACGGGAATAAGGCTTGGAAGCTGTGAAAACCAACAGCCTTTAC
Source organism: Vandiemenella viatica (assembly GCA_031002005.1). Lineage (NCBI taxonomy): Eukaryota > Metazoa > Arthropoda > Insecta > Orthoptera > Morabidae > Vandiemenella > Vandiemenella viatica. Next base: position 145,059,404 of record JARYHS010012519.1, on the reverse strand, counting down.
CTTACTATATATACCAATCCAGTGGTACAAAAAATACCTGGTTGATAATTGAACGACACTTATAAACTCTAGTGCCATGAAGAAAGTTGTGACGTATAAATACGAGCTATTTCGCACAGAACAGTCTTTTCTGCATCCATACACAGATAGATATGTTCGCTTTGATCCCATATGAGGACAGTCTCAGGGATGTGCAACAGTACATACACTTATTAATAATATCAAATATATTACCAGCAACTGATAATAAATTAGCTGCGTAACAACCCATTAGTATAATCAGTATCCACTGTAATTTCCCATGTTAGTTACTGCATATGTAGAACAGTGCATACACTTGTTACCAGAATCTAACAACCAGTTACAGGGTGTCCAGAAAAGGACTCCCTGATTTCAAAATTAAATATCTGGAAAACAAGGATCGATAGAGGAATGCAGTAAACGGTATGTTTATCGTGACAGCTGTAAGAAGTGTATACAGCAGTTTGAGGAATACTTCGGGAATCGAGTCATTGCTTTGGGATATCCCGAATTTACTGGTGCAGGCATGGATTGGCCTCCATATTCGCCGGATGTGACTCCCTGTGACTTTTTTTTTTGTGGGGCACAGTGAAAGACATGGTCTACCCGAAGCATCCCGCCACGCTGGACGAGCTGGAATCGGCGATCTCTTCGGCATGTGAATCCATTTCGGTCGAGACAATACGAAATGTGATGGCGAATTTCATTCTTCGTTTGCGCCACCTCTCCTGTGCCAATGGTGAACATTTTGAAAACATTGTGATGTGATTGTTTGCAAAGATTGTTTTCATACGATTATTTCACTTATGTATGCTGATATGAGCTGTACAGCGTACATCTGTTAGCAGCTTTTGTAACTATTATTTCACACTGCTGTATACACTTCTTACAGCTGTCACAATAAACATACCGTTTACTGCATTCCTCTATCGATCTTTGTTTTCGAGATATTTAATTTTGAAATCAGGGAGTCCTTTTCTGGACACCCTGTAATTTCTTACAGACTTGGTCGCAATTTTATATCTGGTGTATTACCTCCTGATTTGCTATCAAGAATTTCACAAATTCACTAAGAAATCATTTGGGGTCAAGATTTCGGAATTGAGAAGAAACTTTCCTTTGCATCAGCACTAATTTTCGGATAGTTTAATCAGAATTTCTCAGCTCTGCTAGTTCGTACCAAAATTAAAGATGCATTATTTTACTCCTCGGGCCAAGGACGAAATTCGACCAGCGTTTCTGGCATAAATTGCGTTCAACGAAAAATTGATCAAATTTGTTGAGACAATTGTCTTAATTTCTTACGTTCTGGACAGCATATAAAAATGAAATACAACACTCTTTTACTCCTTGGTCCGAACGCTGTACATTCCTCGAATCATGACCAGCAGCTGTCACTCGATTTCAGGCATAAGGATGTGGAAAGATTTTCTTTCGTAGGGAAGGGGATCAGAGATTGGAATAAATTACCAAGAGAAATGATGAACAGTTTACCAGAAACACTGAAAGAATTTGAAGTTGAAATCAGTAGAGGGCAAAAGTAGGTGGGAAAAAGAAAGGTAAAAATTGGCGTGTAGGTAAATTGCCACCGGAGAGAGCGCCCGATTGCAATTAAATTAAATTAAACCCTTCAAAATCCGAGCATTAGTTTCTGCGTGAATCGTGTTTATCGAAAAGTTGAAACGAATTTCCGGACAATTTTTTTGATTTCTCAATATTTCCACAAAATCAAATGCACCTTATTTTAATACTGAGACAATTGTTTGTACATTGTCCGAAACACATCAAAATTCAACCAGAGTTTTTGAGTAAATCGTGTTAAACAAAACAAATATGAAGATGCAACATGCTTCATTTTAATCCTGGGATACTCATGGGTTGTACAGTACCCAGATTCCCATGAAGGGCGGTAGAGTAGGAATGGATGAACCGACTTCAAAGAAACGTAGATTGTTTCTCGCAGTCAATCTATTAAGGTATTACAGTATAAATTAAAGTATAATGCAGGGATGTTTAAGTTAGAAGTACACAATTATTTTGGTCATAGATAGTGTTTAAAACTGAAAAAAAAAAACAGTTTTGTGAAAAAAAAAAAACGAAAAAAAAACCTGGCACCCTCGATTTTATCTAAATTTGGTTGTTTTATTCAGAAAACAATATATTTGATAAATTATAGTTTTATTTATGGAACATACATTTTACATGTGTGTTTTAAACCTTACTATATCATATATATAATATCTTACATAATGATTCATAAATGTATATATATAGGTAACATAATTTTTTTATTCATCTTCTATGTCAGTACCACATTCACTAGTATCAGTACTACCAACACTAGTTGGGTCGGAGTTGGAATTTTCTGTTTCTTCTTATGTCCCCTCTAGATCCATAACTTCAGAAATAGTTACATTTTCTTTTACTGGTTGTATTGCATGCAAAAGCTTTTGAGATTGCAATTTTAAATTGTGAGCAAGGTACACACTGTGAATGAAGACTGCGCCGATAGTTCTGTATTACGGTCTTTTAAGTTTGAAATTAAATCTATTATCATACAAAATGTTTTCAATCGTTGGTTTACGCCAACGGTTGCAAGGAAATTATTCATAATTACTGACAATGACTCAGTATTATCACTATACGCTGCGAGTTTAACAAGTATACGAATATAAGGAAAGCACAACAAGTAATAAAAAGAGGCAAAAAACCGTTGTTAAATTTCCTAATTTTTTGAAAAGATTCGTAGGTCTACATATAAATTTGTAGGGCCTGGCAGCACTAGTTCAAATAGCGAGTATCAATCCAAACATTGGGGAACGGCCGAACGGGGATTCCTTCTCACGCATCCTAGCCTTTTCGGGAAGTCCCCTTTCGTAAAAGAAAACTTCAGACAATGTTACCAATATTTTTGTATATTTTTTTTTCTACTGAACCAGAAAGATATAGTAGATTTAAAAGTAAGATAAGTACTTAGTATAAATTCTAAAACATTCATATTAAACGATAAATGCCTTAAAAATTTGAAATTTAGTAGTTATGAAAAAAAAAAACATGTCCCAGAAAAAAAAAAGGTTTTTTTTCATTTTTTTTTTCACGTCAGAAAAAAACTGTTTTTTTACAACACTAGTCATAGAGTTCCTCAATTAATATTCGTTTTTCAGTCATTTATTGATGTGAAGTCGTGAGTTTGGGTAGTTTTCTCCAGGTCGAACGATCTTGGGCGATCCTCTGCCAATTAACTCCGACAAACCCTGCGTATGTCCTTGTTCCATCGGCCTGTTGGGCTCCAACGTACACTGTTTTTGCCCATTTTTTGGTCTTTTCTCCGCGCAATATGACCGGCCCATTGCCACTTCAAGGATGCTGTTTTCTTTAAGATCTCTTTGACGTTCATAACCGAACTAATGTCTGCTGCTCTTTTCTCGCTAAGCCTAGCATTGACCTTTCCCTAGCTCTTTGGGCAGTCCTCAGTTTACCTCTTATAAATTCATTTAGAGTAGGGCTGCAGATATTTAAAAAAAAAAAAAAATCGGAATTTCGATATATCAAAATTTTTAAAAGTTTCGATATCGGATTCGATATATCGAAGAAAATATATCGATATATCGACATTATTTCATAAAAACAGTTACAAAAACAAATCGTGTAAAAATAGGACCACGTCTTGTGGTTTTTTACTGAAGTAAGTTGTGACATATTTTTCTGAATCAAGTATTCAATTTCTCAAGCAGAATGGTTTTTCACGGCGTTAAGGATTTTTATTCTTTTTTTTTTTAAATTGTGATTTAGCTATTATACATTTTTACCAAGATGAATGGCATAATGTGTATTATTTATTCTAAGACTTTTAAATCCCAAAAGAGGTTCCAGGAAAATCTTGGCTTTTGTGAATTTGTAAGACTGACAAAAGAACACAGTAGAGACAATTATTTAGGAAGAAATTTTACTGTCATAGTATACATAATGGACAAGTCACCTTTTTGACAAGAATTGTTTTATGTGGAATTTTATTTCTTTTTGTAAATTGATAGCTTATTCTCAGTTTTCTTATTTTTTATTTTTATTTTATTTATTTTTTATAATTTTTATGTCCAGTTTTTGCATTTTATCAAACATTTTTTACCTGAATTTACCAATATTCCTGCTTAAACCCAATTTGCATGTCGAAATACTTACAACAACGCACGCTCATTTAAAACAATGGGATCGCGTGTGATTCGTTCTGTGCGAGCGACGTCACGACTGCATCGTTACCATCATCTGAGAAGGTGGTGTACCAATAACTTCCAAATTAAATACAATAACAAAGTAAAATTTATTTATTATGCTTTCTGATCTTTGTGCAAAACAGAAATTTAAGGCAAAAGCCTCACCAAGAAAACAGTAATTAACGAACAAATTTGCTCCAAGACGTTTCACCTCTTGGATTTCCATTGGATAATACAGGGACTTTTCTTATGATTTGGAGTGAAATCATATATGCGTACCAAATTACCTGTTTGCAGGACAACTGGAAGTTGTGTGGAATTTTGATGAGGGAGTGTCGCTATCGTTTCAGAGTATGAATTCCATGAACTTCCAAAGTATGTTGATGACTGAAGTAAAATTTCACACATTAGTCAAGCTTACTAAGCTCCGTTTACAATAAAAGCTTTGTGACGTATAAAGAGTAAGGTAGAAATGTGGATTGTCCTTCCAGGAATTATTAATAAAAAAGTAATAAAGTCATGTGTACCAATATTTGTCAGCGTCTGTTTTCAAAAATACTCGTTGTTTTATAGGTTCTGCTGATACATTACTGCAATTATTAGGCACTGAAAGATTAATTGTTGATCTCGATCAGATGCTGCAAACGTTCGTACTTTAAAGCAATTTCTGACACAGGAATAAAATTACTTCTATCTATCCAGAATTTTAATTCATCTGATGATTTTTAAATAATTAGCTATCTAAATATTGCTATAATTTAACAACTATTGAACCAAAACTCATGCCAGAAACCTCATTGCACATATTTTCCAAAAGCATGAGCTCATGTTTATCCCAAAGAGATAGCATTATTTCTTCTGCCATGTATGGAGAAGCTCCTACATTAAGTGAAATATTTTCCCTTTTTTGATATTGCAGTGGAAACTGCCAATACTTACCAAAATACAATTTTTTGAAGCGGAGAATCAACGTTGTTGCTTTAGCGTTAACATATTGTGTTCTAAAGCCACCAATCGATCACTATCATTTTTCAACAAAGCGCTTTGTAGAGGGAATCCAAAAACGGTAGATATATTTTTTTTTAAAATAAATTCGTTAGTGGTATATCTCAACTGGCTGTGACATACTATTCTTCTGTTGATATGGAACCATTTCGCACAAAATATTTAACTTTGGAGAACTACCAAACCTGGTATATTACGATTAGTTTTTAGTGCTAAAATAAATTTTAAAAACTTTGCAACGTGTCCAGACAAGAATTCGAACGAAAACTAACTTCTTGAAAGAGCATTAACACTTGGATTATTTTTTAATTCTGCTTATTGCTCGGATTCTAATTAATCATAAGCATTAACTGATTGTTTACAATAAGATTCTATAAATTTTATTTGATCAGCTAGGTTTTAAAAATTTTCATTGTTTCTTAAAATTCTATGTATAATTAAATTTATTACATGTGCCACACAAATAATATTTTTTCCCAATAATAACTTGACTGAAAATTATAACTTATTTTTAAAAATAACGACTCCGATTTCCAGATTTCAGTATCGATATATCGTCCTAAAAATATCTACTATTAAGGTACGGTAACAGCAATAAATTTCGTTAGAGTTAGACAATTTGGAAAAATCTAAGGAGCCGATATAATCTCTGCATAACGTTATTACTTTCACAATAATTCTGGCATTTCCTTTATACTTCATTTATTACATTCAGCTTCAATCCCTCCTCGTTAATCGTATCACAATCCAAAGCTTTTTACGTAACACCATATTCATATGTATCAGAATAAGGATATGGAAGAAATTCAAACTTTGCAGTTAGATGTTATACAAGGATGTTAAAAACTTATTGGTATGATTAAGCATGATTAACAAATGAGACGATAAAGAAACTTGCAATAAAAAAGATGGAATGGAGGGACACATTTCAAGTCTGGATGGTTTAATTATTTAACAGAGAATTCAGTTAAAGGTTGAATGTACTTTGGAGAAAATATTATAGTATTCATATTGTATTGTATATTTGCCAACAGCAAGAGAAAAATTACATGGCTTACGTTTCATTTATGGAGAGAGAGTTCTTCAAGGCAACAACTTCTCCCCGTTACATCACATCATATTGTTGAACACTATTTTAATTTAGAATCATATAATGGATTGAGATAAATTGTTTCTACCTATTCTTCTAATAGATGGCCATTTGTATTGATTTCCTTACATCCTCAAGAGGTGTTGTGACAAATGAAATCTCCTATGACGATTTTTCACTTGTGTTTATAGAAGTTTAAAGGTACTAACATTTCAAATGCTGCGCCTGCTGGTTTGTATACCTAGGTGATGGAATAGTTTGTGCTTTAAATTGTTAGAATCTCAATGCCATTTACTGTGGTTTGTTTGTTAATGTAAGAGCTATGTCTTGTCTTATAAATTTTGCGCTGCCATATTTCCGATGTGAAGCTTCAATTGCTAAGAACATCTAACTTTTTTTTTTTTTTGGTCGTCATCCTTGTTCTTCTCTATGTGTTTCTCTATGCATAATAAATCTTAACTGTTAAACTAATAATTATTATTTAGTAATACGTCAGTGCAACTATTGTTGGATATTCTTTATTTTTCGGACGCGTTTCGGCTCTCGTCGAGGTATCTTCAGCGTGCAATGTTTCTGTAATATCCGATCAGTTACAATTTGAAAATACTGATTTTTTCACATATAACGAAATTATTCAAATTTTCAAAAAAAAAAACATTGTTTTCAAATTATAATTAATCGCTTATTACAGAAACATTATACGCTGAAGATACCTCGACGAGAGCGAAACGCGTCCGAAAAATAAAGAATATCCAACAACAGTTGTATTGGCGTATTTACTAAAAATAATTACTTTAACAAGCAACTGTGGAAGAAATGGCCTGCAATAATCACAAACCTTAACTGTGTTTCCTACAGGAATATGATAGGATGTCTTCTTTATTGGTTGTGATACTCTCCACGTTTATACAAACAATTGTCAAGGAGAACGAGCTTAACAATACGATTAGAAATGAAGATGCTAAAAAATTTGAAATTCATCCTGAAGAAATCATGAACGAAATAAGCAAGCTAAAAAAACAAAAGGGGGCTGGTGCAAATAATATTACTACAGATATCTTAAAGATAGCTGGATGTGACATTGTACCTTATCTTGAAATATTATTTAAATTGAGTCTGGATACTTGCTGCTTACCACATGACTGGAAAAGTGCGATAGTAGTACCGGTTCATAAAGAAGGGGTGAGAAATAGAGCCTAAAATTACAGGCCAATTAGTTTTACTTCAGTGGTAGGTAAATTAATGGAAAGATTGAAATGCAGCCACATCAGAAATGTATGTGAGGAACGTAAGTGGTTTTCAAGTAGGCAACATGGGTTCAGGCAAGGATATTCATGTGAATCTCAGTTGGTGGGATATATGCAAGATATTTCAGATGAAATGGACAAGGGAGGCCAAATTGATAGTGTAGCACTAGATCTTTCAAAGGCGTTTGACAGATAAGCCACAAAATGTTGGTAAATAAGGTAAAAACTATTGGAGTGGATGAGAAAGTGATTTGGTTGGTAGAAGAATTTATAAAAGGTAGAAACAGAAAGTTAGGGTAGGAAATGCGGTATCAAAGGAAGTGTCAGAAAAATGGGAGTGCCGCAGGGTAGCGTATTGGGACCATTGCTATTCATTATTCTAATGAATAATTGTGTTTATTGTTTACCATCGGAAATTTCATTGTTTGCAGATGACATAATACTGTATAAAAGGATCAAAACGATAGAGGACTGTAAACAGTTGCAGGGTGATCTGGACAGGATATCTAGTTGGGTTGGTAAACATGGGATGAAGATAACTGCAAGGAAGAGTCAGCTAATTAGATATACAAATAAAAAACAAAAGGTCAATTATGAATATAAGGTGGGGAAACAATTGCTTGCTGAAAACTTGAAATGTAATTATCTTGGCATTACATTTTAAAACAAGCTTAACTGGGCAGGACATATTGGTGGTAGGAAAAGGTTTCAAAACTCTGCACTTGTTGGAGAGAGTGATGAGGGGATGCACGAGAGAAGTAAAGGAATTGGGTTACAAAACGTTGGTCAGACCATTGCTCGAATATGGTAGCGTAGTATGGGACCCACATTTTGAGTAACAAATACAGGAGTTGGAGAAGGTGCAAAGAAGGGCTGCTAGATTTGTTTCTGGAAATTATCGCCGAATTCAATCAGTGACGGATATGATAAAGGAGCTGGAATGGGATTCATTTCAAGACAAGAGGAGGATGAGGAGGGTCATGGGAGTGTACAGGGTGTATACTGGCGATGAGGCATGGAAAGATATTGCAGTAGGTATGAAAAGTAGTTCATGGAAGGGAAAAGATGACCATGACTACAAGCTGGCACTCGATTTCAGGCACAAGGGTGTGGGAAGATTTTCTTTTTTAGGTAAGGGTGTCAGGGATTGGAATGAGTTGCCAAGGGGAATGATGAATAACTTACCGAAAAATTTGTAGAGGGCAAATGTAGGTGGGTGCAGGATAGGAGGAAGTTGGGTCTGTAGTGAAATTGCCACCGGAGCGTGTGCTCCATTGCAATTAAATTAAATTAAATTAAAGGTTGACTGTAATAGGAGCCTTTTCTTCCGACTCCTTGTCTGCGCAGGTGGGAAGATCAGCTGTTGTCTTATACGCACGGTTTTCAAGGGACGCCGTCGCTTTCTAGTCATGTTCTGTTATAAAACTGTCACTTGGAGGCTCTTCCCTCTCTGCAGATAATTAATTAATCTGTAGCTTGAACTTTTCTCATTTAAGGTAATATTTCAAACACAAAAAGAAGAAGAAATTAGACAATTTTCGCAATACAAGTCATTCGCTATACATGTCATTAATAGCCATTATTAATTACACGAGATGTATTCAAAGAATAAAGGTATTTTTTTAAAAGAATTTTATTTATTCGTCTACATTGATGTTATCCTCTTCAAAATAGTCCCCATTAGATATTATATACTTATTCCAGCACTTCTTCCAAACCGAGCGTGGTGGTGTAACGGCTAGCGTTCTGGCCTCGAATTGGGGAGGACGTCGGTTCGAATCCCCGTCCGGGCATCCAGATTTGGGTTTTCCATGGTTTCCTAAATCACTCCAGGAAAATGCAGGGAAGCTTCCTTCAAAAGGCCATGGCCGAATTCCTTCCCAATCCTTGCCCCCCATCCTTTCCCGTCTCTAAAGACCTCGTTGTTAGAGAGACGTTAAGCAGATTAAAAAAAAAAAAAATCTTCCAATCCCCAAAACACTTTGGAACTCGACCTTTGGGATAACTTTGAGTTCTTTCAGCGATTCAGTTTTAATCTCATGTATGCTTGTAAAACGTCGGCCCTGTAATGTTCATTTGGGGGGGGGGGAGGGGTTAATAGAAAAAAGTTACACCGGCCATTCTGGCGAATATGGAGGCTGGGGCATCATTACAGTGTTGCCTTTTGCCAAAAATTCACGAACCAGCAACGATGTGTAAGCAGGTGCATTATCGTGATGCAAAAGTCATGAATTCTTTTGCCACAAATCCGGACGTTTCCTTCTGACTGTTTCACGCAAACGCATTGAACTTGAAGGTAGTATTCCTTATTGATCGTTTTACTTTCTGTCAAGACCTTATGGTGCACTATACCATTAAATTGAAGAACACAGTGAGTATAGCCTTCAAAATGTCAAACTTTTTTCGGCCTTGGTGACAGGGGCGTAGCTACTATGGGTCTAGGCGGTGCAGTGCACCGGGCCCCTACGCTCAGGAGGTAGATCTACCGTCGTAGAAAGGGGCCCCTGGAACATAGGAAGACCGCCACTAAGGGCCCTCGCTGCTCAGGGGGGCCCCAACCACTGCTCACGGGGATCCCTAAGGGCAACTCAAGGGCCCCCATCGTCAGCTCAGCTCAGGGGGCCCATACCAGCACACGAAGCAAAAAAAAGGTCGCCCGTCTGGCCTGAGGGCCCAAAATAAATTTTTTTGCGCCTGGGCCCGTGTTGACCTAGCTACGCCACTGCTTGGTGATCCATAATGCCTCCACTGGGACGATTGAGCCTTAGTTTCGGCATCATACTAGGGATGTATCGGATATCCGTATTCGCATCCGCAAGTGCAGAACTTTCGCGTGAAATCCTACATCCGCTTTCGCATCCGCAATTTTTAATGTGGATGTTTTGTTTACATTGCAATATATATTATTCTTTTCTCTTTATTCGAGATTCTACCCATCGAAGCTTAGCTAACAAAAAAGTGGCTGTTTTCTGACTATCTTGCAATAGAAGTAAACTAAACGGTGTTATTACCTGAGTGACGAATTTACAAGTTTGAACCTGCATGTAGCGTCGGGCTACAATAGACCGCACCGAGCCCGCACTGTCACCGACCGACACTTTTCTTATTGTTGTCGCGCATTCGATTGAAGTGAGTTCAAACAACACCGCACCGTGTGTCGGCCGTCATTAGTTTGGTTTAATTTTTGACGGTGCAGGCCGGTGTCGGGCTGGTATATATGGAGAAGCGTATAGAGAGTTTAGAAAATTCTGGTCCTTTACGACTATTAATGTTGTTTTGGCGTTAATGATTGCTTTAGAAAAGTGTCCTTTTTTTCAGCCTCACTTTAGATTCATCAGATGTTCGTAAAATGTAGGTAAACTCCTCGCATGTTAGAATTAACAAATCAAAGCTTTGCCAGAAGTAAATGTCGAATTTAAGGCCTGTAAAAATTGCACCCGAGACCCGAATTATTGAACCGGGGACCTTCCATATCCGAATCACATGCCGCAAGCATCTGAATTTAGAAGTACTGAAAAATATGTATTTAATCATATAAAAGTTCATTTGTCTTTTTGAATTACAAAAATCAATTAAATAGGAAAAAAGTACGTTGATTTTACTATGTTTGACTATTTATTTGTCATTACGCCCAGGTGAATACGACGTACGATTTGGGTACTGAAAGTCCTTTGTTCAAATCCCTGCTTAAGCTGTAATTTTCATGGGTCTTAAAGTTGACAGTCACCTCTGGAAAAGCTTTGATTTGTTAATGCTAAGATGCTGGGACGCTCCGTGGCTCGAATGTGACGTTAATCTGTAGGTCTCCTTTTAAAAATAGGTGACAACGATAGAGGTGTACTGCGCGGCTGATAAGAAACACTGTGACTGGAATTTTTTTTATCATATGAAATTATCATTATTTTTCACAATCTTTGCAGTCTGTGTTTAAATTAAAATGTATAATAATCTTATTATTTTTTGTTATAAACATTTTGAGTGAATCGAAAGGAACCTCAACCAAAACAAACATGTTAACTGTGAAGTGAGTGACGCTTGATATTTCATTGTGACTCTGTTGATGTATGTGAGAATCTTTCAATGCAGTACAGTGATTCTCATTTGTCAAAACTGCTTTGGGGTACTATTTTCGTGCATAAGAGATCAAACAGTGAGGTGATAACAAGAGTCGGGCAAAAGTATTTTAACGAACTTTATTACTTTCGTAGATTATAAAGTACGCCTACACAAAATAAAGTACAGTGCTCTATAATAAAGTACTTGTGGTAAGTGTAGTTGCGATACACAAATCAATTTTAAGGTAATTTTTTAACATTAATTCCGTGGGAACGAAGTGTATACCTTAAAGGAGACTGAAAACAGAGTAGGAACCTGTCCGTCACACAGACGAGCTAGGGACCAGTGTGGATGCGAGGCAGGCGAGCCGTCAATCATCCGAATGTCGGTGCGATGACGGTGCGGGCTCGGTGCCATCTAGTGTGGCTCGACCTTACAGCAGCCTATTCACGGTCCAAGACATCCGTGTAGAACTACCGTAGGATGCGCTCACCCATTCACGCTGCTCTAGATGTTCCAAGCAATCCATTCCATTTGTACTTTCTCGCGGCACACCATGAGTCCTTATCTCACACTAGTAGGATGTTTACTCCAATAGCTTCCTCCAATATCTATAACTTGTTGTCCAGCAAGGAACTTTTTTGATTGCCTGGGAGTCCAACAATATCCAATTCCTCCTACAAGTATTCCTGGAACCGCTTTCACGGTTCATCAAGAGTTCTTTTATCGAAAATCGGATCTCGTAGGTCCTACAAGTTGCACTGCGAATGCGCCATTAGAGCTGTGGGCAGGTGGCCAGCACGGAACTGAGCGTGACGGGTAGGCAGTAACGGTCTGGCCTCGCATTCGGGAGGGCGCCGGTTCAAATCCCCATCCGGGAATCCAGATTTGGGTTTTCCATGGCTTTCCCTAATCACTCCAGGTGAATGCTTCCTTTAAAAGACCAAGGCCGAATTCATTCTCGTTCCTAGACCCGATCTTTTCACGACTCTAATGACCTCGACGTCGACGAGGCGTATAGTTATAGGACAAAAAAATAATATCCGCATCCGTAAAGATGACATCCGCAACATTCCTACATCATACCCATAAAACCATGTTTCATCACATGTTATGACACGTTTCAATAGTTCTACATTGTTGTTGACTTCATTTAGTGATTCCCGAGCAACTTCCATTTCCAGCTGTTTTTGTTCGAAACTCAACACTTTTGGAACAAATTTTGCTTCAACACGTTTCATATCAGAAACAAATGAAAAAATGTCATGTCATGAGCCAATTGATATGCCAACATCAACAGCAACTCAGTAACTTCTCTAATTGTGATTAGGATCGTAAATATTCATTTCTTTCACTTTTTCCAAGTTTTCATTGGTTATTGATGTGTTAGTACGACCTGTACGCTCATCATCTCCAACTACTTCACGGCCATCTTGCAAACGCTTATACGATTCCCAAACTCTTGTTTTACTCGTAGTAGATTCACCAGAAGCAATGTTTATCATTTAAAAAACTTTGTTGCACTTTAATTCCATTTTTATAGCAAAATTTAATGCAAATTCTCTGATCCATAATTTTTACAAATGAAAAATCTCAGACTGTATCAAAACACGTGTTATCCTTTTAACAACTGGCAAGAAACTAAACATCCAATATAACTCAAAATGTATAAATACTTTTATGACATGTTTGCCAACATAACAACCAAAAAATCGTGATTGTCGGACTAAGCTTTTTAAATTTCCTAGGTTATAACCCAGGAAATTTAAAAATTTCCGTTACTTTTTTAACACACCTCGTAGTAGATAATTAAGGCATATGACGTTACGCTTTATTTGGTCCCCGCTACAGGGACATATAGCAAAATAAAAATATAGAAGTGAAATTTGCATTATGTCACTAAACGGCGAAAGTATATGCGTACTTTCGCCACCTTACTAACAAAGATTTTACCTGCAATTGTTACGCTTAGGTTAACCTGAAGTTTGGGGGAGGGGGAAGCTTACACTGGAATACAATTAATCATTATTCATTGACAAATAATAGATATGGCTCATGAGAGGGACAGAAAACAACAAACTTCCCCCAGTCCATTTTTTTTTAAGAATAACTGCAGTTTACGATAGCTTTATACACTGACAAAATTAGGAGGTAGTGAATTTTGTGGCATTCCGGCGACTTTAACGGGCCGGAAGGGATTTAAGTAGAAGGAGAGCCCTTCAGCAGTTCTTTCATTAAATTTTATTGGCCGCCGCAGTAAGTCTTGGGGCTGCAATTAACTTCAGTACGCATGTTACTCAATATTGGCAGAGCTCTTGGGCCAACGGTTCATCGCTCGCTATTGGCCAACTCCCCACCTCCACATCTACAACCACGGAAGCAAGGATGAGAAAGACGGACCACAAATCACTTTCATTCCACTAACTAGCCCTACATGCTACATTAAAGAAACAAATTATACAATCACTAAATGATTAATAGCTGCAATCTGAAAGTAACATGCAGTTTTCACAAGGCTGGTTTTTTTTAAAGAACTCAGACTATACGCATAATTTGAAGTTTTCGTACTATTTCCATTGGAAGTAACTCTATTATGCATGGCAATATATTCTTCAGAAAGCCCTCTAAACACTTGTGAAATAGTTCAACAATTCTACACCGTAGATGATGTTTAAGTGAATTGGTTTGCTGTTATTATTCTCTTAGCGATCCATTTTTTTAGTCCTTACATTTAGAATTATATAATGGTAAAGAGGAAGTGACAATGATTAGACAGTAATTTTGTTTAAATATATATAAAACAATCAAAACATGAAACAATTTTGTAGCTATTTTCGTATAGATTTAAATTTTGAAAGTTTCAATAAAGTTAGAAGATGTGCACAGTAGTGCCAATTTTTTTCAGCACTACGAAAAATTTTACTTTTGATGTTGAAATTTAAATTTGATTTTGGGTTTTATAATGTTCTTGACATTTCAACGTCCTTTAAAAGTAGCTCGATTATTTTTGGCAGCTAATAAAGCAGACGATTATTGAAAATAATTACAAGACATTTTATCATTTATGCGTATAACTTTTTACGTAAGAGGTTTAACGTAACTCGATACTTACAGAGCTAAGTAATGATAGTATGTTTCATACTAATTGGATAATATTTCTGACGTTTTATGTCCCAGTTTTTCTGAAGTAAAGTTTGTCTGCTGTGATGAAGGATTGGAAACTCGAAACGCATCAGACATGCCATAATTTCACCCGGCTGCAAGTTCAAGAATTCTTCTTCTCAATAACGGGTTGAATAAAGCCATTACAAACGCCACTTGCAGTCTAAGACTTAAATTTAAAAGTCACAATATAATCAAGTAGAACACAATGACGAATAGTGAAAGTGATAAAACGAGCGTGGTTGTGTAACGGTTAGCATTGTCGCCTCACATTCGGGAGGACGCCGCACAGTGGGCCAGAGTCTTGAAAACCTGGCCAAAAAGGAAAAAAAAAAGTTTCTGGATGGGAATTTTCGACTATCAGGTTGGCTACAGTAATGTTGGAACTACTGAATACCGATTGTTTGGACGATCAATTGTTCATTTCCTCCTTTATATTTCATGTCAAAGTCGGCACTTCATTGCTAGCGGTGCATGCAGCCGTCCAGGTTACAAAATAGCCTTGTGGTTAAAGATAAATATTTGTGTTCAGTGTAAGTAAAACGAATATTTTAAATATGGACGGTGTTCCAGGCAGTATCTACTAATTAAAATACATTTATGTAATTATTAAATCATTAATTACACATTTTTTTTTATTTAACTTAATACCAGAAAATGCGCGAGAAAATTTTAAAATGTGCTTAAAGAAATAGAGATAAGTTACGAATTCCACGATATTCCGCTTTCTTTTGCACTGTGTCCGCAAGTATATATTATTACCTTAGTAAATTAACCTTCAAATCCACCTACTAGTACCAACTCCGGCTTTGAACCACGTTTTAAGCAACGCTTGCAAAATGTTTGGTTATTTTTTAAAATGAAATTATTAATATTAAGTTAATTTTTTCATTAATAATCATGAAATAGTACATTTTTTTGAAACACAAATATTCTATATACTTTGTGGAGTTACTTTTTAACGCTTTCAAACACGTGTTAAGAAATAAGTATTAAATAAATTAATAATAATATGAATTGTCGGAGGATGCTCAAGATTCAACTAATAAGTTGATAAAGCAATGTCGCGTAAGTTTTTCTCGAAAGTTTTCCGGACTTAAGAGTATGTAAGACGTGTTCAGGAGATTGTTGGCAACCACAGACTTCAACATTTCTTCTCTGCGCAAATCATCAAACAACCTGAAGAGTTTGTCGGCAGAAGCCATTGCCCTCTTAGTTCCTGTGCCTGAAGATTATGAAGATTCCGATGTTGATGATGAGGAAACAGTCTTTGAAGATGATAACGATTCAGCTGAAGATGCAGAAGAAGAAGATATGAAAATAAAAAACAAGAAGAAAACGACAACTTTTAACTATAGTCACAAACAATGTACTAACTGAATAACTGTAATTGAAATAAAATTATTTTTTGTAATATTTTATACTATCTTCTTTCCTCAATTTGGTACTTTTTTCGAGCTTTCCATTTTTTGAACTTATATTTTTAACCATTAACTACAACAACCTCTAAATATTGACTTTTATATAAATAAAAAGAATTTTACCAATTTTTTTCCGCCATCTTGGATCCTCCATATTGTTTTTTTAAATATTTGAAGTCATAATCTTCATCATCAATCTCGATAAATCCCAAAAAATTACTTTTATATGAATCAAAAGACTTTTATCAATATTTGTCCGCCATATTGGATCCGCCATATTGGATCCGCCACATTGGATCCGCCATTTTATTTTTTCACTTTTTGATACCATATTCTTAATCACCAACTTCGATAACCTTTATGTACTAACTTTGGTACAAATTGAACAACTCTAGCAACTTCGATAATTCCACAAAAATTACTTTTATATGAATAAAACGACTTTTAGCAATATTTGTCCGCCATCTTGGATCCGCCATTTTCTTTTTTCACTTTTTAATATTATATTCTTAATCAGCAACCTCGATAACCTTTACACACTAACTTTGGTACAAATTGAACAACTTTTTATATTTTGGCCAGCTTTTTGCGATTCTGGCCCACTGTGCGCCGGTTCGAATCCCCGTGCGGGCATCCAGATTTGGGTTTTCCATGGTTTCCAAAATCACTCCAGGCAAATGCAGGGATGCTTCCTTCCAAAGGCCATGGCCGAATTCCTTACCATTCCTTGCCCCCATCCTTTCCCGTTTCTAAAGACCTCGCTGTTAGGAGACGTTAAGCAGTAAAAAAAAAAAAAATGAAACTGATAAACATGAAATTTACTGCAAACGTGTGATTTTTATCTGTTTCGATAATAAGACAGCAAAATTTTAAAAGGAAACAAAAGTTTCCGTTGGATACTTGTGATTTCTCTTATCGTTATTATTAATTTTATCGGTAAGAGTAAGAGGACATGTTGTACTAGCAAACAAGAGATCTAGGAAAAATATTCAGTCAATAAAGACAATTTCTGTTCTTTATATTTGACATTAATAGCTTGAGCATAATCTTAAATTAAGTACTGTACCTCCATCAGACGGAGGTTTGTACGGTGTCAATTCAGACCTTGGTATCCTTATTAATTGGAAAACGTGCTTCAATATAAGCAAGTTCAAATGGTAATCATCCAGTCTAAGTGAGCAAGGTCACTTCTGTACAATATAACTGACACCATTACATTGCTTACACTGTAAAAGCAAAACAATTTTTTCTCTAAATATTTAAAGCTATGCAATAACGTCTCTAAATGTTTCGCGCATAGTAAACGGAAAATTTAATAAGTAAATTAGTAACTTTCGCATACTGAATAAAATAATTGAATCACTTTTTATATTCCAAGGGGGAAATTGGCAGATTAGTTTATCCAAACTTGTACTAGCTTAAAGGTTGATACCAAAATCCCTTGCCATTCGCAGACGAGTTCTATAACCTGCAGAATACTGTTACAGCAAAATTCCAGATGTCAGTGGGACTACTGTAAACACGCAAGATCGAATTTCACTGGCATTAAAGGATAAAGATTGAGGAAGCTTATGGGAAGATGTTACATCTGGAAGGCATCATTGATTTCTTTATCATTTGTAGTGGTTGAGCTATTTCATCGAATTCTGTCAGCTGATGAATATGGGCAAAGGCTAACGGCATTTGTATTAGGTTCTTTTATTACAAAAATTCTAAGCAGACACAAAAGTTCCATGAGCCTTCATATTGTTTATTAACTGCCATATGCTCAAGCCGACATTAAGGAGAATAATTACTTCATTCTAATGTCAACTCATAACCTGTTTTTAATTTGAATTATAATTAATTAAAAGCAAAATTTCACTAAACAAAGGTGTGGAAATATAATTATGTTTCTGCAGTAGAAATGTTTATATCTCCTTCATTTGGTAACGAATTTATCTATGTTGGCTGAACAAAGTTTATAAAATATTCTTGCGCTGTGTGAAACAAGTATTTCATTCATTACGTCAATATTATTCAATTAAAAAACTTTTTGAATTTGTTTTAACCAGTAGCGGCTCGTCGTTAAAGGCTCTGAGATGGAGCCGCCCCAAAAGATGTTTTTAAATAAAGTAATACAGAATTTAAAATAACAGGAAGCATTTCCAGCATTTTTCACACACGTTTAAACACTGACAGTCAATATTTTTAATACTGTTGATATAAAAGAATGTTTCTCAAACGGGTAGTATTTTTAAGGCTGCGCCTTTGGACGCCATTACATTGCATATAGCGTAGTATTGGGGGCGTGGCTTTACGGAGCATTGCTCTTATGTGTTTACTGTAGGCTCAGATTGCAGAGCCTAAGAGAGTCGTACCAACCCCATCAAGATTTTCTTGCAACGCTAGTTACAAAGTAGGGAAATCAGCAGAGGGGTTGAACTTCCACTCTCGAATCCCTGTCGCTGTATCTCCAGTTTATGCATTCATGCGTCATTAATCGACGTTAAATATTTATATTTTGACAGTGTCAAAGCTACTTTTATGTTTTGGGCGTTGGCTTTTTACCGGCACACTAAGTTTTTAAACATGCCGCTAGAGTGCACTATAATACAGTGATATATGGAGTAACTACACTCTACACAGTAATAAATGAAAGCTGAGGTGTACTTAAGCACAGCTATTTATTATGCAAGAGGTTGCATACACAAAAACAGAACACGCGGTAGCGCGACACAAATAACAAGTTCATACGCGGCACGTGGCTAGCAGCCGACTGGCTCCAAGTAGTACGGTTGTCTCCCACCTGGTCTAGTTGGCGCTCCCGTCGGCTCGATCAGGGCGCCGGCTGTTGGCAAAGAGATGAACCATGGCGTGGTCGATTGCGGGCGCCGACTGGTGGCGAAGATTTGTACTTTAGGCTGGGCAAGGATCCGCCACAACCACTCTCCCCCCAGTGACTTACTCAGGGAGAGTAAGGAACGAGACTCGCTTCTTGCCACCGGTGCTGGTGTCTGCACGAGAACCCCTCGCGTAGGTTCTCATGGGTCGGTCCATTGATGTAGATGTGTGCGTCAGTGCTGGTGGATGTTCTGCCCGGGGGGCGTCGGTCTGGTCGTGGTCTGTTTTGGCGATGAAGGCAGGTTTCAGCATGTCCACTGAGACTGCCTTGTCCTCCCCGTTGATTTTAATCACGAACACTCTGTCACTGATGCGCCTAACGACCTCATGCGGCCCTGTGTAAGGTGGTTCAAGAGGCTTCTTCACAGAGTCTACACGTTTGAAGACGTGGGTACAGGTGTATAGGTTTTTCAGTAGAAACAGGCGAGCCTTGGTGTGGTGAGCCGTTGGTGTGGGCCTGGCGGCGCGGATGTGCTCTCGAAACTTCTCCAGGAAGAACTGTGGATCAGCTGGAGTGTCTTCAGAGGTGAAGAATTCGCCAGGCAGTCGAAGCGGCGTCCCAAAGAGCAGTTCAGCTGGAGAGGCCTTCAGGTCCTCCTTGTAGGCGGTGCGTAGGCCGAGGAGAATGGTTGGCAGTAGGTCTGGCCAACGTAGGTGAGTATTGCACATCAAAGCGGCCTTTAACGAACGGTGCCAGCGTTCGACGAGTCCATTGGATTGCGGATGGTACGGCGTGGTGCGAATTCGCTGAGCTCCTATCAGGCGCGATAGTGCGGTAAAGAGAGCTGACTCAAATTGTGGACCTTGATCCGTGGAGACCGTAAGTGGAGTGCCGAATAGACAGATCCATTGTGTATAGAAGGCTGAGGCAACTGTATCAGCCAGTATGTTGCTGAGCGGGATGGCCATTGGCCATCTGGTGAAACGGTCAATAATGGTGAGGCAGTACCGGAAACTTGCGACCTGCGGCAGCTCGATGAGGTCCAGGTGGATGTGGTCGAACCGGTTATTGGGAACAGCAATGTTGAGTGGTGTCAGTCGGTTGTGACGGTGAATTTTAGCTCGCTGACACGGTATGCATCTTCGAGTCCATAGGAGTGCATCCCGTCTGATACCTGGCCACACGTAGCGTTCCTTCAGCATCCGGGCGGTGACTCTGCCACTAGGATGCGAAAGCCCATGAACGGCGTCGAATGCCCGTCGCCTGAGATTCTGTGGTATGTAGGGCCTCACTCGATTTCCAGAACGTTGCAAATTATATCGAGGCCATCAATACGCAGAGACTGCAAGTTGAGTAGTGTTGATTCCCGGAGTGTTGGCAGCTCTTCATCGGCCATCTGCGCCTGGTGGATCTCCTCGTGGCTGATCGTCGTTGGCATGGAGATGGAGTTTATGCGGGAGAGTGCATCGGCCACGACATTGTCTTCACCCCGTGTGTGGACAATCTCAGTGGTGAACTGTGAGATATAGTCCAGGTGGCGTAACTGGCGTGGAGATGCCTTCTCCGGTCGCTGCGAAAAAGCATACGTGATGGGTTTATGGTCTGTCTGGATGACGAAGTGTCGGCCCTCAAGAATGTGCTGAAAGAAACGAATGGCCGCATAGATTGCGAGAAGCTCTCGGTCGTATGTGCTGTAACGGGTTTCAGCTGGGATGAGCTTCCGTGAGAAAAACCCCAGTGGTCTCCAGGTCCCATCCTGAAGCTGTTCAAGAACGGCTCCGATGGCCGTGTCGGATGCATCAGTCCTCAGACAAAGGCTCGCTGACGGCGAGAGGAAAGTCGTTTGTATAGCGTGGGCAACACCACGTTTGCAGGCAGCAAACGCTTGCTCAGTAGCGGGAGTCCAAGGAACTGGGCGTTTGTCGTTTCGTTTAGAGTCTTTCAGCAGGTCGTTAAGTGGGGCCTGCATCTGTGCAGCGCCAGGGATGCACCTCCTGTAGTAGTTGACCATTCCCAGGAACCGACGGAGATCGGAGATGGTCTGAGGTTGCGCATACGACGCGATGGCTTGGACTCTCTCCGCCGGGGGTTTGTAACCGGAAGCGTTGACTGTGTATCCCAGGTAGATGACCTCTGACTTCCCGAACTGGCACTTCTTATGATTGATTGTTAGTCTGTTTGCACGAAGGATGTCGAACACCGTGGTGAGGTGCTTTAAGTGCTCCTCGTGTGATTTGGAGAAAATGATCAAGTCATCGATGAAACAGCCAACAAAGTCCAGACCTCGAAGCAGATTGTCCATGTGGCGTTGAAAGGTCTGTGTAGCATTGCGTAGCCCGGGCGGCATGCCGACGAACTCAAAAAGTCCGAAGGGCGTCGTCACTGCGGTCTTTGGAATGTCTGACTTGGCAACCGGAATCTGGTGGTAGGCACGGACCAAGTCGATTGTGGAGAACACTGAGCAGCCATGGAGACGCTGAAGGATGCTGTCTCCGTGAGGGACAGGATAACGGTCAGGAACAGTGATCCCGTTCAGCCGCCTGTAGTCGCCGGTAGTTCGCCAACCACCGAGTTTCTTCGGAACCATGTGAATCGGGCTGGCCCACTGACTGTTTGAGGGTCGTATCACGCCGTGATGCAGCAGCAGATCGAAATCCTCCTTGGCGGCCTTCAATTTCTCGCCAGTAAGTCGGCGAGGGCGATCAAAGACAGGAGGGCCAGTGGTCTCAATGTGGTGAACCACAACATTGTCAGACTGGGTGACAGGAACAGTGTTAGGCCTCGTGATGTCTATGTAGCGTGTGAGCAGGTCGGCATAGATCTTGTCCTGGTCACCCATACAGGCGTTCTGGTTGATGGTTGAGACTGTGTGGATGGTGGCTTCACAGAGTTGGCCCGTGGTCGTCAGAGATGTAAGAGGATCGATGAGGCATCTCCCCTTCAGGTCCAGGAGCAGAGAGTGGTGAACTAGGAAATCCGCTCCAATGATGGCTGCCTTGACATCTGCAATAATGAAGGACCATTTGAATGCTCGGCGTAAGTTAAGATCCAGCGCCAGGAGTTTTTGTCCATAGGTGTGAATGACGGTTCCGTTGGCGGCGTACAGCTGGAAGTCATCCTTCTTGCAACATCCGGAAATGGAGACCTTAGGTACCAGTGAAACAACCGAGCCAGAGTCGACCAAGAACCTCATGTTCGTTGTACGGTCGTAGAGGTGCAATCGGTATTCCTTGGTGAGGCGGGCGTTTGTGGTGCTGTCGCCGGCCGCCTGAACGATCGACAGCGCCTCTAGTTTTCCGACGACTGTCTGGATGCGTAAGAGCAGGGCGGCTCGCAGCTCCTAGCGTCTTCTCCAAAGCGGCGGTGATAGAAACAGACTGTGGCACTTGATGGGGATCGTCTGCGGTAGCGAGAGCTGCTGCGAACACTGCTAGGCTCACGTGCGCGGCCACGTTCATTGAAGCTGCTGATGAGCGTGGCGTTGATCTTGCACAGCTCAGCCACGGCCAGCTTCAAGTTGGAGATTTCTTCTGTGAGCGATTCGAGCGGATCGGCAGGCAGGCGGTCCGGAGATCGTGACTTGGAACGCGTGTAGCCAGCGGCCATAACGGTTGGAGGAGACTGCATCTCATGTAGCTCGTCCGCGATCTTCGCCTGTTCGTCAAGGGAGATGCCTTTCACCAGCTTCAAACAGCGTTGGATTGACGGGGGCAGCAAGGCAAGCCAGCGAACCCTGATGACGTCCGGAGTTGCTCTGCCGCCGGCCAGGGTAGTCATTTGCCTGAGGAGCTGTGTTGGTTTTTTGTCGCCGAGCTCCAACTCGGTGAGGGCCTTGTGAAGTTGGCGGTCGGCTGAATCTGTCAGCCGGCTGATAATCTCGGTTTTTAGGCGATCATATCTGTTCTCCTTAGGCGGATTAGACAGCAGGTCTGCTACCTCCATCATGATTTCAGAGTCAAGTGCGCCAACAAGAAGATTATACCTCGCAGCGTCGGAAGTAATGCGGTGTGTGTAAAACTGGGCCTCAACTTGAATAAACCACATATGCGGGCAATGTTTCCAGAACGGCGGCAACTTCATAGCGCCGGCAGACAACACAGTCGGGGCAGCGTCCGTTAGCTGAGGCGGTGTGGGCTTGTCATTGTTGTCCGTTTCAAGCAAAGTATCTGTGTTTGCATTCATGATGGTTTCTGGAGCGCGTGTTTCGAGTGATTTCCTCGTCGGAGAACGCTTCGGCAAAGCACTTAAAACTTCACAACACACAGTTTAACACTGAGTACAGAATTCGATATAGTCACGCGTTAGCTGAAGCATGAAGCATGTGTTCTATGCTACAACGAAGCACGCACACAATCACGTCGGGGTCACCAGTTATGGAGTAACTACACTCTACACAGTAATAAATGAAAGCTGAGGTGTACTTAAGCACAGCTATTTATTATGCAAGAGGTTGCATACACAAAAACAGAACACGCGGTAGCGCGACAC
This sequence comes from Vandiemenella viatica, assembly GCA_031002005.1. Classification (NCBI taxonomy): domain Eukaryota; kingdom Metazoa; phylum Arthropoda; class Insecta; order Orthoptera; family Morabidae; genus Vandiemenella; species Vandiemenella viatica. The sequence continues at coordinate 145,035,879 of JARYHS010012519.1, read as the reverse complement.
AGATAACAAGTTCATACGCGGCACGTGGCTAGCAGCCGACTGGCTCCAAGTAGTACGGTTGTCTCCCACCTGGTCTAGTTGGCGCTCCCGTCGGCTCGATCAGGGCGCCGGCTGTTGGCAAAGAGATGAACCATGGCGTGGTCGATTGCGGCGCCGACTGGTGGCGAAGATTTGTACTTTAGGCTGGGCAAGGATCCGCCACAGATATAAGTTTTACCATCTAGCGAGGATTTTTCGAACGATTAGATCAAATAAGCGCGCGAAACATCATTATCTAAGTTGCTAAAGGAGTTTACAGGAGAAAGTGTGTTATTTGGAAGTTTCTTTTTATGTGTTGTGTTTTTGTGCCTGGACCTTGTGAATTATATTTTCGTTTTTAAAATAGCTGCAGCTTTCTGGCACTCTGAATGTACAATATGAATTCGGTCTGCAATTTACTGGGGAAAAAAAATTTGAAACACGAGCTTAGAGTTAAAGTGAACAATCTTTGTGCGCCTATACCCGATTTTAACATCGGTTAAGAACAAAAACATTGAATATCCAGGCAAGGGTATGTTCGCAATTTCAGCAGAGCAATGTATGGCGTAGCTGAGTGGTTGTGAGATGAAAAATGAATTTTTATGTTTCTCATGTCTTGTTACGAATTGTAATGACAACGCTTGGAAAGAGAATAATATTACAGACTTAAAGAATTTTCATGCATACGTGAAAAAACATAATTCCAATGAAAAATATTTGATACAATCACATGTCCGTTAGATTGAACTGCAAAAATACTTATTTTAAGACAGAATTGTAGGGGGAAAAAAATCTGTACGACTCTCGCCATCGGGACTTTGACCGCAGGGATAAAAAGATTCGCAGCCTTCCCCAGTGTAAAAACCACGAGGCGCCACTGGTTTTAACTATGTTTTCTTGGAAGTAGACTTGCACTTAATGGAGCACATCCGGTAGAAATTATGTGACAATTTGACACACTAAACTTTTAATTAGTTTCCCACTAACATATGAGAAATATCATTGCTACAGTACTACAACGATAGTATTCATACTTGAAGGTATATGGCAACCAGCGCCCTTCAAAAGAACTTTTTTTTTAAAGGTTCTGCCTTTCGCCTTTCTTGCACTTTCACAGCTACTACTCGATTTATAACGTACGACGAATATCTCTTAATATTGTAGGGGGATAAATTCCCAAATACTGAACATAATCAGAGACCAGTCCTCTAAAATCTTCGTGGGTTATAGTTCAAAAGTGGAACCACTGAACACAAACTGGCAGACTGGGATTCAAATCCTGAAAAAATAGGGGATCTATCCTCGAAAACGACTATCCAGAAACGACCCAACGTCTCTCAGCCCGCTAACGCATAAATCCTTGGGTTGGGATAACATGGAACACTGATGAGAATCTAAAAGGGAGTTATTTCCGTATAATAACAAAAACGTTTTACTACCGGGGCATTTATATTCAAAAACGACGGAAAAATAAGATACGAGTAATTAGGGCCAGAGCCGATTCTTTTCTTTACTCATACGAGCGATAAGATAATGGAATAGCAAGCAATAATACTTAAATTTTTGCAGCTGTTTGCCATGAGCATGCAGAGCAGTTATCCTGATATGGGTTTGTTCCATGGGCGCCACAGGTCATATCCAGTACATCCCTTCCCATGATACATGTTAGAATAGGTTCAAAGCCCCTCTGACATCTACTTTGTAGTTAATAGCGGTGTAGTAGCAATGGCGGTGCAATGCAGTCAAACAGTGGTTTCGTCTAAGCTGTCGTCTAGTACCAAGGTAATGATGAGCTCTCTCCGCCACATCCACTGTGTGAACATCAAAGTCCTGAGCAAGGTATTGTCTTAGAAATGCGTGTCTGTCAAAATCACGAGTGTCATCAAGTGAAAACAGCCCTAGGGGACGGCAGCAGGTAGTGACATCTGTCTGCTAACTGAGAAAACTTGTAAACGTGTAATTCTGTTTGTGTAACTTATAGTTTTTTAAGTTGAAATCGGGAATATTTGCAGCCTAGATTTCCGTGTAACAATGCTTGAAGACTTACGCCTAAATTGTGAAATTTACTTTCAGTCACATATAACTTCTTAGCGTCTTTTTGTAACAAACGGAAAGATTTTTTTTTTTTTTTTTTTTGTAACTGCTTTACGTCTCTTTGTAACATCGAGGTCTTTAGAGACGGGAAAGGATGGGGGGCAAGGATGGCGGCAAGGAATGGGAAGGAATTCGGCCATGGCCTTTTGAAGGAAGCATCCCGGCATTTGCCTGGAGTGATTTGGGGAAACCATGGAAAACCCAAATCTGGATGCCCGGACGGGGATTCGAACCGCCGTCCTCACGAATGCGAGGCGAGAACGCTAACCGTTACACCGCCCCGCTCGGTCCGGAAAGATTCATATTGATAGTAGAACAAATATAGCTTCAGCAGTTTCCTTGAAATATCAAATGTGAAGAAAATATTTCAGTGCTGTAGCATGTACTGTGTATCCATTTTTTTCTCTTCGGGTCGAAACTGGCTTATAATATTTATTCAGATACATTCTATCTAGTAGAAACATTCATGAAATCAGTAGATCGTTGAGTACCATGCTATCTGCAGGATTTCAAAGAAACGAAAAATAAGGAACGCCTAACCTTATAAATGTTATGATGACTCTAGGTCTTTAAAAACTTTATTTAGAGCGTTATTCTTGGTTTTTATCGTAAGTTTCATGTATTGAGAGCGTGGCGCAGTATCAGAATTCACACAAAGACTAAATGATTGCGACACAGGTCCTCAGTGTGAGAAAAACAAGACGAAATCGCGTCATATAATTGCACCAGACTACATCATTTTCTGTGGAGTTATATATACGAGAGCAGCCACTTAGCGGAGATTTACCATCAGTTACCGTTTCAGGGTACGCTCGGTCAGGAGCAAAGATTTATTCTATTGCAACATTGAGATTAGTAACTGCATGTGATTGCTCATTAAACCATCTGAGTTTGTTACTTTTTAATTGTTGGAATTAAAAGTTGGTCTTTCACAAGTTTTCTTCGGAGAGAAGGATTTTCCATAGTCACTCCATATTAGGTTTTTTTTTTAGGTCTCACCCTTCCAAAGCCGATTACACCTCACCTTTCGACGAAATACCGCCCTAAAATCGACTTTCGCGTCATTAGTAGACTTTTTTTTTTTAGTTCGACAGTCCAAAAAAAAATTTCCAAAACCTCACGAGAGATTTCCGTTGAAAACCCCCCCCCCCTGCCCTTTGGTGAGATTTGGTGAGAATTCGCCGAACCCCCCCCCTCCCCCCATTTCACCTCATGTAATTTATGGACGCCCCAAAAGAAAGGTTGGAAGTAACCACTGATTATTGCTTGATGCCATCCAAGTAAGGCACAAGTAAGCCCATTTCAATAAGAACTGTTGAAGGTGAAAAACATGAAAAGCTAATTGCACTGTAGTATAGAATTGTATCAAGTCGTGGGTAAGAAAGAAATATAATGGTTCTTTGAGTAAGTGTAATGTAGAGACAAAAATAAAGGTTTTAATAGGCTGTTATCATGAAGTATATGTAGCCACAAGCAACGTAAGAATAAATATCATGCACGCATTTGAGAGCGGCTTGTCCGTACTTCTTTGGCTGTGTGGAGAGTCGCCTGCAGCAGCCACGGCAGAGCGACAAGTTGCGAACGACGTGACGCTTCAACTTGCAGCGCCCGCCGCTGCGTGCAGGGTGGGGCGGCGCGGACAGCGTTAATTGCGACGCCGGCGTCGCCGCTCAACAGGTCGCGGCCGGCGCGTCACGTCCAGCCGACCGCAGGCCACAGGCACGGAGCGGGCAACTCCGTCACACCCGGCTCAAACGAGCAACCAACACACTGCTACACCCAGGTACAAGGCCATCAACAGTGAAATACAATACATAGATTCTTGAGCGCAAAAGCTCATCTCCTGCTAGTATACAGGGCATTTCAAAATGTTTATCGGTATTTTGAGGCTTTGCAGACTTACAATTATAAATGATACAACAAATGAAACAGTTTTTTTACGTATACGTTTTCAGCGTGAGCACCATACACAAACACGGTACACATCCAGTGGATAGGCGAGTTCATTCCATTACTTCATCAGTGTGTCTGGAGTAATTGATGCTACAATCCTTTTTCTTCAGTCGGATAGGTCAGCTGGTAGTGGAGGTCCAAAAAACATGATCCTTTATTCTCCTACAGTAGTCATAATACTATAATTTGAGGTCATAGTGAATGATTAGGGCACCAGTGCTATACATTGACAAAAATAGAATTAAAATACATTGTCAAAAATCCCACAAATTGTATAATAAACACTCTACGGTGCAGATAAGAGATCTACATCTACATATATACTCTGCAATTCACAAAATTGTGGGTGGCAGAGGGTGCTCAGCACCAAAGCTAATCTCTTTGCTGTGCATTCCAATCCCTAATGCTACGAGGGAAAAAATAATTCATATAAGAATCAGTCCGGCACCTTATTTCTCTAATTTTATCTTTCCTGTCCTTCCGACTCAAATAGGTTGGTGGAAGAAGTATTTCACTACACTCAAAAGTGAAAGTGGGAGTACGCATGTTTACCAATAAGTTTAAACGAAACGTGTGTCGTCTATCTACCAGAGACTCCCAACCTAGTCTACTAATCAGTTCTGTGACGCTTTCATAAGGACTGTAGCAAGCGGTCACGAATCGAGCGGCTCTTCTCTGTTTTTTCTCTATATTTTAGATCAACCCCTTACGAAACGGATCCCAAATGGCACAACAATAGTCCAAATGTGACGCACAAGAGATTTGTACGCTATCTCCTTTGTTTGTTCATTAAAATTTTTCAAGATTCGACCTATGAATCGCAGCCTAGAATTTGCTCTACCTACTAACGAATTAATGTGTATGTCCCATTTCATGTTCCTTTGTACAGTTACTCCCAAATATTTCATAGAATCGACCATATCAATAACTGTATTGTTTAACTCGTATTTCTGAACAATTGGATTCTTTTTGTTAGTTATGCTCATTGTCTTGCACTTTTTACAATTTAGAGTAAGTTGCCACTCAGCGCATAATAAAGTAAGTGATTACATGTCGACTCATCATAGTATAACACAAGAAGTAAACAGATAGATATAGAACTGTAAAGGAATTGAAATGTAAAAGGTCATACAATGTAAACGGTTGTGTATAGAAGTGTAAAGTAATGTAAATTATGTATATTTAAAACTGTAAAGGAAATGAAAATTGTTAAACTATGTAAATAGAACTGTAAGGTAGTGAAATGTGAATTTTCATAAAACGCAAAGAACTTGGCTGTGTGGCTGATAAGGCAGAAAGCCATTTTAATAAATAAATTTAAAAAAACTCTAATCGATAAGCATTTTTTTGATATACTGCCAACTTCTTATTAATTTAAATAAAAAAATGCGTAATGTGGTGACTACTTTCTTGAAAATTGTGCAGCAGCGTATTGTAAACAAGAATGAAGCTGTTTCCCGGAGTATCAAGTGTATAGAAGTTTCTTTGGTCTCCCACTGGTTCAGCGCGTCAGTTTGATGCACCAGAAGATAGATTCGGAGAGTAGCTTCGAAACGTCGCATCGCATCTACAAGTTCCACCCGTGGGTTGCCCGAAAACCTTTTATTCAGATTCTTATAATTTCAGTCGAAATCGTTACTATCCAAAAGACTTAAAAGTGCGATATTTTCTTCTTCACAATCTTATTTTGTGATCAAATACCATACACTAGTTATGAAATCAAAGAAATTATAAGTAAAAGTTAAACAATAATATCATAAAGTGTGTAAGGACAAATTATTAATGTGTAACATCTTTAGTTAGTATGTTCATTAAATGATTTATAGTGTATAATTTGCATTGGAGCATTGTGGTAGCTCACTGAATGTTTTATAAAGTGAAGGGTACTACTTCATACCATGGCAACGTATTCAATTTTTCTTTTTGACAAAGTTAGCTTTGCGTATGTGAAGTAATCTGTTGGCGCACCGCAATAGGTGAAGAAGCAATAATACCGATCTTTCTACGTCTAACATAAGGATTGCAATCCCGCAGTGTTTTCAATCCCGCGGGAACCGCGCGGGATTTGCGCCAATCCCGCGGGATCCGTGCGGGATTGGTACAAACAGTTTTTTAACGCATATATTTAAAACATAGTTACTTAAAACCTTAATAAATTAAATAATAATTAAACTAATAAATAATTTTTAATGTTAAATGATAAAAATTAACAGTTAACAATATTTTGATTAGCAAAATGACATTAAAGCGTTTCTTAAGTGTATTTCGAGGTTTTACATTTTTGATTTTTTAATCTAAACCAATTTTTAAATAAATAATAAAAAAGAAAATATTGAGTCTTATGTCATATTATGTGCCTTACAATACATCACATAAGTTTAAAAATATGGTTTGCTTAGTGGCCAAGTTACCAGAGTTTTTTAAAAATTCTAAATAAACGTTCCATAACACCGATAAAAGCATTCCATTTCACAAAGTGAAGTGAATATACTCTGTAAAGTGTAGACTTGGTTCAGAACAAGATCTCATAACTTTTTGCCATTGCACAAGCCCGAGACTTGGCATTTTTTTGCGTGATTCATTATTATATCTCCTGATTCCTTTATTGATATTACAGTTGATTCAATGTTATTAAAAGAAACTACTCACCGACACGTAAACTGTCAAGTATTTCAGATTTACTTATGTGGTTTAACGACGTTTTTAGAGTGGAAATTATTATTTTTTAGTAAGAAAGGAGACTTTCTCGGCGATTGATTGCAGTGAAGTCGTCATAGGATTTCATTGCAAACACATGAAATTACACACGCGAGGAAGACGGCGGAGGCAGCCGTCGAAGTATGATGGTGTTCCTACAACACAATTCGTCGATACAACCGTGAAAATTTCATTATAACTTTTTTTACCTTTAGTCGAAATAATAACAAGGAGAAGAGGGATTAATTGAAAGCCTGAACGGCACATGTAGACAGGTGGCATTCGTCTAAGAAACGCATTGAGGCAGCGGCCAAAACAACAATAAGTCAAAGGCTATATTATTTCCTTTTGATAGCCGTTAAATAAATAGGTACGCTATCGATAAAATACGATAACATTAATTTAATGTCAACGAATAATCAAATATTCAGCCGCAAATTAGGAAATTGTCACAAGTATTTTATCTGCAAATACAGAAAATGGGAATAATGAAACCGTGAATAAAAAGTTCAGATAACGTGTGCGACACTTAAAAAATAATTATATAGTTATAAAATCCTACTAAATACGCACCATAACTCAAATTACAGAAATGTGTACTCGAAACAAACGTAAGTTTTGATGAATACGTAAAAGTGTATTTATTTACTTACGAATGACGAAGGTTGACAAAAACAAACGCTTGTTCACACGCGCCAAATGTCAACTGGAAGAGTTCAGCAAACAGTGCAATACATCCGATAGAGACCGAGTGGGGCAGCGAGTCACGCAGACTGACTCGCGTTTCCGCCGGATTTTGCGGATTGCGGATCCGCTTAATTTTGTGCGGGATCCGCCAGACTGTATAATGATGCGGGATTGCGGGATCCCTCTTTGCTGGATTGCAATCCCTAGTCTAACACAACACCTAATTATACATCTCTCAATAGGACCGAACCAACGTACAGGCTTATGGAGTAAGCTAAATTCTTTGTTTCGTAATAACATTATCTTCAGTGAAAGAAACATATTTCAATGTCCGTTATGGTATTTTTAATGTTATGGTTACGTGATAGCTGCGCTTCAGCTTGCTACTTTCAACCATATATAAGATCTTGTAATGAATTTTATTCCGAAAAAAGAAAATTACGAAATGAAAAATAAAGCCATCATACTGCCGAGATCTCTCCAAAGATTGTTCGGCTGTCAAGTGACAGAGTTAAGCGTTCGGGCGTACTTCACAGGTTACGCCAGAGGAAAAGGTCGGGTTGCTGGCCTTTGAAAATCCTAACCGAGAACGGGATTCGAATCCGAGACCTTTCGATCCCTAGTCAGACGCTTTAACCACTGACCCAGCAGACTGTTCTAGTATTCTGATACAATCCATTCTGCTTTCGTTACTAAGGCCAATGTTCTTCCACAATTAGAAGTACTTGAACTTCTACAAGAACTGGTTCAGATCGTCTGTTGGAGAGCTATAAGGTAATAAGCGATTTTCTCTAGACATCCTTTCAGTGCCGTTTTAAACAAACAGTAGTCAGACACAAAAATGGCGAGCCTGACAAAATTTAGAGTAGCAGATGAGGATTTCCAGAACTACGAAGTGCCGTGTTACCACCTAATTATTATAATCTTAAATGTAAGGATTAATCTTTCTGATCAAATCACTCAGGACAGCGTAGAACAAATCATGCAACCAAGCACAATTTTACGTTAAGACCAGTAAGTCTCAGATCTTTTTCCGCCAAGATATCTAAGTTCCTCGGGTCTTTGTGGAATTTGTAACTTTGCTATCAACGTTCATAATTACAGAGTAGTTTGTACTTGGCTTCTCGATTGTATGATCTGACAACATTCTCTTTACAGTTGGGCCTTCTGTTTCTGTAACTTAAATCAGACAAGGTTAATACAAGATTAAAAATGTATGTTTGTATCGGCCAAATAGAAATTGTGTGTTCTAATTTCAACTATGTATGTCCATTGAAAGTTTTGGTTTGGAACAATGATTTATATTATTTTCTGAAACAGCTCTCACTGGAAACAATTAATATGTGCTAAAATAATGAGATAATTTGATATTAGAGTAACAACTTGTTGGATATTCTCTTAATGCAGTTTTGAACCGAAAATACAAATCGACGACATTCAAATTATCTGAGACGAGGTCGCTAGATATATCGGGAGTCAGTGAATATTTGAAATCCTCTGGTGACTGTTCCCTTGTTACGTTGATTAATAGAATGTCCCGATCGGTCCTCGACTACCGAGCGTACCCCATTCAATAGTCGGGACTGCCTGCGGCGCCAGCCCAATCACGGCGTTCTGAATAATGCAGAAGCCCGGCCCGGCTCGGCGTCCATTACTTCAGCAGCGCCGAGTGGCGGGCAATATTAACCGGTTCACCAGTCCGTCGCCATCAGCCGGCTGATGACCGCAGCAATCACGCGAGTGGGCGCCTCTTCCTGCGGCAGCCTGTCACCAGACGCGGCTCATCAAAAACGGACGCGCATCCCAACATCGTCACCGACGCAGCACATGTTGCCGATTGCAAGCATCAACATATTACCAGCTGCATCTGACCGACCTTCTCTCTCACGAAAGCTCTGATAATTTGATAGATATAAACTCGGAAGGTTATAGGTTTTTAACCAGTATTGATTATGGTTATTTAGAACTAGCTAGTGCCCACGACTTCGTTCGTGTTTGTAAAGAATTTGGATTGACAGCTACCGATATCTAACCACCATAGTGCATGATTGGAGACTCGATGCTATTACCACACACAAACGCCAGTCATCTTCGCTATGTAGTTCAGGCGGCAAAGTAAAATATACGGACACACATGTCTGTGGTCGAAATACGAAAATATCCTTGATCGACCAATTTCAACCATCATATCTCCCACACTCTCACCGTTACCGATATTAGCCAACGTTGTGATCGATGGGTGACTCTGCGCTACTACCACACACAATCACCAGTGATCTGCGCTAGATAGTTTTGGCTGAAATGTGATACACCATGACACATACGTTTTTGGTAGAAATATGAAAGTGCCGCAGGTCGACCACTTTCAACCACCATATCTCCCACACCCCCACAGCTACCGACATCTATAAACCATAGTACACGATAGGAGACACGATACCACACACAAACACCAATGGTCTATGCTATGTAGTTGTCGCAGAAGAGTGACATATACGGAGACACAAGTCTTTGGTCGAAATTCGAAAATATCCTTGATCGGCCACTTTCAACCACCATATCTCCGACACTACCACAGTTACCGAAATTCGGCCAACGTTTTGATCGACAGGTGATTTTGTGCTACTACCACATACAAACACCAGTGATCTGTAATAGGTAGTGTTGGCTGAAAAGTAAAATATGGGAAAACACACATCTATTTTTATATATATATAAGATTAAATGTTGAGTGGATATTATGCTGTGCGCATATTTCGTGTGCCATCACCTGAAGGTTGCAAGCTGAGATAGCAGTAGAGTCTGTGAACTAGTACCTAAGCTCTGTTTCCTAAAAACTGGCGCCGAGATCTTCTTTTCTTGGTTGCCTGAAATTTCTGACCTCTGAAAACTGGCAAAGGTAACTAGGTGACAATGATTGCACGAAATATTCAGTGCCATTAACGTTCCTTGTTTTTTTTTTTTGGCTAAAACAGTCCTAGTCTACAGTTAACACTTCACAAAATGATAGAAGCTGCCATACTTGCTAACTAGCCCAGTCATCCAAACCATTCCAAGTCGAATTGAATATCTCGGTGGTGGTACATACATAACAAAAATTGAAATTATTCATTGTGAAATTATCTGTTGAAATATCAAATGTAAAACTGTTGTGTTAAATTAAGGCCTATTTTAGTTTCTAGATACTAGGCTGTAAAAATGTGTGCTAAATAAAAAAAAAAAAAATAACTAGCCCAGTCATCCAAACCATTCCAAGTGGAATTGAATATCTCGGTGGTGGTAGTCGGTGGTGGAAGAGACTTTCCGGTCAGCTAGTTGGCCCGCCGCAGAATGTCTGTGGCTCGATCACAATCAACGCCTGTTACTTCCGCCGTGATCGATATATCAGCGGTACGTAATACTTGTCATTGGTCTATTGAATGGCGGATTCCTCAGGGTGCCAACGACATCGCGATCGCGGATACAGCCTGGTCGTTAGTCGGGTAACTCCTGAACGTTGACTAGGAAACATATTGAAATAGAAGTAACTCTGTTGCGACGTTCATGTACTAGGTAAATCAAGGTAAATTTTATGTATAAGATACAGCGATCATGGGGAGGCAAACGGCAAGTAGCAGAAAGGAGCTTAGTGTCGCGACATCGTTGTTTCTTCCTGGAATCTTAACCTATGTCTCAGATACCTCATTATGCTTGCTTCACCTTCCACTCGAGCCAAATTGTAAACATAACTACTACTATCTACTGGATTACACTCTACTGTACTCCTTGCTTATCACTCTCTGCTCAACATATCTCAACGATTCCTTTCCAGAAAAAACACTGTTAGCATATTCATTTTCACACAAAGACTGTATCATTCGTATTTATTATAGAAGTTTCATTACAACCGAGATGTCATCATAAAAATTTGTTGAGATTAAGAGCAGACAACGGTGCAGGAATTCTAGTCAATCGAAAATATCTTTTTACCTGAATCTTTTTTGAGTGGTTCGAGCAAACGATAATCACGTGTTGACAATTACTGGGGTAGTTATCCAAAAGTGTCGAGTATAGCAGCAGTGTGGCCACAAACTTTAAGGCGCAGAAGCATTACATACTAAAAATGATCATGACAACCTGCCAGCAGATGAAGGACATCATCAATGGAGCTGATTCCCGTTTTGTGCGCCAGTCATTCTCAACCTCTGCATTTCATGAGTATAATGGTGTACCAGTGATTCATAATTTGAGAACTTAAATTAAAAAGGAGTCTCCTTTTGATTCAAGGTACACCAAAAGCTTCTAAGAATTTTCACACCTTGCAGCTTTCTGAATTGCATCCAACATTCTTCACACCAACCTTTAAGCGATTTAGATTTTCATTATAATAGTTCGGTATATTGTGTCTTTGACAATACGAAGTTGAATTTGTAAAGTTGTATGTAGCGTGATGCTCGTTGTGGGTCAACATGCGTCAATGATCTATTCTTCGACCTTCGCAGGTGAGGTAAATGTACGGTGGCTCAGTGCTTACAGTGCAGTTCAAATTCCGGTTCGGCCAGGAGTTTTAAAGGATCTGCTTGATCATAAGAGATACGTCAGGACGCTCCGTGGTTTGGATTCCATGAAAATCTGTAGGTCCAGCCATGACAGAGGCGGATTACGCTGCAGATCGAAGCTCTTTCAGCAGGACGTAATTTACCCTACTGTCACTCGCATGCTTCAGATTTGAAACTTTTAACAATACGAAATTGTGTACGCAAACTGTAGAAGGATTTTTCCCGATTAAATACCTTCAAGTTCTAGAAACTTAATAATTATGAGTTGTGTAATCAACGCATGATATTCCTGTGAACAAATGTGCAGTACTAATACCAACCAAGCACTGTTACTACATTAAAGAGCATTCATACGTCACACTCCTGTTTCATAAGGCTTGTTCATAATTCATCTGCTCTTGTAAACTAAGTTATAACAGATATTCAAAAATGAATGTATTTAACAGTAGTTCTTGTAATAAGTGCTTTGTGCTATTTGCGGAAAGTCGTTTTTAGAGGATCGTCGTTATGTTTCTGTTGTTTATGTAGTCCCACGTGTTCGATCCGTCTGACGATTATCTCCAAGAACGAAATTATCATTTTATCACTAACATTCAAACATTCATCAAAAACTTTTCAACAGAACTTTTTACGTACTTGATTGATCTGCATAGTTTCTCAAACTTTTATGTAGCTTCGCGTACCCCATATGAAATTTTCCAGGGAATAGCGAACCCCCCTTTTTTTTTTTTTAAAAAAAAAAAAAAAAAAAAAAAACAATATACAAAACTGGGATTTTTTTAAAAAAAATAAGGATTTTTATTGTACAAAAGTAATACAGTGACAAAGAGCACAATGTTATTAATAACGTGATAGATGAACGTGTTTCTTGCTGCAGGTTCAGTCATTTTTGGGAGCATTTTTCTCATGTTGCATCTTTTTATGGCTTTGCGCATTGCTGATGTATATGTCATATAGGGGGGGAAAGTACTGAAGGCAAGGAACGTCGAGGAAGTCACCAATGGCCTTTTGTAGGAACCATTCTGGCATTTTCCTGGAGTGATTTTGGAAAAACCATGTAAAACAGATATCTGGAGGCCAGAACGTCACCACTAATACACCACACTCGATTTATTTTCTTGTATCTTATTCCTAAAATATGTTATATTTGAACTGGTTTCATAAATATTCTATCTGATTTATTTCGTGATATAAAAACGAGCTACATGCACAAATTTCGTAAAAAGTAAAAACTAATTAGCAAAAGTAAACATGATACGCCGTGGTATTATGACAGTATGCTCCAAATTATCAACGGGAGCTGTTCAAAGCTGGCATTATACCTGGTAAGCCCGGCCTGCACGCCTTTTTGACAGGGTTTTATGTTTGCACACGTGAGATTTTGTAAATCATTCAAACGCAGAGATCAAACGCGAGTCTGAATTGGTCACATCAAATCTGTGTGAAAAAAAGCCTGAAGCGTTGACAGCACAGCTTAGAACAATGTAACAATTATTCAGCAGCAATAAAATAATAAAAAAAAACGTATCAACATCTCAAAAATTGTCTTCTAGCAGATGAATCGCAGTTATTTGTGAGAAATATAAAGAGAATAAGTTTTTGGAAGATGATAAGTTTCGAACAGTGAATCATCAATATTTAGCAGTTCACGTTTCATTTAATTAATAATCAGTTATGAAAAAATTAATTATGGCTTTTCGCTTCGTCGACGCCGAGGTCATTAGTGGCGGGAAAGAATGAGGGGACAAGGAACGGGAACGAATTCGGCCATGGCCTTTTTTAGGAAGCATCCCGGCATTTGCCTGGAGTGATTTGGGGAAACCATGGAAAAATCAAATCTGGATGCCCGGACGGGGATTCGAACCCACGTTCTCCCGGTAATGAGTTTTGATTGCACTATATGGTTGATTCTTTTTATAACAACAGATAATTCATCGCTGTGGATCGCCGACGTTATAGATAGTTAAAATGTCCAACGGCTTTATGACTACCGTAAGAATTGTTTGCATTGTAATCTTAAATTGAAATTAAAAATCAGAAATTCTAAAATGATTTCAGTTAATGCCTTGGGGTTAGTGACAATAATTTTCAGTCTGCAGTAATAAAATGGAGAAAATCGCTGTAACGCATTGGAACCATCGTAAAGAGGCTTTCACATTCCACCTCAACCTGAGCATAACTGCGCTACAGCTCTCTGTGCTTTCTGTAGTCTAGTTAACAGAGGTTACTCAAGGTCAGTCTGTTCTGAGTCCACCCTTCTGCCCTTACTTCTACACGCAAGGAAGAAATTTCCATCGCCCACCTGGACACAGTGGTCATTTCGTAGAGGTAGGAACAGGAGAGGGCGGGGAGGTGAGGAATTTAACCTTGAGCCCCCAGTTCTGAGTGGACAGGGTATAGTCAAGGGGAGTCAATTAATAACGTGATGATTTTTCGTAAATCTGGACTCCGTCTCCCGTGTGGTGAGATCTGGTGGGACTCCCTAACTTGAGATCGACCTCGTTATTTTTTAGACTTTTTTTAGCTCTACTGTTGTTTGAAAGGTGGCAATCTGAAATAAAAAGTTGACGTGATATTTTCATGTCCCCCTCCTTTTTGTGCTTACATAATTAATGGACGTCTTCTTATGGCTTTTCTAATTCAAAAGTAGCAATAAAGTATCCCATACAGAGCGCGAAAGTTTCCATACTTCTCTAAGTTTCGTAAGTCTGTTAATTTTCAGTCTGTGAATTGTTTCTTTCTCTATGATGTAGTACTGTGCATACACCATTCACTTGCAATAAAGAACTTAAATCGTTATGTTCCCTCTATATTAAAACCCTTACATTTTTTCAGCTTGGGTCCATGAATAAGTAGACTTAATGCCAATTCCATAATGGAGATTCATGAGACGGTTATACTGCAGATAGCCTATTTTAGTTTTCAGTGAGAATTTTTTTCCACTTCTGTACGCTGAGGATAGGTTGTTATTCAACAGCGACCCTATTAACTATAAATACTATGAAAAAATTTTAGCAAGCGTGAAAACAGTATCCAATATTAACGATAGTTACAAACGAATGTATTGAAAAGAAACTAGTTATCGATCAGGTATGATTGTTGCAGGAAGTTTACGAAGCATTAGTTATCCGTCATTTCTTAGGATGGTTGAATTTACCGTTGATTCCGGTATCGTCTCCACAAAGTTACTTGATTACGCCGAACAACATTTTTTTGGAGGCACACAAACGTAACCGTGGTTCGCAGTTACTAGCCAATCTAAGGACTGATATGATATTAGTCTTCGAAACCATAAAATCGCACGACTTAACCGCACACCGCCATCAAGATAATTAGAGCAGCCAAGAGAAGAATTGGGACAAGGGAGAGGGAAGTAATTCAGCCTTGGCCTTTTGAAGGAACCATTCCGGCATTCATCTAAAATGATTTCTCAGAACATGGAAAACGGAAGTCTGGAATCGAATGCGCGTCTTCGTGAATGCTAGTACGGAACGTTAAGCGCTCACCGACTTGCTTGATGACGATGTTGCAGATAATCTCGTTGAGCACGTGACCAACTCTACAATAGTAAAGGGCGAGCTAATACTAGTCGGTTAGAGCACTAGATTGTTAATGTCGCGATGACGTTTATGCCCCTCCTGCATTTCTGAAAGCTAATATCAAACTCACCTGATAACTGTTTCTGCATATCCAAAACAAAGTTCTGCAGCAACACCATAAGTTATCAGACCACTTTCCCTGAAGGATGATTTCAGATAATCGATGCTGAGCTCCAAAACAACAGCTCTGCTAATTAGTGGTGACTTCGTAACAGATACCTTATCACTATTAAATGTAGTCGACGCAGTCTGTGTGTCATTAAGTGCAGGTAGAGAGGGTAATGCAGACGGAAACTACCTCTGTCACTCCATACGTTTGAAGATAATTAAGACTGTTTGATCTCTATGTATTAAATTAAGGCCATTCATCTCCCTCGCGTTTCAACAATATATTGGGGAGTCTGAAATGAGTCTGAAATTTTGCTCTCTTCAGTACATCAGATACCATTATTTTTGCTGCTAGTTTACAAATTTTAGTGACAAGAACTCCGTTTTTAAGCAAGCTTAATTACAATATTGTAGAAACCATTGTTATTGTATTCAATTTTACATTTATGTTTCAATAGTTTATGAATTTTTTTGACTGTTTTCTGCATGTCATCTTGGCTGTCCGGGTGGAACCGCAATCCTCTGAAGAAAGCCACAGAATTAGGGCTGAAACGTTAGGTTTCGACAAACTGACGTGTTTCAACACGGACACTCAATTTTTTTAATTATTTTTTTATTTTAAGTATGGCCTTCAGCATTTATTGCCATTTAGCCAGCTTTACAACATTTCATTATTAAATCTACTAATGTATAATGATTCTTCAAGTCTAGGTCATTTTTGTAACTGAACATGTATTATCTCTCAAATGTTTTTATTCACAATAGTATGGACAACACAAGACGGACACAACATTTAATTAAAACCACCCATGCCCGAGGCCGAACTCGAACCGGCGACCAAAGCAACTCGAGGCCAACACGCGAGCCGTTAAGCTGTCAGGGGCGACGACACTCAAGATTTCATCGACAATGACCGCGGAAGTCCGCGCACTTACTTCCTACATGATATCTGTAACAGATCATTGTGCATCGAATAACTCAAATACCTATGTTTTAGATGTGTACACTTTAATGTTTTGATAAACTTTTAACACGTAAAAATCTTTTCATCGCTATTACTTCTACTTTTCTTATTTGCTTTTGTATTTTTGTCAGAGTCCGTGTGGCCCCAATGCTGCCGAAGAAATTGACTTTGAAGTTGCTTTCTTTTCCGGTAATATATGTATGTTCTAGCGTTAATAATCTATATTTAGACGCAATATAAATCCCCAATACCATAAAGAACGTTATATTTAGTGTGTTACTTGGCTGTGTTTATTTACTGTTTTTAATTTGTTTTATTTGAACTAGATAACCCGTGCAAAAATGTCGTGAATTAAATACGATTAATATCGAGGTTGGTGGTTTATAGTGGATTGAAAGAGGAACCGGCTTATTTTGTAGCAATATCTTTCTGATTTCACCTGATGTATACTATCCTGCGGTCATCTACTTTGACATCGATGCCTGAAACTATGGCATCCGGAAACCGAACTGTCAAAACCTCACCGAAATAAAACTAACTTGAACTAAACACACAAAGTATATAGAGATCCCTGTTATATGTGGTGATCTGTCTAGCGGTAATGTGATCACAGCCGGTGCAAAAATTTCGCTAATTAAATGGTTACATAAGGGATTGTGTAGCAAAACGCAAATTTTCTTTAACAGTAAAAAATATCAAAAAATCTCGTTACTGTAGAAACCACACACAGTTTACCGATATCTCTGAGATGTGATGTGCTGCTATCTCACGGCTAGACTCTGAACTGTCTCATACGTGTGACCTTGATAGTTAATACTTTTGCCCTTTAAGGGCCGAATTACGAAAAATACCTTTCTTAATCTATGATGTTACCAAAGCGGAGACCTTAATCCTTAAAATGATACCTCATTTATCGATTTCGGTTACACATCAAGGGCGATTAGTGAATCATCTCAAAAAAAAAAAAAAAAAAAAAAAATCCTTTTAGGAATAACATATATTATGACATCGCAACAAATTTTTTCTGCGTCAAAAATTGGATATAAACATGGATTGCTTAGTAAGGTGTCAATTGAATGCTGTAGCAATGATGGTTCGGTAGGTGCTGAAGAAAGAAATGCTGTTGATTCCTATTCGCTGTTTATACTCCCGTGTCCTGAGCGGGTGGAACAGATCTTTCGGGACGGTGTCCCTGAGGACCCGAGAGCGGCCCTCTCGGCCAATAAGCTCCTTGCCAGCCAGGCCCGACTCTCTTTGACCGGCCGAGGGACAATTTAAAGAACATGGAAGACCCCGCGCTTGCTGCGCCCTCTAATGTTTACTTCTGCGAGGTCTCCGGGGGTGGGACGCCGCGGGGCAGACAAGTTGCTCGGCCTCCGAGAACACTCGGACGAAAGTTGGATCGTCAGCAGAAAACAAGAGGAACACGAATGCGCTGCGGTCTGATACAGGATAACTCCACCGACCAGCCGATACCTTCACTACGATACCAAAGAAGAAGACAACTTAATTTGTGATAATACTAAAATAAGGAGATAGGAGAATATAATCTGTATGATAATGAAGTGGTTATAGTAAAAGTAGGGAATCATGGCAAACATGCATCAGTTAAAAAGGAGATGAGGCAAAGTCGTACTCTTTCATCATTAATATTCAACTTTTTTGCTGAGAAATCAAAAAAGAAGTAAAAGAAAAATTTGATATTGGCGTAAGTGTTCAAGGAGAAAAAATTAGTATGCTACGATTTTTTGATGACACTGTGCTGTTAGCAGAACAAACTGAAGTTACGGAATGGCATAAAAAAATACTGAGTGTAGATTTTGGATTAAATATAAAACAAAGCAGTTAGTGAATTCTGCTACCCAGAAAGTAAATTTTCAACTGATAGCCGAAGCAGGAGTGTTGTTAAAAGCAGAATATCAATAGTGAAAAGAGCCTTCTATATCTTTTACTATCAAATATTGATCAAATACTCAAAATATTTTTTTTAAAAACTCTATGTGTTTGGAACAGTGTGTTATTTTGGTACTGAACTTTAGGAACACCAGAAAGAAGGGAAATAGAAGAATTTGGAAAGTGGTGCTACAGGAGGATGCTGAAAATTACGAAATGAAATATTTTGAAAATGATGGGTGAGGAAGAGTCTTACATAAAGAAGAGTCAGGAAGATGGATCACATTTCGAGACATGCGGGATTGATTAGTTTGTTAGTGGAGTAAACAGTCGAAGGTAAGAACTGTGGAGGAAGATAGAGATTAGAATATATGAAGCGGATAATTGAAGACGTTGGTTATGAGGGGTATGTTGAGAAGAAGAGATTAGCTCAAGATAGGAAGGGATAAAGGATTGCATCAAACAAGTTGACAGCTGACAGCAAAAACAGAAACGACTAAAACCATGCAATTTCCAATATTTACTCTTTTTTGGCTACCCTCCTAATGAGGATCATGGATACCTGTCAGAAGATTTTTGTGGTTCTATGTTTATAAATCAGTTACAAGATTCAGACCCGTCAGCTCAACGTATTTTCAAAGTACGTTTTCAGAAGCTACTGCTGTAGTAATACCAAATAAACCTACCTGAATAGAGAACTACTTCAGCGTAGAATATTCTAATAGAGTACTTTGCTCCCAGCTATTGCTGTTTCGTAAGATGGATCTTTTAATATTACGATCTTATATTTCTGTATACTCGAGTACTGCTTCAGTTTATTTGCATTTCACTGTTGAAAGTTTATTCTACTCTGGAAGTTTTATAACGATTATAACAAAGGTCACGTGAAGTCAACACCGAGCGTGGTGGGGGAATGGTTAACGTTCTGGCCTCGCATTCGGGAGGAGGCGAGTTCGAATCCCCGTACGGCCATCCAGATTTGGGTTTTCCATGGTTTCCTAAAATCACTCCAGGTGAATGCCGGGATGCTTCCTTCAAAACGGCCATGGCCAAATTTCTTCCCGTTCCTTGTCCCCAGTCCCATCCCGCCTCTCTCTCTCTCTCTCTCACACACACACACACACACACACACACACACATCATGCTTACATACACATATACCACACATTCCTACCAACCGCCGTCGACGAGGTGTAAAGCAATAAGTAAAAAAAAAAGGTCAACTCCTGAGCGGTAGAGATTTGATACCTAAGTGGGAACACACTTATTATTGGTTCCAATCAACCATGATTAACGACCTTAGTTAAAAATGTTAGAGTAAAACCTTAAAAAAAAAATCTACTTTTATCAATGAAATCCATAGTTTAGCACAGAAACTGCAAAAAAGAAGCTTTCATCTACGTCAGACAAACAATAATCTGGTTCAACGCTAGACATCCTGTAATAGTTTAAGAAAACTTTCAAACGTCGTCTTGGTGACTGTATTGCTCACCATTTTAAAACATGTTTTTTCTCTTTGAATAGCTGCAGTTGGATTGTATTACTGCAGAGAGGTGTTGCTTTGTGTTACGGCTGGTAAGCATTTCCCACATCATTATGTTCAATGGCCGAATCACGATTTTTTTCCTATTGGACAAAATTTAATGTTTTATAGTTCGTTCCCAACTATTCCAGGTACGATTTCCCAAACGAGACGAAGATTTAAAGCACGGTTCTTCCACACTCTTGTCACTGTTCAATATTTCAGTAATTTAATGTTTAAAATTTATGATTTTGTTTCCATTTATTGCATTACAAGTAGGACCTCTGTTATCTTTAGAGCAACAAAACATGTGCTCTTCTTATGGGAATATCATTGCACGTCTCCTGGCATTTAAAAACAATAGTTCTTTTGCAACAATAATAGTTAAAAACTAACAAAGAAATTATGATACTATATTCGTTTAACTTACCAATTTTTTCACAATATTGATAACCGATCAAAATATGAAATATTAACATTCCAGTATTTTTCATCCCTTGCATTATGATTTCACATCCTTAATTTTAAATAAACATCATAAATTCCTGTTTTCACAATAAACATGAAAAAAGTTTGGTTTAAATAGAACCTGATGTAAAAGGACTACACAGACTTGCTATCTGAACAGTTAACTGTCTCCAAATTGAAGAAGGATTGTTAAAAATAACAAGATATCTGAAACCACTGCAAGGCAGCAATTTTCATAAAAAACAGGATATTCCATTGAAAACTGTTTTCCCAACTGGAAAATCGACATTTATTGACTGCTTCTTAAAGAAGTTAACAAAATCGTATTTCATTAAAGTCGCTCTACATTGATAGTCGCCCAAGCCTCTGTGTGTCCACTGATCTCAAACAAATCTCTGCAACTAATGAAGACGGTGGAACCCCGCATTCAAAATATCTCCGTTCTATTACGATAAATTGCATTTTATATGGGAACTTTATCGGCGTAAGGGCCCTAAAACACTAACGGTTATTATAAATAACTGAAGCTATTTCACAAATTTACTGTAGCTAAACTTAACAGTCACATTTCAAGTCTTCAACACGCAATTCTTTCCCAGCTTATAGTCATAATCAGCCTTTAGTTTTTTTTATCTTTTTATCTAATAAGTTGACTCTTCTTTGCATTTATCTTTATCCATGTTTGAGATTCTTAGTTCTATTCTATATCTGGATGTTCACCACACTTTTATTACGATATTGAGTTATCGGTGCATCTGATCTTTAAAAATCCGATGGTCAAACCAACATCCTAAGCCACAGAAGAGGAACAAGAAGACATGTTGGCAACACTGTAACGTCTCTTCATTTCAGCACTTGGATCACACCACTAACTCGTTGCACAATACCACTCAGTGGTAGCCGAAGGCAGATTTACCTTTATCCTACCGCCACGCCGCTTCACAAAACGTCGAACTTGGCGAAAATCCGACCCACATCGCCCGTTCGCAAATTGGCGCCGCTGCCACCGCTTGTCAGCCATTATTAATTCACGATAGCGAGCCACGCTACAGCTAAAAACGCCGACCTCCAACAAACAGTTTAATGAGCGATCCTGTGTGACGGCCATTAGTTTATACGTAATCGAGACCGCAAACACGGTGACTGTGAAAAGCCGCATTATCAGTCTATCACACGGCCCTCATACCCCGCGCTCTCAGCTCTTTTTACTCCCATGCTCTGCCCTATTCACTGTGCGTGCTTTTTATGTGTGAGTATGACTTTGATTACACCTGCACTATATAATTAGCCGAATGAGTGGTCTGGTGGCTCAGTGGTTATGATGTCTGACTGGGGATCGAAAGGTCCCCGGTTCGAATCCTTGTCTGGTCGGAGATTTTCATAGGCCCTTAACCCGGCCTTAACCTCAGCTTGCTGTGTAATGTGAAGTACGTCAAAATGCTTCCATGATTTGGATTCCACGTCAAACGGCAGGTCCTCTGTACCCAGCAGGATAAGGGGGCATCCATAAATTACGTGAGGTGTTTTTCCGGATATCCGGACCCTCTCCCCCCCCCCTCTCTGGAGAGATTTCGTGAGATCTGGTCCGACTCCCCCTCCCCTCTGGTGAGATCTGGTCCTTGAGAGACCCCCCCCCCCTCCTCCTAGGGACTGCCGTCACAACTTTTTGAGACCTTTTTTTTTGGTCTCATCCTTTCAAAGCCGGTTACACCTCCACTTTTCGACGAAATACTCTCCTACAATCGACTTTCACGTCATTTGTAGACTACTTTTTTTTTTTTTTTTTTTTTTTTTTACAAAACCTCATGTGAGATTTCCGTTGACCCCTCCCCCTCCTCCTTGGAGAGATTTCGCCAGATCCCCTCCCCTATTTCACATCACATAATTTATGGACGCCCCCTAAGGCAGGATAAGGTGACTACGACAGGGACGGAATGCGCAACCAATAGAAACCCTGTCACCAAGTCATTACGAGCACACGGAATTATTATTATTATTATTAATACTCAGTTAACTACAGAGAATCGTGGCTGAGCGGTTAACGGTCGCGCTTGGCTTTTAGGATGTTGGAGATTAGATCCCCTCTTCGAGAACCATAATTTCTGTTTCCCTTGGATTACCGTGATCGCCTTCATGAAACCGTCTTCTAGTAATCATGGCCTCTTCGTTAATTAGCTGTGAAGCCTTAACTCGAAAAAATTCAAGAAAGCTTAATCAATAAGCTCAGTGGTTCAGATGGTTATTGGCAACGGTTTGAGTCGAGGTCGAAGTGTCCTAGGTTAATCGCTGTTTGGAGCTACGTTTGTACGGTCTTTAACCTGATCATCACCTTTGGCCAACTATGATTTGTGAATACCGAATGGTTTAAGATCCTCTGTGGTTCGTATTCATTGTTAAGCTGTAGATTCCCTCTCTCCGCAAGGATCAGCGGTTTAAGTTAAGCCAGGACAGATACAGATTGAGCATCACTTTGAAACCAGCTTTTTTTTTAGGACCATCCACATAATTATTCGTTTAGTTAAGCACATATACCGAGCGTAGTGGGTGAGTGGTAACGCTCTGGCGTTGCTTTCGGTGGACGCAGGTTCCAATCCTCGTTCGGGAATCAAGATTTGGGATTTCCATGGTTTTCCCAAATCACAACAGGTGAATGCCTTCGAAAGACCATGGCCTAATTCCTTCAGATTCCTTGTCCCCAGTCCTTTCCCGCCTCTAATGACCTCGAATCGACTAGGCGTTAAGCCATAAGCAAAAAAAAAAAAAAAAAAATAATAATTTAAGAATACTGATATGGACTTTTATATCGCCAATGTCTACCAGCGCAACCTTTCAGTTCCTCCAATGCACACCGAGCTTAGGGTTAGCGGTAACACTCTGGCCTCGTATCCGGGAAGAAGGGAATTTTAATCCCCGTCCGGCCATCCAGATTTCGGTTTTACCTGTTTTTCCGAGATTACTCTAGGCAAATTCCGTTCCTTGCCCTAAGTTCTTTCCCGCTTCAAGTACCTTGACGTCGAAGAGGCGTGAAGGCATAATACAAGAAAAGTCCAAATGAAGGAGACACAGAAAGTGCAACAACAGAATAGCAATATAATAGAAAAATTGTGATTTACCTTCGGAAGGTAAAATCTAGATGCCCGGACGGGGATTCGAACAGCCATCCTCCCGAATGCGAGGTCAGAACGCTATCCGTTACACCACCACGCTCGGTGCGCGAGACGAAGTGGGTGGAACTGTACAGATATACGGCGGATAGAGCCGGTTGCCAACTCTTACCGAAACTATGAACCCATGAGAACATCTTTGTTCATATCTCGGTCACTTGGGGTTATCGTGACCTCTGTCGAGCACGGAATGAGGATATGCTTGATTAAATAATTTATTATATAATTTAGCTGGAAGAAAATGCATAAAACTGTAGTTACACCTAGGCAGAAGGTAGCCAGACGATCGATAAGCCCTCGAACAAGGCGTTGAGCTGTTGTCTACTCTTTGATTTACATCAACAGCTGGCAACGTGAGAAGAAATAGGTCACTAGAAACTAGTAAGTAACTCGTCCGACTGTGAGAGGTAACAATCAGGCGCATTTAGCGAAAACCCTTCAAACATTACAACCGATCAGAAGTTTGGTAGCAGAACTTCATAACTGTTGCGTATTCTCGACACAGAGAGCAAACAGAGGTAGTAAGAATATTGAATAGCATATGCTTTTAGTTTGGCATTCATTTAATAATCTAATTAATGTCAGTAGATGGACTTACTCAATCAACTCCACATTGCTTAAAGAAATTATCTTACCATAACCAGATAAAAGCAGCATTCATTCTCCAATGATTCCACCCAATACCAATGTAGGTTCAGTTGTGAGCCTGCCCGCTTGTATATAATGTCTTCTTTAAATGAAGATGTAACAACTGAATTATGATCAAGCTTTTCGTATCAACGTCGTAGTCAGTATACTTTATGTTATGAACCATTGCACTTTGCCAGAGATTTTTTGTAAGCTTTTAACGCTCACTCATATCATAACATAGTTCAATCTCCTTTTGTCTCTTCGAGAAGATACTTTCAGTTAACTCACTTACGCGGGGACTTAACATGAAACCTAAAAAAGTTTTTTTTTATTTATTTTTCTGTCTTTCGGTTTCCGCAACCTTTAATCTAGTTCCAATTTGTTTTCTACTAACTACAATATCAGACTTTTCTCCTGTAATTTGAGACATTATAGTGAAGACTGCACCAGACGAACACTCACTTAATTAAAACCACCCATGCCCAAGGTCAGACTCGAACCCGTGACCATTACAATGCTAGGCCGGCGTGATAGCCCGTAGATTTCCATGACCGGCTTAAAAAGGCATTAACAAACAGCTGTTGAAGTTAATTTACATGAATTTAATTTACAAAAATTGACTGATAGGTTATTGACAGACAAGAAAAATTTCGGCGTTTATTATTTATTGAAGCGAAGAATTTGTTGGCGGGTCAGTGTTTTAACGACCGGACCTGACAGTGGACCTGCCGTGAGGCCATTAAGATCTCGGTGTTTCATAGTCTTCTGAAATCACTCCATGTGTAACATTTTTTCTCTCTTTACGGCTTAACTGTTGATTATAACTTAATTCAAGTCAGTCATCTCCTTAATTCTTCCTGTTCATTAATATTCGATCAGACTTATGACCAAAGGTTGACTATGATCAAGTGGTAAAAAGACAAAGCCACGTAACTTTCATATTATTTGTCATAATTAAAATAAGACACAGAACACACAACAGCACGTGAATATATATATAAGCCAAAATAGAGCTATGTAGTTTATAGACGCTCCCTTACAGAACGGATACACTCTTAGATGATAGGAAATTATTGCACAGGTCCAGTGGTTGCTTTCTGAGCCAGCGGAAGGGAAAATTAGCAACGTTGGCCTAAAATGGTGGTTAATCCCTAATTACAAAACTGCTTTTATAATTTTACATCGCTAACCGCTTCACTTCTTTGTGAACGGGTATTTGCTATTGGCTAGGCATCACGCAGCTTTCACATGGAAGGCGCCTGCTTCCTTCGTGCGCATAGGGTGTGTCCCCTGCTCCCCACAGTAAACTTCAACCTTAGGCTCGACCTTGAAAGACGGCGTCAAGTCACTCAGAGGTACCGGCGTAGCGTTACGCCATTTAGCTAGACTCAGAAATCAAACTACCTTTCTTAATGCTAATAATTAGCCGTAAAAATAAATACGCGCGACAACCCTACTACGCTTGAGATTGAGGACACTCGTTAAACTTACCTAACATTGATTTCGTGATGATATTGCGGTGTTTTCAGCGTCGCGTGTACTAATCTTTCTTATTGGAGGTTCTACTTTAAAATTTGTTATAATTAGAAACTACTTGATCTAACTGTATCAACATATTAACATTACGCCCTACACATGACATGACTCAGGGGTTACAAGAACACAAAATGGGTTCACAAAAAAACAATGAATTTATTTAACCTACGAAACGACACAAAATCTGACAGGTAAGCAGTCTTGCACATGTTTAGATCCGTTGGGGTATTTTCCGGGCCCTTGATATGTTGCAATCTGTAGCACTTTTAGCGGCTCATTACCGTATCCGCGCACTGCCGGTGACGGGAAGCGAACCACAGACCCACAGAGGATGGCGGTAGTCCGCCGGTCCGTCTTCTCACATCGACACACAGTCGACAAGTGTCCAGCCTCGGGGCAGCATTCCATGGAACAACATAAAAGAATATCCGAGTGTCGTGTCACTATTCTTTGTAGGCTGGCCGTGTCCCTGTTGTTATCGATGACAGCGCTGAGGGTGGCTTGACGAACGTGCTAGCTATAGCGGCTGCAGCTCGCAGAAAAACAGCCCTCCATCTATCGTTGCACACTGCCTCGCCTTGGGAACGCGACTCATTATAAGCGTAAGGACAG
>JARYHS010012519.1:144776399-145008396 GCA_031002005.1 Vandiemenella viatica | reverse complement strand
TGTCTGTCAGTGTGAGAAAAACAAGACGAAATCGCGTCATATAATTGCACCAGAATACATCATTTTCTGTGGAGTTATATATACAAGAGCAGCCACTTAGCGGGGATTTACCATTTCAGGGTACGCTCGGTCAGGAGCAAAGATTTATTCTATAGCAACATTGAGATTAGTAACTGCATGTGATTGCTCATTAAAGCATCTGAGTTTGTTACTTTTTAATTTTTGGAATTAAAAGTTGGTCTTTCACTAGTTTTCTTCGGAGAGAAGGATTTTCCATAGTCACTCCATATTAGGTTTTTTTTAGGTCTCACCCTTCTAAAGCCGGTTACACCTCACTTTTCGACGAAATACCACCCTAAAATCGACTTTCGCGTCATTAGTAGACTTTTTTTTTTTAGTTCGACAGTCCAAAAAAATTTCCAAAACCTCATGAGAGATGTCCGTTGAACCCCCCCCCCCTGCCCTTTGGTGAGATTTGGTGAGAATTCGCCGAACCCCCCCCCCATTTCACCTCATGTAATTTATGGACGCCCCAAAGAAAGGTTGGAAGTAACCACTGATTATTGCTTGATGCCATCCAAGTAAGGCACAAGTAAGCCCATTTCAATAAGAACTGTTGAAGGTGAGAAATATGAAAAGCTAATTGCACTGTAGTATAGAATTGTATCAAGTCGTGGGTAAGAAAGAAATATAATGGTTCTTTGAGTAAGTGTAATGTAGAGACAAAAATAAAGGTTTTAATAGGCTGTTATCATGAAGTATATGTAGCCACAAGCAACGTAAGAATAAATATCATGCACGCATTTGAGAGCGGCTTGTCCGTACTTCTTTGGCTGTGTGGAGAGTCGCCTGCAGCAGCCACGGCAGAGCGACAAGTTGCGAACGACGTGACGCTTCAACTTGTAGCGCCCGCCGCTGCGTGCAGGGTGGGGCGGCGCGGACAGCGTTAATTGCGACGCCGGCGTCGCCGCTCAACAGGTCGCGGCCGTCGCGTCACGTCCAGCCGACCGCAGGCCACAGGCACGGAGCGGCCGCCTGCCGGGTAGGCAACACCGTCACACCGGCTCAAACGAGCAACCAACACACTGCAAATACACGTCTTCTGTTCCACCCACGTACAAGGCCATCAACAGTGAAATACCATACATAGTTTCTTGAGCGCAAAAGCTCATCTCCAGCTAGTATACAGGGCGTTTCAAAATGTTTATCGGTATTTTGAGGCTTTGCTGACTTTCAATTATAAATGATACATCAAATGAAACAGTTTTTTTACCTATACGTCTTCAGCGTGAGTACCATACACAAACACGGTACACATCCAGTCGATAGGAGCGTTCTTTCCATTCCTTCATCAGTGTGTCTGGAGTAAGTGACGCAACAATCCTTCTTCTTCAGTCGGGTAGGTCAACTGGTAGTCAGGTGCAAAAAACATGATCCTTTATTCTCCTACAGTAGTCATAATACTAGAATTTGAGGCCATAGTGAACGATTAGGGCACCAGTGCTATACATTGACCCAAATAGAATTAAAATATAGTGTCGAAAATCCCCAAAATTGTATAATAAACACTCTACGCTGAAGATAAGAGATATAATAAAGTAGATTACATGTCGACTCATAGTATAACACCAAGAATTAAACAGATAGATATAGAACTGTAAAGGAATTGAAATGTAAAAGGTCATACAATGTAAACTATTGAGTATAGAACTGTAAAGTCATGTAAATTATGTATATTTAAAACTGTAAAGGAAATGAAAATTGTTAAACTATGTAAATAGAACTGTAAAGTAGTGAAATGTGAATTGTCATAAAACGCAAAGAACTTGGCTGTGTGGCTGATAAGGCAGAAAGCCATTTAAATAAATATTTTTTAAAAAAACCTTCTAATCGATAAGCATTTTTTTTATAGATATACTGCCAACTTATTATTAATTTAAATTAATAAAAATGCGTAATGTGGTGACGACTTTCTTGAAAATTGTGCAGCAGCGTATTGTAAACAAGAATGAAGCTTTTTCCCGGAGTATCAACTGCATAGAAGTTTCTCTGGTCTCCCACTGGTTCAGCGCGTCGTTTTGATGCACCAGAAGATAGAGTCGGAGAGTGGCTTCGAAACGTCGCATCAGATCTACAAGTTGCACCCGTGGGTTGTCCGAAAACCTTTTATACAGATTCTTATAATTTCACTATCAGTCGAAATCATTACTATCCAAAAGACTTAAAAGTGTGATATTTTCTTCTTCAGAATCATATTTTGTGATCAAATACCATACACTAATTATGAAATCAAAGAAATTATAAGTAAAGGTAAAAGTTAAAAAATAATATCATAAGGTATGTAAGGACAAATTATTAATGTGTAACATGTTTATTAAATGATTTATAGTATATAATTTGCATTGGAGCATTGTGGTAGCTCACCAACTATTTTATAAAGTGAGGGGTACTACTTCATACCACGGCAACGTATTCAATTTTTGTAGGTATTTAACCTAACTTTTATTTTTGACAAAGTTAGCTTTGCGTATGTGAAGTTATCTGTTGGCGCACCACAGTAGGTGAAGAAGCAATAATACTGATCTTTCTACGTCTAACACAGTACCTAAATAAGCCTCGCTCGATAGGTCCGAACCAACCTACTGGCTTGTGGAGTAAGTTAAATTCTTTGTTTCGTAATAACATTATCTTCAGTGAAAGAAATATTTTCAATGTCAGTTATATAATTTTAAATGTTATGGTTTGATCAAAGTTGCGTGATAGCTGAGCTTCAGCTTGCTACTTTCAACCATATATAAGATCTTGTAATTAATTTTATTCCGAAGAAAGAAAATTACGAACTTAAAAAATAAAAAAAGCCATCGTACTGCCGAGATCTCTCCAAAGATTGTTCGTCTGTCAAGTGACAGCGTTAAGCGTTCGGGCGTACTACACAAGTTACGCCAGAGTAAAAGGTCGGGTTAAGGGCCTTTGAAAATCCTAACCGAGAACGGGATTCGAATCCGAGACCTTTCGATCTCTAGTCAGACGCTTTAACCACTGACCCAGCAGACTGTTCTAGTATTCTGGTACAATCCATTCTGCTTTCGTTACTAAGGCCAATGAATCTTCCACAATTAAAAGTACTTGCACTTCTACAAGAACTGTTTCAGACCGTCTGTTGGAGAAGCTATAACGTAACAATAGATTTTGTTGTTGTTGTTGTTATTCGGGTTTTAGGGCGCGTCGACGACGGGGTCATTAGCGCCCAACAATCGATTTTCTCTAGACATCCTTTCAGTGTCGTTTTAATCAGATAGTAGTCAGACCTAATCGTATCTGGTGTGAAAGGATTCTACGCAACTTTTTCTCATCTCAGCCAAGACTTGTTGCACGGAGTCACCCATTGGCTACCCGTGTACGGACAAAAATGGCGAGACTGACAAAATTTAAATTAGCAGATGAGGATTTCCAGAACTACGAAGTGCCGTGTTACCACCTAATTATTAGAACCTTAAACTTAAGGACTAATCTTTCTCACCAAATAACTCACGACAGCGTAGAACAAATGTTGCAACCACGCACAATTTAATGTTAGATGTAAACAGACCAGTAAGTATTTTTTTTTTTTCCTTAATGGCATTCGGCAACGGAGGCCATACAGCCAGCTCAATGTGTATTTTCTCCAATGTATGGACGCCACAGGACGGACAAGACATTCACACAGACACACAACACTTAACATCCATGCCCGCGGCCGGATTCGAACCGGCGGCCTTCGGCACGTGGAGCTAGCACTCTAGCCCCTACGCTACCGAGGCCGGCAACCAGTAAGTATTAGATTCCTTTATAGTTGTGAGGTCTTTTTCCGCCAAGATATCTAAGTTCCTCGAGTCCTTGTGCACTCTGTAACTTTGCTATCAACGTTCAAAATTACAGAATAGTTTATACTTGACTGCTCAATTGTATGATCTGACAACATTCTCTTTACAGCTGGACCTTCTGTTTCTGTAACTTTAATCAGATAAGGTTGATACAAGATTATAGATTTAAGTTTTTAACGGCCAAATAGAAATTGCATGTTCTAATTTCAACGATGTATCTCCATTGAAAGTTTTAGTTTGAAACAATAATTTATATTATTTTATAAAACAGCTCTCACTGGAATCAATTAATATGTGCTGAAATAATGAGATAAATTGATATTAGAGTAACAACTTGTAGGATATTCTATCAATGCAGTTTTGAACCGAAGCTACAAATCGACGATATTCAAATTATCTGAGACGAGGTCGCTAGATATAGCGTGAGCAAGTGAATATTTGAAATCCTCTGGTGACTGTTCCCTTGTTACGTTGATTAATAGAATGTCCCGATCGGTCCTCGACTACCGAGCGTACCCCATTCAATAGTCGGGGCTGCCTGCGGCGCCAGCCCAATCACGGCGTTCTGAATAATGCAGAAGCCCGGCCCGGCTCGGCGTCCATTACTTCAGCAGCGCCGAGTGGCGGGCAATATTAACCGGTTCACCAGTCCGTCGCCATCAGCCGAGCTGATGACCGCAGCAATCACGCGAGTGGGCACCTCTTCCTGCGGCCAGCCTGTCACCAGACGCAGCTCATCAAAAACGGACGCGCATCCCAACATCGTCACCGACGCAGCACATGTTGCCGATTGCAGGCATCAACATATTACCAGCTGCATCTGACCGACCTTCTAGCTCACGAAAGCTCTGCTAATTTGATAGATATAAACTCGGAAGGTTATCTGTTTTAACCAGTATTGATTATGAATATTTATAATTAAATGTTGAGTGGATGTTATGCTGTAGTGAGCCATCACCTGAAGGTTGCAGGCTGAGATAGCAGGAGAGTCTTTTAACCAGTACCTAAGCTCTGTTTCCTAAAACCTGTTTCGAGGCTTGCGCCGAGATCTTCTGTTCTTGGTTGCCTGAAATAACTGATCTCTGAAAGCTGGCAAAGGGAACTACGTAATAATGATTGCACGAAATCTTCAGTGCAATTAACGTTCCTTGTTTTTTTTGGGGGGGGGGGGGGGCTAAAATAGTACTAGTCTACAGTTAACACTTCACAAAATGATAGAAGCTGCCGTACTTGCTAGCTAGCCTAGTCATACAAACCGTTCCAAGTCGAACTGAATATCTCGGTGGTGGTAGTGAGTGGTGGAAGAGACTTTCTGGTCAGCTAGTTGGCCCGCGGCAGAATGTCTGTGGCTCGATCACAATCAACGCCTGTTACGTCCACCGTGCTCGATATATCAGCGGCACGTAATACTTGTCTATTGAATGGCGGATTCCTCATCGTGCCAATGACATAGCGATCGCGGGTTCAGCCTGGTCGCTAGTCGGGTAACTCTTGAGCGTTGACTAGGAAATGTATTGAAATAGAAGTAACTCTGTTGCGACGTTCATGTACTAGGTGAATCAAGGCAAATTTTATGTATAAGATACAGCGATCATGGGGAGGCAAACGGCAAGTAGCAGAAAGGAGCTTAGTGTCGGGACATCGTTGTTTCTTCCTGGAATCTGAACCTGTGCCTCAGATACCTCATTATGCTTGCTTCACCTTCCACTCGAGCCAGATTGTAAACATAACTACTGCTATCTACTGGATTACACTCTACTGTACTCCTTGCTTATCACTCTCTGCTCAACATATCTGAACGATTCCTTTCCAGAAAAAACGCTGTTAGCATATTCATTTTGACACAAAGACTGTATCATTCGTAGTTATTATAGAAGTTTCATAACAACCGAGATGCCATCATAAAAATTTGTTGAGATTAGGAGCAGACAACGGTGCAGGAATTCTAGTATATCTTCGTCAATCGAAAATTTCTTTTTACCTGAATCTTTTTTGAGTGGTTCGAGCAAACGATAATCACGTGTTGACAATTACTGGGGAAGTTATCCAAAAGTGTCGAGTATAGTTCATCCAATTTCGCTTGCGTCCAGTAGGAGCAGCAGTGTGGCCACAAACTTTAAGGCGCAGAAGCTTTACATACCAAAAGAAGATCAGCAGATGAAGGACATCATCAGTGGAGCTGATTCCCGTTTTGTACGCCAGTCATTCTCAACCTCTGCATTTCATGAGTATAATGGTGTACCAGTGATTCATAATTTGAGAACTTAAATTAAAAAGGAGTCTCCTTTTGACTCAAGGTACACCAAAGGCTTCTAAGAATTTTCACACCTTGCAGCTTTCTCAATTGCATCCAACATTCTTCACACCAACCTTTAAGCGATTTCAATTTTCCTAATAATAGTTCGGTACGTTGTGTCTTTGACAATACGAAGTTGAATTTGTAAAGTTGTATGTAGCGTGATGCTCGTTGTGGGTCAACATGCGTCAATGATCTATTCTTCGACCTTCGCAGGTGAGGTAGATGTACGGTGGCTCAGTGCTTACAGTCCAGTTCAAATCCCGGTTCGGCCAGGAGTTTTAAAGGATCTGCTTGATCATACGAAATACGTCAGGACGCTCCGTGGTTTGGATTCCATGAAAATCTGTAGGTCCAGCCATGACAGAGGCGGATTACGCTGCAGATCGAAGCTCTTTCAGCAGGACGTAATTTACCCTACTGTCACTCGCATGCTTCAGATTTGTAACTTTTAACAATACGAAATTGTGTACGCAAACTGTAGAAGGATTTTTCCCGATTAAATACCTTCAAGTTCTAGAAACTTAATAATTATGAGTTGTGTAATCAACGCATGATATTCCTGTGAACAAACGTGCAGTACTGATACCAACCAGGCACTGTTACTACATTAAAGAGCATTCATACGTCACACACTCCTGTTTCGTAAGGCTTGTTCATGATTCATCGGCTCTTTTAAACTAAGTTATAACCGATATTCAAAAATGAATGTATTTAACAGTAGTTCTTGTAATAAGTGCTTTGTGCTATTTGCGGAAAGTCGTTTTTAGAGGATCGTCGTTATGTTTCTGTTGTTTATGTAGTCCCACGTGTTCGATCCGTCTGACGATTATCTCCAAGAACGAAATTATCATTTTATCACTAACATTCAAACATTCATCAAAAACTTTTCAACAGAACTTTTTACGTACTTGATTGATCTGCATAGTTTCTCAAACTTTTATGTAGCTTCGCGTACCCCATATGAAATTTTCCAGGGAAAAGCGAACCCCCTTTTTAAAAAAAAAAAAAAAAAAAAAAAAAAAAAAAAAAAAAAACTGTGATTTTTTTTTTTTTAAAATAAGGATTTTTATTGTACAAAAGTAATACAGTGACAAAGAGCACAATGTTATTAATAACGTGATAGATGAACGTGTTTCTTGCTGCAGGTTCAGTCATTTTTGGGAGCATTTTTCTCATGTTGCATCTTTTTATGGCTTTGCGCATTGCTGATGTATATGTCATGTAGGGGGGAAAGTACTGAAGGCAAGGAACGTCGAGGAAGTCACCAATGGCCTTTTGTAGGAACCATTCTGGCATTTTCCTGGAGTGGTTTTGGAAAAACTATGTAAAACAGAAATCTGGAGGCCAGAACGTCACCACTAACACACCACACTCGATTTATTTTCTTGTATCTTATTCCTAAAATATGTTATATTTTAACTGGCTTTATAAATATTCTATCTGATATATTTCGAGATATAAAAACGAGCTACATGCACAAATTTCATAAAAAGTAAAAACTAATTAGCAAAAGTAAACATGATACACCGTGGTATTATGACTGTATGCTCCAAATTATCAACGGGAGCTGTTCAAAGCTGGCATTATACCTGGTAAGCCCAGCCTGCACGCCTTTTTGACAGGGTTTTATGTTTGCACACGTGAGATTTTGTAAATCATTCAAACGCAGAGATCAAACGCGAGTCTGAATTGGTCACATCAAATCTGTGTGAAAAAAAAAGCCTGAAGCATTGACAGCACAGCTTAGAACAATGTACAAATTATTCAGCAGCAATAAAATAATAAAAAAACGTAGCAACATCTCAAAAATTGTCTTCTAGCAGATGAATCGCAGTTATTTGTGGGAAATATAAATAGAATAAGTTTTTGGAAGACGATAAGTTTCGAACAGTGAATCATCAATATATAGCAGTTCATAATAACAGTATATTGTGGGCCATTTCCTCAATTGCAAGTTAATCAATTTTTTTATATAAAGGTGAATAACACGCCAATGCAATTGAATTTAAATAAAACAAAAATTCAATTGCATTGGCGTGTTATTCACCTTTATAAAAAATTGTATAGCAGTTCACGTATCAATTAATTAATAATCAGTTATGAAAAAAATTAATTATGGCTTTACGCTTCGTCGAGGTGATTAGTGGTGGGAAAGAATGAGGGGACAAGGAACGGGAACGAATTCGGTCATGGCCTTTTTTAGGAAGTATCCCGGCATTCGCTTGGAGTGATTTGGGGAAACCATGGAAACCCCAAATGTGGATGCCCGGACGGGGATTCGAACCCACGTTCTCCCGAATGCGATGCCAGAACGTTAACCACGCACCCACCACGCTCGGTAATCAGTTATGATTGGACGATATCACTGATTCTTTTTATAGCAACAGATACGAATAATTTGTCGCTGTGGATCGCCGACGTTATAGATACTTAAAATTTCCAAAGGCTTTATGACTACTATAAGAATTGCTTGCATTGTAATCTTAAATTGAAATTAAAGTCAGAAATTCCAAAATAATTTCAGTTAATGCCTTAGGGTTGGTGACATAATAATTTTCAGTCTACAGTAATAAAATGGAGAAAAGCGCTGTAACGCATTGGAACCATCGTAAAGTGGCTTTCACATTCCACCTGAACCTCGATCATAACTGCGCTAAAGCTCTCTGTGCTTTCTGTAGTTCAGTTAACAGAGATTGCTCAAGGCCAGTCTGTTCTGTATCCACTCTTCTGTCCTTTACTTCTATACGCAAAGAATAAATTTCCATCGCATACCTGGACACAGTGGTCATTTCGTAGAGGTGGGAAGAGGAGGTGGCGGGGAGGTGAGGAGTGGGACCAGAGGAACATTACCTTATAGTCGCCAGTTCAGAGTGGACAGGGTATAGTCAAGGGGCGTCCATTAATAACGTGAGTTCTTTTTTCGTAAACCTTGTCTCCCCTGCGGTGAGATCTGATAGGACAGCCCTTCCCCCTTACGTGAGATCCACCTCGTGATTTTTTAGACTTTTTTTTAGCTCTACTGTTGTTTGAAGGGCGGAAATCTGAAATAAAAAGTTGACGTGATATTTCCGTATTCCCCCCTCCCCCTTGGTGAGATTTCACCGGACCTTCCCCCTACCTTTTTGTGTTTACATAATTAATGGACTTCCCCTTACGGCTTTTCTAATTCAAAAACAGCAATATAGTATCCCATACAGAGCACGAAAGTTTCTCCCATGGTTTCCCAAATCACTCCAGGCAAATGCCGGGATGCTTCCTTCAAAAGGCCATGGCCGAATTCCTTCC
Source organism: Vandiemenella viatica (assembly GCA_031002005.1). Lineage (NCBI taxonomy): Eukaryota > Metazoa > Arthropoda > Insecta > Orthoptera > Morabidae > Vandiemenella > Vandiemenella viatica. Next base: position 144,998,949 of record JARYHS010012519.1, on the reverse strand, counting down.
CATTCCTGCCCCCAACCTTTCCCGTCTCTAAAGACCTCGCTGTTAGCGAGAAGTTAAGCAGATTTAAAAAAAAAAAAAAAAAAAAAGAAAGTTTCTCCATTTCTCTAAGTTTCGAAAGTGTGTTAATTTTCAGTCTGTAAGTTGTTCCTTACTCTATGTTTTAGTACTGTGCATACATCATTCACTTGCAAAAAAGGACTTTAATCGTTATCTATATTAAATCCCTTACATTTTATCAGCTTGGGTCTATGAATAAGTAGACTTAAATGCCAATTCCATAATGGAGATCCATGAGACGGTTATACTGCAGATAGACTATTTTAGTTTTAAGTGAGAATTTTTTCCACTTCTGTACGCTGAGGATTGGCCGTTATTCAATCGCGACCCTATTAACTATAAATACTACGAAAAAAGTTTAGCAACTGTGAAAACAGTAACGAATATTAACGATAGTTACAAAAGAATATATTGAAAAGAAACTAGTTATCGATCAGGTATGATTATTGCAGGAAGTTTACGAAGCATTAGTTGTCCGTCATTTCTTAGGATGGTTGAATTTACCGTTGATTCCGGTATCGTCTCCACAAAGTTCCCACTTGATTACGCCGAACAACATTTTTTTGGAGGCATACAAACGAAACCGTGGTTCGCAGTTACTAGCCAACCTAAGGACTGATATGAAATTAGTATTCGAAACCATAACATCGCAGGACTTAACCGCTCGCCGACATCAAGATAATTAGACCCAAGTGAAGAATTGGGACAAGGGAGAGGGAAGTAATTCAGCCTTGGCCTTTTGAAGAAACCATTCCGGCATTCGTCTAAAATGATTTCTCAGAACATGGAAAACTGAAGTCTGGAATCGAATCCGTGCCTTCCCGAATGCCAGTACCAAGCGTCAAGCGCTCACCGACTTGCTTGATGACGATGTTGCAGATAATCTCGTTGACAAACTCTGCAATAATAAATGACGAGCTAATACTAGTCAGTTTGGAGCACTAGATTGGTAAGGTCGCTATGACGTTTATGCCCCTCCTGCATTTCTGTAAGCTAATATAAAACTCACCTGATAACTGTTTCTGCATATTGCTAGGTCCTCCTTACTAATTACTATCAATTAGTCGAAGGTAGATAACCCGCCAACTACAACATATGGCGCAAGCGTTGTTTCTCGCGTTAGTGCTATCACCTAGCATCAGTGGCGTATCCAGGGGGGGGGGGGGGCTAGGGGGCTGAAGCCCCCCCCCAAAAGCACCAAGGTCACCCCTGACAACATGGATTTTTGGGGGACAAGTCAAGCCCCCCCAAACCAAATCCTAGCCCCCCCCCCCAAAACAAAATCCTGGATTCCCCACTGCCTAGCATATTATTACTGTTTGATAAACTGCTCTCAAATTACACACTTCTGTGCAACGGATGTTAATGTTAAATCAAATCTACCAATATTTTCATTTATCTGCACAATTTATTGAACACTTTAAATACTCATACAAGATATAGTCGTCACTGTCCAATTAATATATTCCCTATATTCCCTCGTAGTCTCTCTCTGTACCATCTTAACACCATCCTTCTTTCTCGACCAACAATACAGCAGTGCCAACTACAAAAAATTACATTACTACAAAAAACTTAAAATTACCCAAATATCTATACATACTACTTATGCTGTGAAAGTCTATTACTTGCTAATCTATTTACAATTTCAGCAATGATTTGTAAGTGGGACCTCACAATATCCACAACAAAGTTCTGCAGCAGCACCATCAGTTATCAGACCTCTTTCCGTGAAGGACGACTTCAGAGAATCGATGCTAGGCTCAAAAACAACAGCTCTGCTAATTAGTGGCGACTTCGTAACAGATGCCTTATCCCTATTAAATGTAGTCAACGCAGTCTGTGTGTCATTAAGCGCAGGTAGAGAGGGTAATGCAGACGGAAACTACCTCCTTCACTCCATAGGTCTGAAGATAATTAAGACTGTTTGATCTCTATGTATTAAATCCAGGCTATTCATCTCCCTCGCAATTCAACAATATATTTGAGAGTCTGAAATGAGTATGAAATTTTGCTCTCTTCAGTATATCAGATACCATTATTTTTGCTACTAGATTACAAATTTTAGTAACAAGAACTGTTTTTAAGCAAGCTTAATTATAATATTGTAGAGAACGTTGTTATTGTATTCAATTTTACTTTTATGTTTCAATAGTTTACGAATTTTTTTGACGATTTTCTACATGTCATCTTGGTTGTCCAGGTGGAACCACAGTCCTCTGAAGAAAGCCACAGAATGATGGCTGAAACGTTAGGTTTCGACAAATTGACACTGTTCAACCTGGACACCCAAGATACCATCGACAACGACCGAGGAAGTCTGCTCACTTACTTCCTACATGATGTCTGTAACATCTCTTCGTGATTCGGATACCTTAAATACGTATGTTTTAGATGTGTGCACTTTGATGTTTCAATAAACTTTTAACAGGTAAAAATCTTTTCATCGCTATTACTTTTACTTTTCTTATTTGCTTTTGTCTTTTTGTCAGAGTCCGTGTGGGCCCAATGCTGCCGAAGAGATTTACTGTGAAGTTGCTTTCTTTTCTGGTAATATAAGTATGTTATAGCGTTAATAACCAATATTTAGACGCAATAAAAATCCTCAATACCATACAGAACATTATATTAAGTATGTTACTTTGCTGTGTTTATTTACTGCTTTTAATTTGAACTAGATAACCCGTGCAAAAATTTCGTGAATTAAATACGATTAATATCGAGGTTGGTGGTTTATAGTGGATTGAAAGAGGAACCGGCTTATTCTGTAGCAATATCTTTCTGATTTCACCTGATGTAATCTATCCTGCGGCCATCTACTTTGACGTAAATGCCTGAAACTATGGGTTCCGGAAGCCGAACTGTCAAAACCTCACAGAAATAAAACTAACTTGAACTAAACACACACAGTATATAGGGATGTCTGTTATATGTGGTGATCTATCTAGAGGTAATGCGATCATAGCCGGTGAAAAATTTCGCTAGTTAAATGGTTACATAGGGGATTGTGTAGCAAAACGCAAATTTTCTTTAACAGTAAAAAATATCAAAAAATTTCGTTACTGCAGAAACCACACACAGTTTAACGATATCTCTGAGATGTGATGTGCTGCTAGACTTTGAACTGTCTCATACGTGTGACCTTGATAGTTAATACTTTTGCCCTTTAAGGGGCGAATTACGAAAAATACCTTTCTTAATCTATGATGTTGCCAAAACGGAGACCTTAATCCTTAGAATGATACCTCATTAATCGATTTCGGTTACACATCAAGGGAGATTAGTGAATCATCCAAAAAAAAAAATCCTTTTGGGAATAACATATAAGATGACCTCGCAACAAATTTTTTCTGCGTCAAAAATTGGATATAAACATGGATTGCTTAGTAAGGTGTCAATTGAATGCTGTAGCAATGATGGTTCGGTAGGTGCTGAAGAAAGAAGTGCTGTTGATTCGTATTCGCTGTTTGTACTCCCGTGTCCTGAGCGGGTGGAACAGATCTTTCGGAACCGTGTCCCTGGGACCCGAGAGCGGCCCTCTCGGCCAATAAGCTCCTTGCCAGCCAGGCCCGACTCTCTTTGACCGGCCGAGGGACAATTTAAAGAACATGGAAGACCCCGCGCTTGCTGCGCCCTCTAATGTTTACTTCTGCGAGGTCTCCGGGGGTGGGACGCCGCGGGGCAGACAAGTTGCTCGGCCTCCGAGAACACTCGGACGAAAGTTGGATCGTCAGCAGAAAACAAGAGGAACACGAATGCGCTGCGGTCTGATACAGGATAACTCCACCGACCAGCCGATACCTTCACTACGATACCAAAGAAGAAGACAACTTAATTTGTGATAATACTAAAATAACGAGATAGGAGAATATAATATGTATAATAATCAAGTGGTTATAGTAAAAGTATGGAATCATGGCAAACATGCATCAGTTAAAAAGGAGATGAGGCAAAGTCGTAGTCTTCCATCATTAATATTCAACTTTTTTGCTGAGAAATCAAAAAGAAGTAAAAGAAAAATTTGATATTGGCGTAAGTGTTCAAGGAGAAAAAATTAGTATGCTACGATTTTTTGATGACACTGTGCTGTTAGCAGAACAAACTGAAGTTACGGAATGGCATAAAAAAAATACTGAGTGTAGATTTTGCATTAAATATAAAACAAAGCAGTTAGTGGATTCTGCTACCCAGAAAGTAAATTTTCAACTGATAGCCGAAGCAGGAGTGTTGTTAAAAGCAGAATATCAATAGTGAAAAGAGCCTTCTATATCTTTTACTATCAAATATTGATCAAATACTCAAAAATATTTTTTTAAAAACTCTATGTGTTTGGAACAGTGTGTTATTTTGGTACTGAACTTTAGGAACACCAGAAAGAAGGGAAATAGAAGAATTTGGAAAGTGGTGCTACAGGAGGATGCTGAAAATTACGAAATGAATGTGTTTTGAAAATGATGGGTGAGGAAGAGTCTTACATAAAGAAGAGTCAGGAAGATGGATCACATTTCGAGACATGCGGGATTGATTAGTTTGTTAGTGGAGCGAACAGTCGAAGGTAAGAACTGTGGAGGAAGATAGAGATTAGAACACATGAAGCGGATAATTGAAGATGTTGGTTATGAGGGGTATGTTAAGAAGAAGAGGTTAGCTCAAGATAGGAAGGGATAAAGGATTGCATCAAACAAGTTGACAGCTGACAGCAAAAACAGAAACTACTAAAACCATGCAATTTCCAATATTTACTCTTTTTTGGCTTCCCTCCTAATGAGGATCTTGGATACCTGTCAGAAGATTTTTGTGGTTCTATGTTTATAAATCAGTTACAAGATTCAGACCCGTCAGCTCAACGTATTTTTAAAGTACGTTTTCAGAAGCTATTGCTGTAGTAATACCAAATAAACCTACCTGAATAGAGAACTACTTCTGCGTAGAATATTCTAATAGAGTACTTTGCTCCCAGCTATTGCTGTTTCGTAATATGGATCTTTTAATATTACGATCTTATATGTCTGTATACTCGAGTACTGCTTCAGTTTATTTGCACTTCACTATTGAAAGTTTATTCTACTCTGGAAGTTTTATAACGATTATAACAAACGTCACGTGAAGTCAACACCAATCGTGGTGGGTGAACGGTTAATGTTCTGGCCTCGCATTCGGGAGGACGCAGGTTTGAATCCCCATCGGGCCATCCAGATTTGGGTTTCCCATGGTTTCCTCAAATCACTCCAGGTGAATGCCGAGATGTTTCCTTCAAAACGGCCATGGCCGAATTTCTTCCCGTTCCTTGTCTCCAGTCCCATCCCACCTCTCTCTCTCTCTCATACACACACACACACACACACACACACACACACACATCATGCTTATATACACATATACCACACATTCCTACCACACATTCCTACCATACATTCTTACTCCACATTCGTACCACACGCCGTCGACGAGGCGTAAATCAATAAGTAAAAAAAAAAGTCAACTCCTGAGCGGTAGAGATTTGATACCTAAGTGGGAAACACTTATTATTGGTTCCACTCAACCATGATTAACGCCCTTAGTTAAAAATGTTAGAGTAAAACCTAAAAAAAATCCTACTTTTATCAATGAAATCCATAGTTTAGCACAGAAACTGCAAAAAAGAAGCTTTCATCTACGTCAGACAAACAATAATCTGGTTCAACGCTAGACATCCTGTAATAGTTTAAGAAAACTTTCAAACGTCGTCTTGGTGACTGTATTGCTCACCATTTTAAAACATGTTTTTTCTCTTTGAATAGCTGCAGTTGGATTGTATTACTGCAGAGAGATGTTGCTTTGTGTTACGGCTGGTAAGCATTTCCCACATCATTATGTTCAATGGCCGAATCACGATTTTTTTCCTATTGGACAAAATTTAATGTTTTATAGTTCGTTCCCAACTATTCCAGGTACGATTTCCCAAACGAGACGAAGATTTAAAGCACGGTTCTTCCACACTCTTGTCACTGTTCAATATTTCAGTAATTTAATGTTTAAAATTTATGATTTTGTTTCCATTTATTGCATTACAAGTAGGACCTCTGTTATCTTTAGAGCAACAAAACATGTGCTCTTCTTATGGGAATATCATTGCACGTCTCCTGGCATTTAAAAACAATAGTTCTTTTGCAACAATAATAGTTAAAAACTAACAAAGAAATTATGATACTATATTCGTTTAACTTACCAATTTTTTCACAATATTGATAACCGATCAAAATATGAAATATTAACATTCCAGTATTTTTCATCCCTTGCATTATGATTTCACATCCTTAATTTTAAATAAACATCATAAATTCCTGTTTTCACAATAAATATGAAAAAAGTTTGGTTTAAATAGAACCTGATGTAAAAGGACTACACAGACTTGCTATCTGAACAGTTAACTGTCTCCAAATTGAAGAAGGATTGTTAAAAATAACAAGATATCTGAAACCACTGCAAGGCAGCAATTTTCATAAAAAACAGGATATTCCATTGAAAACTGTTTTCCCAACTGGAAAATCGACATTTATTGACTGCTTCTTAAAGAAGTTAACAAACTCGTATTTCATTAAAGTCGCTCTACATTGATAGTCGCCCAAGCCTCTGTGTGTCCACTGATCTCAAACAAATCTCTGCAACTAATGAAGACGGTGGAACCCCGCATTCAAAATATCTCCGTTCTATTACGATAAATTGCATTTTATATGGGAACTTTATCGGCGTAAGGGCCCTAAAACACTAACGGTTATTATAAATAACTGAAGCTATTTCACAAATTTACTGTAGCTAAACTTAACAGTCACATTTCAAGTCTTCAACACGCAATTCTTTCCCAGCTTATAGTCATAATCAGCCTTTAGTTTTTTTTATCTTTTTATCTAATAAGTTGACTCTTCTTTGCATTTATCTTTATCCATGTTTGAGATTCTTAGTTTATTCTATATCTGGATGTTCACCACACTTTTATTACGATATTGAGTTATCGGTGCATCTGATCTTTAAAAATCCGATGGTCAAACCAACATCCTAAGCCGCAGAAGAGGAACAAGAAGACATGTTGGCAACACTGTAACGTCTCTTCATTTCAGCACTTGGATCACACCACTAACTCGTTGCACAATACCACTCAGTGGTAGCCGAAGGCAGATTTACCTTTATCCTACCGCCACGCCGCTTCACAAAACGTCGAACTTGGCGAAAATCCGACCCACATCGCCCGTTCGCAAATTGGCGCCGCTGCCACCGCTTGTCAGCCATTATTAATTCACGATAGCGAGCCACGCTACAGCTAAAAACGCCGACCTCCAACAAACAGTTTAATGAGCGATCCTGTGTGACGGCCATTAGTTTATACGTAATCGAGACCGCAAACACGGTGACTGAAAAGCCGCATTAACAGTCTATCACACGGCCCTCATACCCCGCGCTCTCAACTCTTTTTACTCCCGAGCCCTCCCCGATTCACTGTTCGTACTTTTTATGTGTGGGTATGATTTTGATTACACCTGCACTATATAATTAGCCGAATGAGTGGTCTGGTGGCTCAGTGGTTATGATGTCTGACTGGGGATCGAAAGGTCCGCGGTTCGAATCCTTGTCTGGGCGGAGATTTTCATAGGCCTTTAACCCGGCCTTCACCTCAGCTTGCTGTGTAATGTGAAGTACGTCAAAATGCTTCCATGATTTGGATTCCACGTCAAACGGCAGGTCCCCTGTAACCGGCAGGTTAAGGGGGCATCCATAAATTACGTGAGGTGTTTTTCCGGATTTCCGGACCCCCCCCCCCTTCTCTGGAGAGATTTCGTGAGATCTGGTCCGACTCCCCCTCCCCTCTGGTGAGATCTGGTCCTTGAGAGACCCCCCCCCCTCCTCCTAGGGAAAGCCGTCACAACTTTTTGAGACCTTTTTTTTGGTCTCATCCTTTCAAAGCCGGTTACACCTCCACTTTTCGACGAAATACTCTCCTACAATCGACTTTCACGTCATTTGTAGACTTTTTTTTTTACAAAACCTCATGTAAGATATCCGTTGAACCCCCCCCCCTCCTCCTTGGTGAGATTTCGCCAGATCCCCTCCCCCATTTCACCTCACGTAATTTATGGACGCCCCCTAAGGCAGGATAAGGCGGCTATGACAGGGACGGAATGCGTAACCAATAGAAACCCTGTCACCAAGTCATTACGAGCACACGGAATTATTATTATTATTAATACTCAGTTAACTACAGAGAATCGTGGCTGAGTGGTCAACGGTCGCGCTTGGCTTTTAGGATGTTGGAGATTAGATCCCCTCTTCGAGAACCATAATTTCGGTTTCTCTTGGATTACCGAGATAGCCTTCATGAAACCGTCTTCTAGTTCTCATGGCCTCTTCGTTAATTAACTGTGAAGCCTTAACACGAAAAAATGCAAGAAAGTTTAATCAATAAGCTCAGTGGTTCAGATGGTTATTGGCAACGTTTTGAGTCGAGGTCGAAGTGTCCTAGTTTAATCGCTGTTTGGAGCTAGGTTTGTACGGTCTTTAACCTGATCATCACCGTTAGCCAATTCTGATTTGTGAATACCAAATGGTTTTAGACCCTCTATGGTTCGTATTCATTGTTAAGCTGTAGATTCCCTCTCTCCGTAAGGATCAGCGTTTTAAGTTAAGCCAGGACAGATACAGATTGGGCATCACTTTGAAACGGTACCACCAGCTTTTATTAGGACCATCCACATAATTATTCGTTTAGTTAAGCACATATACCGAGCGTAGTGGGTGAGCGGTAACGCTCTGGCGTTGCTTTAGGTGGACGCGGGTTCGAATCCCCGAGGAGAGTTCAGATTTGGGTTTCCATGGTTTCCCCAAATCAGACCAGGTGAGCGCCGGAATGCTTCCTGCGAAAGACCATTGGCTAATTCTTTCCCATTCCTTGTCCTTTCCCGCCTCTAATGACCTTGACAAATAGGAGGCGTCATGGAAATCTACGGGCTATCACGCCGGCCTAGCATTGTAAGGGTCGCGGGTTCGAGTCTGACCTTGGGCATGGATGGTTTTAATTAAGTGAGTGTTCGTCTGGTGTAGTCTTCACTATAATGTCTCAAATTACAGGAGAAAAGTCTGATATTGTAGTTAGCAGGTAACAAATTGAAACTAGATTAAAGGTTGCGGAAACCGAAAGACATAAAAATAAATTAAAAAAGAACCTTTTTAGGTTTCATGTTAAGTCCCTGCGTAAGTGAGTTAACTGAAAGTATCTTCTCGAAGAGACAAAAGGAAATTGAACTATGTTATGATATGAGTGAGCGTTAAAAACTTACAAAAAATCTCTGGCAAAGTGCAAATGGTTCGTAATATAAAGTTTACTGACTACGACGTTGATACGAAAAGCTTCATCATAATTCAGTTGTTACATCTTCATTTAAAGAGGACATTATATACAAGCAGGCAGGCTCACAACTGAACCTACATCGGTATTGGGTGGAATCATTGGAGAATGAATGCTGCTTTTATCTGGCTATAGTAAGATAATTTCTGTAAGCTATATGGAGATGATTGAGTAAGTCCATCTACTGACATTAATTAGATTATTAAATGATTGCCAAACTAAAAGCATGTGCTATTCAATATTCTTAATACCTCTGTTTGCTCTCTGTGTCGAGAATACGCAACTGTTATGAAGTTCTGCGACCAAACTTCTGATCGGTTGTAATGTTTGAAGGGTTTTCGCGAAATGTGACCTATTTCTTCTCACGTTGCCAGCTGTTGACGAGCAGTTGTGGGCCTGCCCGCTTGTATATAATGTCCTCTTTAAATGAAGATGTAACAAATGAATTATGATCAAGCTTTTCGCATCAACGTTGTAGTCAGTAAACTTTATGTTATGAACCATTGCACTTTGCCAGAGATTTTTTGTAAGTTTTTAACGCTCACTCATATCATAACATAGTTCAATCTCCTTTTGTCTCTTCGAGAAGATACTTTCAGTTAACTCACTTACGCACTCCTGTTGTTGAACCTGTCTCCATTCAACGCGCACTGTCCGCGCACGAACAACGAATTCCTTTGATGTACCGACATCGGCCGGAACACCTGCAAACACCCGCAAATCTTTGTTCGTGCGCGCTGTTCTCGTCCTCACCGGACAAATTCTGAGTTCGCAAACGTTTCAGTGATCAATGTGGAAGGTGAAGCTCTGTTCCCAGGTGGGGGAATGGAGTATCATGCCCGATGTGGTGGCAGTGAGCGTTATTTTGAGAACGCAAGAACTGTCGCTGCGTGGTGCGCGCCGCAACACGACATACTGTCAGCGTACTGCTGATGCCGCAGCTTCTCTAATTGACGCCGCACCCGCTCGCCATTAGCGCGTCCAGCCACGACAGCTCGCGGACACGCGTCACATAGCCCTGCAGATTTCATCGCGCACTGGGCGCCCGAAGGTCACGGATCCACCGCATCCCACAGCCAGCAACCACAGTGCACTAGATTCAGTTTGAGAGTACGGCCTCAGCCATTGTGGGTTTTGATTATGAGTTGTTTATAAAATACATCGGTCTAATTGCTCAGTGGTTAAGGCGTCTTGCTGGAGGTAGAAAGGTCCCCGTTTAGAGGTTGACGCCCGTTGCATATTCATAGAACGGGTCCCTCCCTAAGTGTCGGGACGTACAATTTGGAGCCCCCGTTCTAAGGGCTACCTTTTTTTTTAGCTCAACAACTGCCCCGGGCTGCGACAATGGGTGCGGTCTGTTTGAAGGTGCGAGCACCCTCGGCCTCGGACCGGGGGCCCCCTCTGGCTAGGGGCCTGTGGCATTTTGCCCGTCCTGCCACCCTATGACTACACCACTGCCGTTTCGAATCCCCGTCTCTAGAGGAATTCCGTAGGCTCTTAACCATACCTTCAACTCTGATACAGCTGGTTGTGTAATGTCAAGTTCGTCAGACCGCATCTTTGGTTCGGGTTCCACTTTAAACTGTAGGTCCTCTTTGCCCGGTATGACTACTGGGTTACGTTAGGTAATGAGCAAAGGAACTGGCCACTCTACCTCCAGTTACCAGAATAAGTACACGTTCTTTGGGAAGGTCTAACCAACCTTCGGGTTGAATACCGAGCTTACCATTTATAATAAATTTAGTAATGTTATTTCGGCAATACTTACCCAACGGGAGCCCTATTGCTGACGGTCGTCACGCCATTATGACCACACCAGGCTTCCCCCTTTTACAAAAAAAGATTACCTAAGAACTTAAACCTTATCCCTAACATCAATCATATTCTTTATTAGATGAAAGATACTAGAAATAGTTACATCCTATTTACTTTCTAAGTTTTGAGAGAAAAAAAAAAGTTTTAGTTTTTTGGTTACTTCACCATTTATTAATACTATTTTATTGAAAAATACTCTAAATTGAGAGTTCATTGCATAATACTCGTCATTGACAATGTTGTATGTGGTCTCTCCATCCGGATTGTGTGCCACTACTTCTTCTATTTTGTTGTCAAAGCTCCAATTGATAAAAAGTTTCTTCGACCGCTTGATCTCGAACCACCGAGCGTCGTGCGTGAGTGGTAACACTCGGACTTGGCATTCGGGAGGACACGGGTTCGAATCCCCATTCAGTCATCCAGATTTCTGTTTTCCATGGTTTGGCAAAATCACACCAGGCTAATTCCGGGATTGTCAAAAGGACATGAACGAAATTCTTCCCGTTCCTTGCCGCCAGTCCTTACCCACCTCTTATGAGCTCGACGAGTTGTAAGGTAAAAAAAAGGCGGGTGATCCACAAAAGCCGCTCCGATTGTTTTACTTTGTGGAAAAATCCTTGTGTGCATTTTAACTTAAGTTTGTAATTTATCCTTTCTGTTGGCTATTTTATTCCGCTGTCATAAATAATAAATAAATGTCAGAGGTACCGTTACAAAGCTGGATTTTGTGATATTAAGAGCAGATAGTTAAAAAAATTAAAAAACACTTTTCATTAGAATTCACGATTCACACAGCGATTCTGTACCTGATCTCAACTCGAGTTTTTTAACCACCATGAACTCGGACTGTCGACCGTTACAAGTTGGGAAATAATCTCTATAAGAAACTGACTTCCACAGCAGCCCAGAGTGAGGTAAATCCTCTCACATACATAAAAGATGCAAGTGGCGATTACACACACCAGACGCCCCGTCACGGATGAGTGAGTGAGTGGGTATTGATTCCGAGCCGGCGCGACAAGGCACGCCTCTTCCGAGACGTAATCCATCTCAACGGCGGAAAAGAAACTTGGCGGCCAACTTTAATGAAAAATGTATAAGCCCCGTGCATATAAAACACGGGACTTATTGCGGTTTCCTAAGGCCGGCGCCAAATGCGAATCCAGTGCGACCGTGGCGCAGGGACATCGCTTTTTTTTTCTTTTCCTTCCGGTTCCGTCTGTGACGGAGGAGTGATGCGCGCGGAATGCTGGGCGGGGAATTCCGCAGGGGAGGAGGCGGCCTTGCATATCGCGGAGGCGGAAACACTGGCGAGAAATTGAGAGACGTGATGTATTACTGCATGCAAATCCGGCGTTCCCCAGAATCCGCACCGACTTGCGGTGCTCCACTTCCGGCTTTGCACGAGCGCGCCGGAGTCTTTCTCGGTCCTGTGCAGACGGGTCTGTTTAACCCGACAGTTGGGCTGAGCCTGTTCGTGCTGCATGCAGTACATACGTACAAGAAGCGAGTGTTCGTATTTTCAAACCATCCTATTGGACATACTCAATGCGATTTTTAAGCGAATTCCCCTTGTCGGCTAAAATGCTAGGATTGACAGCACTATCCACCTCGAAACTAGAAAATAGACAAAACTAGTAACGCAAAACAAATCAGTCGGAGCTAACTACACTTGCATAAAATCTCCAACGCTCAGTACTCTCCCGTAGGTCTTCTTCGGTGTTCAATTTCTACGCGGTCATGCGCTAGCAACGTAGAGAGTGAAGTCCCGATCGAGCTTCTTTTGCTGTGGTATCGACGATGCGCGGCTGCCGCGCGAGGCATGTTCAAGGTCGCCAAACCATGTATTGCTGCGCGAGCCGTTTCTGTTGTGACGAGCGCGGCAACGCAACCCAGCCAGGATTGCGCGGCAAGCTATCCAGGCACGTGAAGCCACCGTGGACGTTTGGGGGCATCCATAAATTACGCGAAGTGAAATAGGGGGGGGGGGCCGGCGAAATCTCACCAAAGAGGGGGGGGGTCTACGGAAATCTCACGTGAGGTTTTGCGAAAAATTGTTTGCACTGTAGAGCTAAAAAATAAAATAAAAAAAGTCTCCAAAAGTATCGAGGGCGATTACTAGGGGGGTTCTCACGGACCAGATCTCAGGGGGGGGGGGGGTCCGGCCAGATCTCACGAAATCTCAGCAGTGAGAAGGGGGGGGGTCCGGAAATCCGGAAAAACACCTCACGTAATTTATGGATGCTCCTATCAAGTGCACGAGCAGCTGCCACTTTCACTGTGATACCGTACATCACACTGTAAACTAGAACGAAAAGTTCATCTGTGAATAAGGAAATTGTATTAATAGAATACAGTATGATGTTAAACTTATGGAGGACATGAGATATGAATCCATCAAGGATACAATTAACAAATTTTACGGAAGTGACAAAGATTTAGGTAGAGTTCTTAAAATCATTAATTGGGCAAAGTGTGAATAAAGTGAACACTCAATTTCGGGAGGCATTTACAGTTATTGAAAGACGCTGTAACTTCAAGATTTATAGCATTTGGAGACTTGTGTAACTAGTCTGCAATACCTTTTCCGAGTGTCAAAACAATCATTTTAAAGAGTTCCAGATGTTTTTAAAGCATTACGGAAAGCTCTGAAAGAATGGATAAAGATAAGGAATTAATGCCCATTTTATATTAAAGTTACTATTGTTATTAAATTTTCTGTTGCTATTCTTAAAAACATATTTCTTACTTAGGTAAAATGTATTTAGATAACGGTGTCATTTGGCGATTCTATATATTCGTTTATTGGAGTTTCAGGTGATGGTAGAGGTGGTAATGGAGGTGATACCATCTGAGTCTGATTAGGCTGCATATTTGCTATTCTACAAAAATCTTTGGCACCGTACAATTGTATTAAAAGGCGACACTTTTAGTTATTCCTGGTAGCAAACTGTCGCTGTGCAGCGAGAGCCAACTTGCACAAAGATACCATCGTCTCAACTGCGAGCGAGTCAAGTAGTGGGGGTCTTTTGCCGCGCGTCTAAATACCGACACAGAATGGTCCGCAGCTCGGCATGTCCGACCGCGCCAATGTTCGACCCGGCTCGGGAGCCAACAGCGTATCCACTATGCGCGGCTGCCGCGCGTAATGGGTACGCAGCTTTATGCATCTCAACACCACGAAACGAAATCCAAGCACCGAAAGAACATCGCCCTGGAAGAGCGGAGGATATATAACACCGATTGGATCAAGCCAAAAGATGGTATACCACCTGGATCTGAACAACCATGGCCCTCATGGAAATCACTGAACTGAGGTGTAGTTGGCCAATACAAAGATACTCTCGCTTCGTGGGAATACTTGGGAGAGCAACCAGATAATACATTTTTTTTTATTTATTTATTTTAAATAAAGATGACACACAAGGAGAAGAATCTATGGAACGTTTCGTTGCATCTGTCGAGGCAGATTTTTCCAGCTGAAACAGCCGATGTTGCGCTCATGTTCAGTCACACGGCCATTGATGGTGCGGATGGTTTGGCCAATGTAACACTTGCCACATTGGCACAGTATGCTATAGACTCCTGGCGTTTATAATCCCAAATCGTCCTTCACAGAACGTAGCAAATCACGAATTTTGGCTGATGTGCAGCCGATACTTTTAGCTTGATATTATTAAAACACGGTGTATTTATATCAGATTAACATCAAATTAAACAAATCTCTAAATTTAGCATTTCGCACTCACACAACTAGATTACTAAACAATCTAAATTGCAAAAAGTTGGCTTTAAATATATACTTGCTGCGATTTGATTATTTCAAATAAAGCCGTATAGTGTTTGCTCAATGATGGCTGCTGTTAAATTGCTCAAGATATTTTGTCCTTCCTTTGTCCGTATAACCTGTCTTGCTATGCCATGAATCGTTTGGCTGAACTTAAACGTCTTGAATTTCTTGGAGTGAATAAGCTTATTTCTACTGTTAAGAAATATGTCGGGGATATAAATGTTTGTTCTGCTTATTGTAAATTGTTCCTTGAAAGAACAAACACAAAAAGTATTCTTATTATCACTTTGTATTATTTTTTTAAAAAAATATTAGGCTACTGGTTTCTGCTAAATTACGCTTATATATGAAATTAATGAATTTTTATTATTAATATTTTATAAACATGATCACAATTTTGATAGAATATTTTAACATTTTTAGAATCTATTTTGAATTTGAGTAGGCACCTAAAACAAGATTTTTGGAACCTAAAAATCCAATGTCTTCTCATAAGGAACTCCAATATTTGTATTAATTTGTGATGCTGACCGAAATCGTGATTTTGTTATGTCATTGTATTTAGCGTTTTAATTAATCAATTTGACTGGACAACAATGTGTTTAACATTCATTTTGATTAAATGCAAAGATTTGTTCCTTTTTTGTTTCTTTAATAAATGGTCAGTTCGTGACACTTAATTTTGTGTGTTTTTGTTATCATTTTTAAGTACCCTTTTCATTTATCAACGTTCATTTATTAACATTGATTTATTAGAATTAGTATCAGAAATTAACGTTGCAGTGACTTATCAAAAAGCTGCGTACTTCAGTAGCTAGTAGTCGGAGTTATGACGTCAAGTGTTGACATGAATACGTCTTTCTTTAGCCAAACATCAAGTGAAACAGCAAATAGTGTTTATAACTTAATATGGTGTTTATTACATAAGAGTAACTACAACTAGGTACATGAATGCTAAACATTCTATTGAGATACAAAAGAGAAACTATTAATCAGTACTTAACGTCTGCAGCACGTGTTTCAGGTTATGTTTACAGGAGATAAGAGGCTCAATCTTTGTGAATGTGGTTTTATTGTATTCACCTGTACAGTCCACTGCAGGAAGCTGCCTCCCTTCCCCTCGAGATCACTGCCATTCTTGGCTTTTCCACGCTCGGCTTTCTTGTTAAATTGGTGGAGCCTACGCCCTTCCACATTTGCAAGCCTTGTCCTATACGCTCCAACGTCAAGATCACGTACCGCCAAAACGCACACCACGTAATTCACTGTATAACTGCTATAAAACATTGATCATTGATGAAATAATAAGTTGCCTTTTACGCAAATAGAAAAAAACATTCAGTTATTGTTTGAGTTATCACAGGAATTATAAAATAGCTTATAATATTCATCACTGCAAGCACCATAAAGATCAGTTTGAGATATAAGCATCGTACTTTCCAAGTAGTTACTCTCTCCCACATTTCCTCCTAATGATTTCCTTAGATACATGTTATTATTTTCTTTAATACCATTATAATTATGATTAAAACTAGATCACAGTGGCTGTTTCAATACTCAAATACACTAACCACATTTTTAGATTAAAATTCTTTACTTTTTTGATAATTGTTCAGCACCTCTTAATGGCGTCTTTCAGTCCCTGGCTGTATTAATTTAAAAACGGAAATTTTCCACACCCTTACGTCTGAAATCAATCCCCTTCCATATACTATCAATTATTCTTCGCCCCATATCGATCCAAGCCGCATTGTAAACGTTTGTCTTATTCCCTCTCTTTCTTCATCGCATTTTACATGACTCGCAACCCGGATCTATTACGATAACAGTTACTGGATGTATTCTACGGTAGTTTCCACAGACAAATCTAATTTCCCTCCTATGCACCCCCTTCAACTCTTGTATTTGTTAAACTTAATTTGAATCAGATACTATCGCACCAGATTCAATGTTCCATAGCCAACTTCCTTGGTATATTCCCTCATTATGTTCTTTAATAGATGCCGGATTTTGAAACATCTAACTACCATCTCTGCAATGTATCCTATCCACTCAGTCCATTATGAGACGATAAGCCAAGATTTTTACGCTTTATTCCTTGAACCATTCAACCATGCAAAACGTATTTTATCTATCTGAGTAACTAATATGCTCTCTCTTTTCGGATATTTTTTTTTTATTTTTTTGTCGACCGTTCCAATCAAATACCCAGTCCAGATCCTTCTATAGCTGTTCGCAATTTTCTTTCGTAATCCTATTTTACACCATTATGTCAAACGCAAGCAACCTAACTTCTGATTGCAGGCCAACATCTGAATAAATAACAGTAATGGTTCTAACACAATGTCTTCTGCAATTTTATGGCATGGTTGCGTAATTTCGTGGAATAATTTGTTTATAGCTCATTCGTTTAAAGACTGCTGTTGCTTGTTGCTTTGTTTACTTATACGTACGCTATTTTCACTTCAAATAAGTGAATTCATTCCTCACGCATTTATCCTCTTCTTTTTTTTTTTTTTTTTTTTTTTTTTTTTACTATTTACATATACTTGCATCTGTTTCTATTCTGATAATTAGCTTCTTCTTTTGAGCTTGATGGAAACGTATTCTTACAAAAAATAAATTCAAAACCTCAAACATCTCACACACAACTTCCAAAAGTTAAGATTTCAATTGAAAAGTCAACTGAAAACAAGTAGAACCTAAAAAAAAAATTATATTATCTCTGAGTATTTTTTACATAGGCCTATCAGATAAAACTAAGTTATGTGTAGTATCAAAGCAAGCCTGATGAAAGCTACGGTGCTTCTCTGTTTTAGCTCAAAGTTATTCGTATATCTGTAAGCAGCTTTCATTCCCACTTCGCATACTGTGTGTGAGATTATCTTTGATTACTGAATACCAACTGGACACAAGCGGCGAATATAAAAACTACCACTGCTTTGAATAGAAAAAGTGATATTTGGCTAAATTACGACCTAGCGCCAACTCACTGCTTTTATCGCCCTTAATGATGCTTAAGCTGTCTTTACGATGCTAAGCCCAAGCAAAAAATAAATTGATGTTTTCAATTAACGTCACCCCATAATTATGAAGTTTCATATCCCAATAAAGCCAAGGTTTTTTCTTCTGCAATCTGTTCGTCCGGTACACTCTGTAGAACCAATTCAGTTGGCTACTCATTGGTTTCTCCACAGTGAATAAAGCGGACGGAGCCACCCGTATTTTAATGTCGGGGTTATTAAACGGAACAATTAAACGAGTCCCATGATCCCCATGGACTAACCACAAACAATCTTCGACTTCCCTACCCAGCGGACTAAAGAGCCTGTGAGGTACACAACCTCACATTTTGTGATTTTGACATTATTAAAGCCATATTTTATTTAATAATTGTAATTGTATATAAGTTACTAACTCTGAATTTTAAGTTCCAAGGTCAAAGCATGTCAAGATGGATATAATGAGATCTCTGGAAAATTAATAACAGTCGAGAGAGTTGAAGAAAAGATTTGGAAGGAAGAGGACGTGTTGGTTGTGGAAAGAATATGATTTAAGACAAAAGATAAAACAGAATGGCTAGATGGAAGCCACGAAGAATCCTGGCGGGATTAATAACAAAAAAATAATAGCCTGAGGGCAAGGAAATTAGGGTTTAATAAAGATAGTGTAATATGACCTTGGAAAAGATAATTGTCTGTTAAATGGAAAATATAGAAGTTGTGAGATAAGTAGAAAGTGTTTTATTTCAGATTGAAATCTTATATATATATAAAAATAGACGTGATTTTTTCCTATATTTCACTTTTCAGCCACCACTACCTAATACAGTTCACTGATGTTTGTGAGTGGAAGTAGCATGGAGTTAACTGTCGTGCACAACATTGGCCGAATGCCGATAGCTGTGGGGATGTGGGAGATATAATGATTAAAGTTGGTCAGTGCAGGGCGTTTTCATATTTCGACCAAAAATTCGTATCTCCGTATACTTCTCTTTCCTGCCACAATTACATAACATAGACTTTTGGTGTTTGTGTGTGGTAGTAGAATCGTCTTTCCTGTCGTCAACTATGGTTGTTAGATGTCGGTAGCTATGGGGATGTGGGAGATATGGGGGTTGAAAGTGGTCGACCTGTGGCAATTTCATACTTCTGCCAAAGATAAATGTGTCATGGTGTATCACTTTTCAGCGAAAACTATAGATCACAGATAACTGGCGTTTAGGTGTAGTAGTAGCACAGAGTCACCTTTCGATCACAACAGCGGCCGAATTTCAGAAACTGTAGTACTGTGGTAGATATGGTGGTTGTAAGTGGCCGACCAAGGATATTTCCGTATTTCTACTGTCTCCGCATATGTCACTTTTCTGCCACAACTACATAGCATAAAGCATTGGTGTTTGTGTTTGGTAGTAGAATCGTATCTCATGTAGTGCACTATGGTTGTTAGATGTCGGTAGCTATGGGGGTGTGGGAGAAATGGGGATTGAAAGTGGTCGACCTGTGGCAGTTTCATACTTCTGCCAAAGACAAAAGTGTCATGGTGTATCACTTTTTAGCGAAAACTACAGATCACAGATAACTGGCGTTTGTGTGTAGTAGTAGCACAGAGTCACCTTTCGATCACAACAGCGGCCGAATTTCAGAAACTGTGGTACTGTGGTAGATATGGTGGTTGTTAGTGGCCGACCAAGTATATTTTCGTATTTCGACTGTCTCCGCATATGTCACTTTTCTGCCACAACTACATAGCATAGAGCATTGGTGTTTGTGTTTGGTAGTAGAATCGTATCTCATGTAGTGCACTATGGTTGTTAGATGTCGGTAGCTATGGGGATGTGGGAGATATGGGGGTTGAAAGTGGTCGACCTGTGGCAATTTCATACTTCTGCCAAAGACAAAAGTGTCATGGTGTATCACCTTTCAGCGAAAACTATAGATCACAGATAACTTGCGTTTGTGTGTAGTAGTAGGACAGAGTCACCTTTCGATCACAACAGCGGCCGAATTTCAGGAACTGTGGTACTGTGGTAGACATGGTGGTTGTAAGTGGCCGACCAAGGATATTTTCGTATTTCGACGAAAGGCATGTGTCTCCGCAGATTTCACTTTTCTACCACGACTACATAGCATTGGTGTTTATGTGTGGTATTAGAATAGTGTCTGTTGTCGTGCACTATTGTTGTTAGATGTCTGTAGCTATGGGGGTGTGGAAGATATGGGGGATGAAAATGGTCGACCTGCGGCAATTTCATATTTCTGCCAAAGACGCATGTGTCACGGTGTATCACTTTTAAGTGAAAACTATCAATCGCAGATCACTGGCGTTTGTGTGTGGTAGTAACACAGTCTCCCATCGATCACAACGTTGGCCGAAATTCGGTAACTGTGGGAGTGTTTGAAATTGGTCGATCATGAATATTTTCGTGTTTCATCCAAAGACTTGTGTGTATCCGTAAATTTTACCTTGCTGCCGGAACTACATAGCGCAGAAGACTGGTACTTGTGTGTGGTAATAGTATCGAGTCTCCCATCGTGCACTAGGGTGGTTAGCTGTCAATATGAATTCTTTACAATCACGAACGAAGTCGTGGGTACCAGCTAGTATATATATAAACAAAGGAGTTGATTTTAAGTTTGTGTGGTAAGAATTTGATTAATAATAATTTGATTTACAGCGTGAGTATCGGAATAATACCAGCAACGGACAAAGAGGGAAATCCTTATGTACTGGTCTGTAAGTAAAAGTATTAATTTAAAAGAATAGTAAAGTAACACTCACATGTGTTCTCTACGAAATAAAAGGACTAACCACAAACAATCTTCGACTTCCCTACCCAGCGGACTAAAGAGCCCTATTCCTACCGCTCCGCTGCCTGTTCGTATGTCACTTCATATATTTTAAAGTTACATTATGGGGATGTGTGAGCGGAGGCTTTCCCAGCGTCTCACTGAAATGATATATTTCCGGTTTCGTTGCCGTATCAAATTGTAGAAAGACGAGATTTTTGACTGCTCCATTTTGCGGCAAATCCGGGAAGGATGTATTATAGAGGGTTTTTATATAAATAAACGGTATAGCAAAAAAAAAAAAAAAAAAAAAATCCCGCACAACTTATGGGATATTGGTGTTAAGAGTTTGGTTAGTAGAGAACTAATATATTTTTGTAGCCGTTAATGTTGTTGGTTTTAGACCATTTTTGGAAACATCAGCGTGACCACGTAGAGAATTGACGCAAGTTTTGAACTGTAGATTCTTATGCAGATGATTTAGGTGTCTATATCACAAGGAAAGAAGACGTGGATACTATCAGTCATCAATTAAAAATGTTCAGGAGTGCAAGTGGAGCAACAGTGAATATTAATAAATCTGGTCTCCTTCATATTGGGTTAGGGCTCCAAAGTAACATGGCAATGCATGGAATAATTCAAATAAATAAACACAAATCTCTAGGTGTATGGCTTGAAGCAAACCCTCACAAAATGAGTACAAATAATTAGCGCCAGGTTTTAAATACCGTCAGGAGAACTCTCCAAGTATATAAAAGTAAGTAGATTAACATAATACAAAAAGCAACTTTAGTTAAATTATCAATATTTGGCAAAATAAATTACTTAGAGTAGATTCTTAATGCCCCCAAAGCCATAACACAAAACATACAACGAGCAATCTCATGGTTTCTATGCCAAGGTGAACTTTTTAAAGTAAACTTTCAGACATTAACCTTGCCAAACAGCAGCAGAGGATTGAATGTTATTAATACCAACACCAAATGCAAAGCGCTTTTTCTACGAGCGATGAACAAAATTATGAAGACGAAGGACAGTCTCACATCTCAACTATTGAATACATACAGACCCGCAAGTGCAGAGGCTCCTATACGAATTGACCACATCTATAAAAACTTCCAACATATCAGGGACTATTTTCAAGAAATTAGTTACATAACAGCAGCTCAACTACAAAAACCACCACAAACAACGAAAGAAATCTACAGAATCTTAACGATTAATGCTCCACGCAACAAGACAGAAACAAAATACGTAGATACTAATTGGGGGATTGTTTGGTCAAATATTTTTAACAAGAACCTGCCTTCAGACATACGAGCTTTATTGTACAAAGTGGTTAATGAGACAATTGCAACAAATCAGAAATTATTTCGAATACACTTCAAAGCAACTGATAGTTGTGAAAATTGTGGAAATATCGACTCACTTCTACATCGTTTTCAGTGTGGTGAGACATACCAAATATGGATGTGGACAAAGCAGCCCTTTTACAGGTATCACCGATGAATGTAGACACTAGGATAATAGTACGACCAGAGATCAAGATAGCTCCTCAGGAAAAACATAACTTGTGCATTTGGATACTGGGCCAAACCATGTTCTTTATTCTACAGAGTAAGACGAAGAATTTAGAAGATTACTTGTCCACAATGAAAATTAAGATGTGGACGATGAAAAGGTCAACAAAATACAAAGAAAATTTCGTAGTCTTTTTGGAAAATACTATAACCACACAAACTACACGATGATAAAATACATAAATCTAATTTACATATTTGCGCATACACATCAAGGTTAAGGATGCGAGACCAGTATCTTTGACCTATGGTAGTCATGTTACTAATGAATTGTAAGTAATTTCATGTATTATAAATGTAAAACTTTATTGTGAAAAATATATATATTGTTAAAAAAATACTTACAAACTTATGTTCTTTTTTTTAAATAAAATAAAACTAACTTAATTCACAACCCGAAAATTGATTGGATCCTCCAGAAGAAGGCATACTAAGCCATTGAGTCATAGGTAGGACAATCATCTCCTTTCCTCCGAGACCTTCAGTTTGAAGTTGAATCAGAACCACGGAACATCCTGACATAGTTCATGTATTCACCCACAAATCTCAAAAATTCCTGCTCCGTCCGGGATTTTTGGATAGTTAATGAACTACTTTCTAAGTACAGTTAAAATACCACATTTGTTTGAACAATACTTACTGCCCTGAATTTGTGTTCCTTGAGAACAGCAGCATATTTGAATCCTCCGAAACTGTGCTACTCAAACGGTGAACACAATATTTTCTGACTGTAGTTCCGGTGTGTTTTGAGTACCGTGGCTGAGCGTTTGGCGCCGTGTAAGCTCGTGTGGGCTGCTGAGTTATAGCAACTGCACTCAGCAGCCGACGCGCCATTACTCGACACTTCGCTCTTACCTGCGAGCGCGCTTCATCGCCTCAGCCACGCGTTTTGTCTCCACCATCGACCGAGCGGGCCGGAGTTATGTCCCTTGAAAGGAAACGGTTGCTGGCACTGCAAGAACCACAGTGATGACTTCAGAGCTAATATAAAACCATCCTCAGAATCATGTTTAACAAACATAACTTTCAAGACAATAGACTGCGACATTACAGGGCAATAAACTAACAAACTGTTGAAGTTCAGCTATGTCAAAGATATCGATACCTATCATAAGCATGGAGGAAGGAAATATATGGAGGAGAAATGACGTTAAATCTGTGACGCCGCCTCTAAACTCTCGGCTGAAATATACATTCTGTATGTCCACCATGTAATTCATTGTGGCTTTGGCAGAATTAATTTTTGGTCCAGGCCGCGTCCCAACCCAATCCCCTCAATTTGGAGACAGTGTATCCCGTAAACTAAGCAAGATATCGAAAAATTGTATTCTTTATTTTCGATTTTTTCGTGTTACATAAGAATCCATCATCAAATTTGACTTTTGCGTAATTTTTCTTCTGCATTTCAACTCAAGACACCTCACTTTTGAGACAGTATATCTCGAGAACTAGGCGAGATATCGAAAAATTTTATTTTTTATTTGTCTCATCTTTTTAAATAAGAATCCATCATCAGATTTGAGTTCGACCAATTTTTTCTTCTGAATTTCAACCAAAAACATCTCACATTTGAGATGGAATACCTCGAAAACTAAGCAGGATATCAAAAAATGTTATTCTTCATTTTTTATTTGTCCCATCGAGTTACATAATAATCCATCAGCAGATTGCGGCGTTACGTTTATCCTAGACTCCCCTTGAGGTTTTTGTACATATACCCCGTGTCTGTATGGATGCGGCCTAGCCCCCCCACTCCTCCTCCGCCCGGCGTCACTTCAATGCGTGGTGAAGGTCTCTTGCGTCGTCTCCATATATTTCTTTCCTCCATTATCATAAGTACTTCGTATTACTAAACTCTTTGTAAGAAGCAGTATTCGGTGTATGATAGTCGCAGAGGAGGTAGCGCGGCAACGATAATGTTGGGTGAGGGTGGTGTAGTAGAATTCTCCCGAGTGAAAATGGATACCTAATTCGCGCTTCCGCACCGGAACAGAATGTTAGCTGTCGTTCACGCCTCGTACGGACAGACAAAGTCGTACAAACTGCATTTGGTGAGTGTAGAACTAAGCAGGATATCAAAAAAATGTTATTCTTCATTTTTTATTTGTCTCATCGAGTTACATAATAATCCATCATCAGATTGCGGCGTCACGTTTATCCTAGAGTTCCCTTGAATTTTTGTACATATTTCCGTGTCTGTATGGATAGGTAATATGGAGGCCATGCCTCCCCACTCCTCTCCACCCGGCGTCACTTCAATGCGTGGTGAAGGTCCCTTGCGTCGTCTCCATATATTTCTTTCCTCCATGGGTGGAGTTATGTGGCACCCCGCTTCCCCGCCCCTTCACCACCTGACATGTCTTCACGGAAGGAGAGACAGTTTTCACACTACTTATTGAATTGAGTTAGCCATCGCGTCACTCAGACTGCAAGATGTTGTTGAGGGCCATATTTCCTTTTGGTTAATTAGGGATCCTCATATTTACTGGCTTAAATTATACCACCAGATCTACCACAGTTCCTACTATCACAGTGATTCTTAAAAATCATTCTGACTGTCCTACTCCAGCGGAAAATCCCTCTCAATGACCGTGAAAGTACCTACTACCATTGGCTTACCGCAACCATGTGTGCTATAAACGGTACCTGAAGTTAATAAACCGTCAAAGTATTTCACGTTAGTTATTCTTCACTGAGAAATTCCACGGGAAACGTTTACTTCAGTGTGAATGGCTACACTGTGTTGTCAGGAGTGATCCGGCAGGCTAAAGTTTTGTAATAACTTGCAGGCTATAGCCCTTAATAACACAATCTGGTCACTGATAGCTTTGTAAGTATCACAATATCCACGATACATCAAGTAACAGAACCACAATTAATCATCAACCCTCTTAGTTACAGAATTTTTTTATTGCCACAGCTAAGCATGCTACTATTGCAAGACGAAAAAAGTTTTATATCTCTTAGACAGTGGCCAAAGCAAATAAGATGAAACTCAAACACGACAAAAAGCAATTTAGACTATTGTGTTTCTTTAAGAAAAGTTGCTAAATTAATTTTAATACCACGTATTAGTTCAACATGACAGTGTAATGTAAATTATGATTTTTCTTGGTTTGTTCTTGAACCGGTTTCGCAGTTTATTATTCTTTTTAAGGCTTTACGGCTCGTTGGCGTAAGAATCATAATAGTCAGTATTGATTGAGAAGGAATTCGTGCATCGTATTGTAGTTTTGATGGAACTATCCCAGGAATCACTTGAAGCTATTTCCGAAAACATAGAAAACCGAAATCTGGATAGTCGGACGAGGATTAGAGTACGCGTCCTGCTAGGTTATAAGCCCAAACGTTAATCTCTCACCCATCAGGTTCGATGTAGCATAAGGATCTGAAGAAGTGTTTGAGTCAATAATTTTGTACCAAGGAGAAATAGCTTTATCGTCAAAACTGTTCTTTCCGGATCTCTCAGGACTCGCTTCCGGTCGGTCGGGGGTTGGAATTCCCGTTCGGCCGTCCAGATTTGGGTTTTCCATGGTTTCTCCAAATCACTCCAGGCGAGAGCCGGGATGGTTCCTTTACAAATGCCATGACAGAATTCCTTCCCACCAGTTCTTTCCCACCTCTAATGACCTCGACATCGACGAGTCATAAAACCACGTCTTTCCGGAACCTGGTTACGATAACGTAAATAGAACCCTGAAATATAATACTACAAAGAAAAATTGAATTAACATCCGTCTAATGACGGAGGCAAATGTTCTAATATATGACAGTGAAATATTAAACAGCACCGAGAAACTTAAATTAATTTGCAAGTCACAAAATGAAATGCTTGACGTGATATAATTAATAGGCCTATATATAGGACATCATTAGATCATTAAATGCGAAAATTTTAGAACATTTAAAATTAATTAGTAGGTATGAAATACTTGAAGATGATTATTATAGAAGGATCAACATTCAATACCCGTGGTAGCTCAAAGTTTAACGCTTATTATTATCTGAGAGTCATAATTGACTGTCGAATTTTGACGGGGTAATTGTAGAAAAACATAAAATAATAAGGATTGTTTATACAGTTGCAGAGATATCCAAATCTAATTATATAGTAAATTTTGTGAATGCAGAGTTATTGTGGTTCATAGATACAGAGGTAAAAAAAGAAATATAAAATGCAAAGGTTATTTCAAGTTTAGGAAAGTAAAATTCCGCACGATTACAGTCGTGCATAAATAAAATAAGGAGATGTAAAGCTGAAATATCTTAAGCTCCTCGGCGCAGGCGCGTATTAAAGATACAAACATTGTGAAATACGAAGAAATCACTGTTCCGGCTGGGAACGTGGTGCGGGTGACCTGCTGACAGTTTCCCACGGAGGCGACAGGCCACTCCCAGCCACAATAAATAAGCGATGAGTCTGTCCGGCCGCCATAAGCGTCTTACCGGACAGGACAGAGGCACTGGCCGCGCGCCCGCTGCAGTCCCTCAGCCAGCCTGGGGAGGACTCGTGGACACTCCCACGGTCGGCAAGAAAGGGAAGAGGATCTTCTGGAAGCAGTAAGACTTACGGCTCAACATACAAATATCAGTCGAAAATTTTTCATTCATATACACGCATAAAACCTGCCTTCCCAAGTGCTACACCTTTGTAAGCTGCTACATTATATGGGAAAAGGCATAATTTTACTTGTTGTCAATATCATGAGCGTCACTCATATTAACCAATAGTGGTGGGAAGGGATCCAAGCACATACTGTCAGGTGGTAGCGTTAATGTCACAGACAAAGCGACGAAAAGCTTAAACAGCTATGTCAGTATAAAAATTGAACACCAAACTCTTACTAAATCATTAGTAAAAACAGTCTAACATCGGTTTATATTTACAAAAACTTTTAACTAAACTAAGGTCATGAAATCTTCGACACAGGACTGTAAAACGTTTTAGGAATCGGTAATTCTAATCCCACAGTACAGTTGGTTTCAAGTATACTAAGCGAGAGAAATGTTATTAACTCTAAAGCCGGGTTTAGATAGCAAAAATCTTTCCTCACGAACCAGCTTCAAACCATCCTTGAAAGTGATTCGTGTCTCAACGTAAGAGTTGGCGATCAGTCTTTGGAAGGCAGTACGCAGAGTGTGTCTTCGTTAGCATTCGCTCTTCATCACTCTAGAGCAGAGTTTCTCAAAGTGGGGTGCGCGAACCCCTAGGGGTTCACCAGTTGGTCGTAAGGGGTGTGCGACAAGATTTAGATTACGGCAGCTGACTAGTTGTCTCGATCTTACAACACGTACGATAGTGAAATGAGATTGAAAATTAGCAAAATTGCTCCTAAAATTGACTCATGTTGCTACAAGATACAAGACCATCCATCAGATTAATTAATAATATATTGCCCTTTGTGACTGCATTACTTTTTTAAAATAAAAATCATTTAAAAAATAATTAAAAAGCCAGTTTTTTAAGGAAGTTTGCCATTGTCTGGAGCTATAAGTTTGAGAAACCCTTTTCTAGAGCATTAGCAATTATAACCGTTAATATAATACTGTGGAGTAACAAACGAAGTGAACACGGTGTTTCCGCATAATTAATACTTAACGCCGGAAAAGATTTCTTTCTTACATATTTATAAGCGCGATTGTAATTAGAAAAAATTAATTTGGCCGAGTAATCCTATTGGATAAATGAGGCCAACAGCATTGCATAGAAAGAAGCCTGCTTCACACATAAAACACACTATCCCAGAGGCTGACGACGGGTTAGGGGCCTTAGGAAATGTTAGCTCTGACCAGAATTAGACCAGTTTACTTTTCGATCCTCAGTTACCACGGAATGTCAAGTTACATTTTCATGTTTTTGTTTTTGTTTAATTCGAGGTGTATTATGAGCATGTACTTTATAAACTGTCAAAGTAAATCAGTATTAGTGCTGTATTGTGCTGTTACGCGAGTGATAATGACAGTTCAGTGAACAAAAGAGTAGTTAACAAAATCGATAACATTCTTTCCTACTCTGTGGATCCACTCCGTTTCGTTCGCGTTAATATGTCGCATATAAATGATGTATGCGAGCAAGAGATCTATGTAATTAAATAAATATATAATTTCTTGTAGACTGAAGTTTTTGTTATGTATTTTTACAGTTTATTTATCTCATTTATCTGGTGAACAATCCTCCCAATACCAATAACGATCGCGCCCGTCACTATAACCGAAGATTTACAGGTTCGCTTTCTACTCAAGATCTCTCAATTTAATTTTTACGCTGCTGCTAAATCAATCTTGTCTTGGTCGTTTTCTCTACTCAAAAATTCTCCTAACTTCTCTTCTTTTTCAGAGATCATATCCTTTAAAGCATCTCTGGGCAAACAATATTTATTAACCTTTGTATTCTTTTTTTTCCTTTCTTTATATATATAAATCATATTAACTTTTAATTTACCACTATGTCACAAATAGTTCCTATTTATTTAATCTGTTGCGTTACGCTCGCGTTCATAGGTTCTTGTTACCCTCTAGGTCTAGGATGTATTACAATATTCTAAACGGCGTAAAAACTGATGCAATTGCTTATTTTATCAGTGTTGATGATAGACTTTTAATGCAGTTGAAAGGCAAAGGTTTTAAATGTTGAATGAAGCACTTAGTACCGTTATACAAAGTCCCTTCCCGTGAAACTGTCAAAACAAATATTGATAATAAGCATGAAAAAATTTCAAAATTTGTTAAGGAAAAGTTGAAAAGTGTGAAGCATTTTTATATTATTACGTGTATATAGTCCAGAGTATACTGAGATTACGGTACATTTTTTGCTGAAAAATGAATTAAAATCAACCATGATTGGTATACGAGTTCGATTAAGAATATTCAAAACTGCAATTAATCATTTACTCAAATTCAGTACCTTCTGAACTCCTCTACCCAACGGCAGGATCCACTGTCACTCTAACTGGGAATGGACTTCTTGGGAATAGGAGAAGTAAACCACTGTTTTCAGGATCTGTTGACTTTGAATATTTGCAGACCTTTTTTTAACAAGCTACCTCAAATTTATTGTTTGATTTGCATACTTATTTCTAATATAACATATACAAATATCGGAAAATAATTATATTATCCGCTTAATGCGGCCGATATTATTGATTATCGATATCTGCCTGGCGTCGATATAAATATCGGTATATTTATCGATATTGATATTAATTTGCATCCCTAATCATACTATACTAATATCGGACGTTACTTACAGCAGCTAGTACGGAGAATGCCTACTGATGGTTAGACTGCAGGACAATACGTACTGATTTGAAAGCATATTTGGCTCTTCGCTCCAGCCAGTCATGTGTAGTGGTTCTCCCAGGAGGACAGAAGCCTTATTAACTGCATTGCTCTCAGTTCAGTTTCTCGCAGGTTTGCCGTTGTGTATGTATGTGTAAGAGGGAGAGAGAGAGGTAGCGAAGAGTAACGTTTGCATACACGTTTAAGTACAGTAGTTCGAGGATGAAATACAAGGAAAAATCTTATGGAGTTGGTCGCCCCATTGCAGACCCGTCTCAGTCAGCAGCTAGTGATAACTCCTCATTCACGGAGAACGACTACGCCTTGTCTTCAGATTGCCTGCCCTCCATCCTCATTAGAGTGGCACTGTTCATCTTGGCACACTCGTCGCGGTTACCAGCGTCAGCACGTATGACTTGAAATGCTTCTCGAGTAGGTTGCGTTTCCCACACAGAAAGAGAGAACAGAGAAGTAGAAAGAGGACGTGCTAAATAAATTTCGCCATACACAGAACTGTCAGCTCTGCGTGAATGTAATTTGACTCTGCCTGCAGGAAATGCAGGGAGGTAAGCTGCTCCTTCAATCTGCCTTGGCCCACGGCATCATGTGGTATACGATGCACTAGTTTGGAACTCGCCATCTAAGAACAGAAATGGGTGGCTACCATTCACTTAATTGCCCACAAGCAATATCGTTGATGAATGGGAAAAGATTTAACGGTATTTTTTTTTAAAAAAAGACAGAAATTTTAAAAAAAACTCACAGATCTAGATACTACCCAATGAATAAAGTTCAGATGTCAAGACTCCAAAAAATTTCAAGATTTTCAGTGTACTGACATCGTTTTCATTATTTTTTCTGCAACAGCTTGTTTGTCTTAAGACTGAAGAGTTAAGTGGTAGATTTTCCTGTAAACTCATACTTGGGTTATACTTTAAGAATTCATAGTATGATTATAATTTTAAAGCTGAATCAAAACCTCATATTCGAAATGTCTACGTTACATTTTTCAGCAAACTGTATATACTAATATTTTTTAATAAAAATCCGTCTTCTAACAACTGGTTTTATTTTTAACTTTCATCTACCAGACGCGAAACCCCCCTTCTGGAGTGGGGCATCGTCAGTGGCTATAAATAACATAATATTTTGATCATATTTGTGTATGCGAATCTAGTACATTAATTATATACATATATTCATGCTGTAATATTGTATCATCTATAGGTTCAATCTGTTATAATTATTCTATATATTGTTTTCATAGTATCTATGTTCAAACATAAATTCACTTCTTAATACAAAATTATCTGTATGGTTACAAAGTTATGTACATACACTCTACTTACTAAAAATTATAGTGGCTAGCACATGTCAGTCCACTGACAGGTTCAATCTGTTATAATTATTCTATTTATTGTTTTCATAGTATCTATGTTCAAACATAAATTCACTTCTTAATACTAAATTATCTGTATGGTTACAAAGTTATGTACATACACTCTACCTACAAATTATAGTGGCTAGCACATGTCAGTCCACTGACATGTGCTAGCCACTACAATTTTTAGTAAGTAGAGTGTATGTACATAACTTTGTAACCATACAGATAATTTAGTATTAAGAAGTGAATTTATGTTTGAACATAGATACTATGAAAACAATATATAGAATAATTATAACAGATTGAACCTACAGTCCATAACAGTGAGTACTGTTATTTGTTTTTGTTTTTTTGCTGTCGTCAGTCTTTTGACTGGTTTAATGCAATCCTCCATCTTTTCCTATCCTGTGCTAACCTCTTCATTTCTACATACCCCTTACAGCCCACGTCCTCAATTATCTGTTTCATATATTCTAATCTCTGTCTTCCTCTACAGTTCTTACCTTCGACTGTTCCCTCCACTAACAAATTAACCAATCCAGCATGTCTCAAAATATGACCTACCAGCCTGTCTCTTCTTTCCGTAAGCTTTTTCCACAAACTTCTTTTCTCACCCATCATTTCCAAAACTCGTTCATTTCTTACTTTGTCTGTCCACTTAATATTCAGCATTCTTTTGTAGCACCACATTTCAAATGCTTCAATTTTCTTTATTTCCGGTATTCCTGAAGTCCATGTTTCGCTACCATAAAAAGCTGTGCTCCACACAAAGAGTTTTAAAAAGTTCTTTCTAATTCCTAGATCAATATTTGAAACTAAAAGGTTTCTCTTTTTCATGAAGGCTCTTTTCGCTAGTGCTATTCTGCTTTTAACATCATTCCTGCTTCGGCCATCGGTTGTTATTTTACTTCCCAAGTAACAGAATTCGCTTACTTCTCCTACTGCATCCGATCCTATTTTTATATTTAATCTACTAGTATTGGTATCATTTCTGCTACATTTCATCACTTTTGTCTTGCTTTGATTTATATTAAGTCCAAAATCTTCCTTCAGTATTTTGTTCATGCCATTCAGTAACTTCTCAATATCCTCAGCCCTCTCTGCTAACAAGACAATGTCATCAGCAAATCGTAGCATACTGATTTTTTCTCCCTGAAAACTTATGCCACATGGAAATTTATTTGTTACTAATGTAATTAATTGCTTGTAAAATTTTCTAAAAATTTCTCAGCTGTGAATATTAGTCCTTTAGTACAAAATTAAGGTGATTCCTTCAAAAGGCCAAGGCCGAACTGTTTTCTGCTGCTTGCCCCCAATACTTCACCGACTCTAACGACCTCGACGACCAAAAGCCGTAAAACCCTAACCAAAGGACTGCAGTCACCAGTACCAGAAGCTCTATTCATAACAGTAGCCTTTCGTTTATGGCAATTGTACATCTGTTAGGCTCTTCACTCAATACCAGAAAGCGAAATAATTGGATTATAATTAGGG
This sequence comes from Vandiemenella viatica, assembly GCA_031002005.1. Lineage (NCBI taxonomy): Eukaryota > Metazoa > Arthropoda > Insecta > Orthoptera > Morabidae > Vandiemenella > Vandiemenella viatica. The sequence goes on along the minus strand of JARYHS010012519.1, from coordinate 144,966,386 downwards.
AAAAAAAAGGTTTCAGAATTTGTTCAGCTCGTTTCCTATGAATTATGAACGGAGTCATAACATGTGACAGTGATTGCATAGAAAGTGAAAGTACATGATCTAATAACTACAAATGGTACATCGTTTTCGAGGTTTAGGTAACTATACAGTCACCCAAACAGCGAAATGTGCATCTTGGTTGAAAATAATTCTTCAAACGCCACGCGGTAGAAAAAGAGTGAGATGAGATTTTTAATGGTGGTTTTATTAACTTTCGACCAAAACGGAGATAGTATCAATGTTTCTTTGAACTGATTCCTTACAAGTCGTTTTTCTGAAAGTTCCAGAAATCTGCTTTAATGCTCTATCGTTTCCGCAGATACTGTTTGCTGTCTTAACTACCGTAAAATAAGCTTTTCTTTATTATGAAACTTTTGGTAATAATCCCCTGTCACTTAACCTTTTTAATAACTGATATATTTCTGCTTTTCCAAGATGATCTCTTGACGTCCAGTTCTTTAAATAAAAAAAGAAACATAATTTTATCTGTTTTTAGTCATGAAACTTTTTAACTTAGTCACAGTTTTACTTTTAAATGAAACTGGTCACTTTCTCAATCTTTATCTTACAGAAATACAATGTAACAGTCTTTTTTTCTTTGTGCCCAAAATATCTAAATGCTGTGAAATTGAATAACTTGCCAAACAAAATTTTCCTAGACATAAAAATTGTCTCGCAATCCTTCATATTTTTTAAACTATCCTATAACTTGGCAGACCAGTTTCTCTTAAATATCAACCCGTTTCTTATAATACATCGACCATATGACTCAGCTGTCTTTAAGTCCGCGAATGCAGACCTCTATTCTTACGTTTCAAATGGTGCGAAATACAACATGCGACAGGGAAGATATATATTGCCCAAGAGGGGTGTAATAAACCACAAAAAAGAACTGTGTCAAAAGAGTTTATTTACACACCTTAATCATGTCATTATCATATATATTACTACTAAAAGGTGCTATTTGTTACGAGCCAGCTCTGTCGCTTCATACCGAAATCGATGAATGAGGTATCATTTCAAATATTAAGTTCTCAGCTTTGGTAACGTTATTAATTAAGAAAGGAATTTTTTTAAATTGAACCCGTAAATTTCAAAATTATGAACAATCAAGGTAACAGATATGCGGTAGTTCAGAGCCAAGCTGCTAGGTTTCGCTGGCGTCGATATAGAATGATCGCATCACCGCTAGATAGTAACACCACATTTAGAAATTTTCACACGGGTCATGATCAGTTGACAAATAAACAACTGTTGCTACAAAATGAGATAGATCAGAGCCAAGCTGCTAGGCTTCGCTGCTGTAGATGAAGAGTAATTGCAGTATTGCCAAACAACATCAAACGTTCGCCTTTACGATCTCATGTGAAACTTCGATGGTTGACACACAATATGGGAGTAAATTAACAGGTTTTGCAATGTAAATATTTTGTAATTTAAATATTTTTAATGTCATTTACATTTAAATTGTAATGTAAATTACATTTGTTTTGTGTTATAAATTGCTACGAGTTTGTACATATGTTTATGGTACCCAAAAGTGTTTTCTAATTGCTTCGTAATACGTTGAAAATGTTTTGTTGCGTACCTATTTCAGCTGAATTGCTACAAAGAAGCCAATTCTTTTTTCATCCTACTCTAACGGGCAGTCTGTGAATTAGGGCTTAAATTGCGAGTATTGTAAGCTGCTTAGAGTGAGCGCAGGCGAGCGAAGTGTATACGTGCTGCGTAAGAACTGCAGAGTTGCAAGATTCAGGTTACTGCAGTGAAGCACACATCATGCTTCTAACACGTGATCGAACGCCCGTAAGAACCCCAGCGTGGCATGGTTTCAGCCCATTCTGTGATTGACTATTCTGCCAGCAGCCATGTAAGAGGTAGGACTTGTGTCTTGTCTGCACCTATGGCACTTGGCAAAGCCATGCTTTTCCCTTGCATTGTCTCATGTTAGTTATTGTTTGGTTAGATAAAATATGTTAGATAAATTATTCAGTCTGTGTAACTTGAACGAATTGTATGCCGTTATTAGTAATAATGTTGTAATGCCTCGTGATAATCTATTTGGTAATGAAGGGTTATATTCAGAATCGTATTTAATTATTCAGTCATTCGTGTCTTAGTTCAGTAGAGCCATGTTCCGTTATACTCGTATGAAGGAGCTAATAATTCATTTAGTAGGTTGGTAACATTGTAACCATGCGTGCGTGTCGATTCCCCTCCAGCATAATGTTAGATAGATTTGCGGATAAATGTATGGTTAGGATTTATATAATTAAAGTATGTTTAAATCATCAGTGGTGTAGCCTCAGTCATTTACAGTCGTTAGGTTAGAGCCCAGGTTATTTCAGATAATTGTATGGAAGAGTTTGTGATATATCGGAAAGGTAAGAACTATAATAAATGTCACAGTTAAAGCAGTCAATAGAGTCCCCCTGGTTTCAAATATCCTTATCCTGAAAAATAACGTCTTGTTGAAGTAGATAATCTGTTATAATTAGGACGATAATCTAAAACGCTAATATTACTTCTAAGAACACCTCCAAACCAAACCAAACCAATAGTTGCCCACGAAATGGACTGCACGGCCATAATAACCACCTTATCACAAAGAGCTGCCACACTACAACAAACCACCAACCTCGTTATTCATTGTATACCATTCGACAAGTATTCGTAAGGGTAACCTAGCACAAACTAAATAATAAATGAAAGGTAAATTAACCCATCGCATACCAAAGTTGATAGCTGCGACGAGAGACAACACGTAATGCGGACACACAAATACAATATTTCGGTATTAACCTTCTTCATGCAGTAGAGAACGAGGCATTTGGTTCCGGACGAGTAATAATTTTTCGCGTCAACACTAGGTGCCCTTTGATATATATACATACAAGCTGTTACCCGCCACTTCGTATGCGTGGATTAAGAATTTGATTGTTAGAATTGGATACACAAAGTTGAAAGTTACCTAAGATATGTCCGCATAATATTACGGGGACGCTATCGATATACCATTCTACCGTTAAACCTGTCTCATTTACTCATATCGGAAAAAAGTATCCTATTTCGTTCCTAATGATACTAAGTATTTCGGTATATCGGTATACACATATAGTCGTCAAAACATAAAAAAAAGACGGAAACTTACTTTCGCATATATAATATTACTAGTTTAGATCACACAAAAACTTCCTGTGGAACCAGTATGCCCTGAATAAAGTAAACGCTTAGGGCACCATTCTATCGCCAAAGACTTGCCAGAACATGGTATCCTTATTACAAAATCCTAGGCTAAACTATGAAAAAACATTTCATACAAATGTTTTCTCCCAGTGGGGTTTCAACCCGAAGGTACACAGGAGTTTTCTTAAGAAGCAAGCACGTTATCACTGCGCTACACTGCCATTGCTCACTAACGTTATGCATTACAAATATATAGAGATATTATGCGTTTGTCTTTCACAGTTCAGATAGTTTTCATAATTTAGACAATTTGTTCTTATCTATACAGAATATGGTATCCCATGTCCATCCTAATGTCAAATAACATCTCCTTGTCAAATTTCATCACGAGTGGAGTAGCCGTTTAGCCCAAGAAACGTAACAAACAGACAGACAGAGTTACTTTCGCATTAATAATATTAGTATAGACATTAGTTTTGCCACCACCTGCAATATATTGTCTCAGACATTGCCGATATATCGATGGTCACTTCTTAGCAGTTCTCCCATTTATCCCATTACTTAGCCCCTTCCGTGTACACACGTCCGGAACCAAAAGGCTCGTTCTCTGGTACATGAAGAAGGTTAATACCGAACGTATTGTATTTGTGTGCCCGCCTTACGTGGTTTCTCCCGTCGTAGCCGTCAACTTTGGCACGTAATGGGTTAATTTCTCTTTCCTTTATTATTTATATCGCCTAGAAGCCGCTTTCTATTTCCTTAGTTTCATTCTAGTATAACCTAAGTAGTTTCAGAGTTTGGTTAGATAATTTTTGTTGCAAGCGAGGAGTCAGAAACGTTTTGGGTGATGGATCTTGTTCAGTGGAACTCATCCTTCCCTTCGACTGGCGCCTCTCCGCAGGAAGACATACTCGGAAGCAGTAAGCCACGACAGGGGCGCGTCCGGCCAACTCAATTACAAGCAAATCCTGGGTCCGAACGAACGTGCTCGTCGGGACAACTTTATTGTGAGCCCGCCGGAGATCCGGGATTTGGCTGTGCCGGCGTCTCTCGCAAGTCAGCCTGCTTAACAGCCACACGAGGGCACAACACAAACAGCGCGTGAAATCAGCTGTGTCCCACAGCGCAACGCGTGCCTCGCACCACTGCACTGCTCGAACTGAAATACGAAAACCCATCGCTCTGGAACTGGTAACTAGAATCTAAAAACCTAAAATACAAAGAAATCCGTAACACAATCTCGAAGATTTTACTACTTCCCTAACAACTAACTTGACAAACAATAGTCGCGGAAAAGACACATGAGATTACTCCCACAGAAGAAAGCGTCATCAAAGTCTTTTTTTAGACTTACATATTATCAGGTTTCCCTTCGTTTTACCTGATTTATTCCTGAATATTCCAGTCAGAAGTCTCCACTTTTGTATTCGTGATCTTTTATCATCAGCTTTTATAACTTCCACGCTAAAAGAGAAGCACACTTACAAATAAATAAAAACAACAGTTCAATCTATTTGTACTCAATCAAAGGAAAAGTACAATATTTTATTCCCCCCCCCCCTTTTACAGCTTTATGCCTCGTCGACGGCTATTGTCATTAGAGGCGGGATGGGACTGGGGACAAGGAACGGGAAGGAGTACGGCCATTGCCTTTTTGAAGGAAGCATCCCGGCATTCGCCTGGAGTGATTTGGGGAAACCATGGATAACCCAAATCTGGATGCCCGGATGTGGATTCGAACACAATCTTCTAGATTTATTGATTTTCAACAATAATCTCTTCCTTGATGTTTTAAGAACAAACACGACACATCTCCAATAGTTAAGCAAATATCCTTATCCTTCGCGAGATTTAATCGCTGGTTTCTTATAGTTAATGGAATGCTTGTTTCTTCACTGTCTAGCACCTGAAGTTCAAATAACATCGAAAAATCTTGCTAAATCAAATCTTAACAATTCCGTTTATCAAGCTCCGTCCCCTCTCACCAGAGATTATTATTATTAGATTATTGTTATTATTATTATTATCATTATTATTAGGGGTCTATATGTTACGGTTGTCTGAGAAGTTCTCGGCCTCGACCATAGACGGCAGCACTACCCAAGTGATTTTTTCAGTGCAACTTGGTGCATGTGCCAGATGTGCCTGCAAGAAATTGCAAATCATTCTACATTGTAGTTTGGTCTGTATAATTGTTTGATGCAGGCGCGGTACAGAGTTGTATCAGAGATGGCGAAAATCGAGTATCGTGCAGTTATAAAAATCTTTGTAAAATAAGGTTTAACGGCATCCGAAATCCACGGAAGATTTTTAAAAGTATATGGGGACTCTTCTCCTTAATATTCAACAGTTGAGAAATGGACTGCTGAGTTCAAACATTACCGTAGCAGTCTCGAAGATGGTGAACGCGAAGGACGTCCGAAAAGTGCAACAACTCCAGAAATCGTCCAGAACGTGCATGATATGCTTTTGGATGATCAACGAATAAAAGTGCGTGAGATTGCTGAGACCGTAGGAAAATCAAAAGAACGTGTGGGATATATTTTGCATGAATTATTGCATTAGAAGAAGCTTTGTACAAGATGGGTGCCGCATGTGCTTAGTGTTGATCAAAAGCGCATCCACATGAGACTTTCTGAACAGTGTTTGGATCGTTTCAGCAAAGATAAAACTGATTTTGTACGTCGATTCATAACTATGGATGAGATATGGGTTCACCACTACACGGCAGAATCAAAACTGCAATCAAAGCAGTGGACAGAAGCTGATTGTTCAGATCCAAAGAAGGCCAAGTCGGTTCCATTGGCAGGGAAGGTGATGGCATCAGTTTTTTGGGATGCTAAAGGTGTTTTGTTCATTGATTACCTTGAAAAGGGTAAAACAATAACTGGACAATACTATTCCGATCTTTTAGACAAGCTGGATGAAAAAATTCGTGAGAAAAGGCCCAGTTTGAGGAAGAAGAAAATCATCTTTCATCAGGACAATTCACCTGCCCCAAAAGTCTTTTGGCAATGGGAAAATTAAGAGATCTGCACTACGACGTGTTGGAGCATCCACCTTATTCCCCAGAGTTGGCTCCCTCCGACTTCTATCTATTCCCAAAACTCAAAAACTTTCTTGCTGGTCAGCGTTTTTCTTCAAATGAAGTGGTAATTGCAGCTGTAGATGGATATTTTGCAGGGCCTTCCAGAAAGCCACTTCAGGAATGGTATAATGAACTTGGAACATCGTTGGACCAAGTGTATCAGTGTTCAGGGAGACTATATTGAGAAATAAAAATAATTTGGTAAATATCAAATTGGTTTTATATTTTTAGGCTTAGAAATTTCCAGACCGCCCTCGTACGCTCACTAAGCGAAAAAAAAAAACGACGATCACAACGCGTTCTGGTTTCTTTAAAGCAGCCACAACATATTATTCGCATTATGGCATTTACAACAACAAAATAATAAAAAAAAAATACAGAACGCGTTGTGGCTAACTCAAAAAGGCCACACGTCTGGTCCAGGTCGCAGTCTCCACACATGACGGCTCACTTTTTGGGGGAGGGGGGGGGCTTTTAACGTCACGAGTAAGAAGAATCGTATTTATTAAATACATCCTGGACCGATTCGTCGTGAACACAAAGGGTTAGATACTGATAAGCCACAACGTGTTGTAACCGTTTTCATGAAACCAGAACGCGTTGTGGTCAGGTTTTTTTTTTAGCGTTTTTGGTCTTTGAGCGTAACGTATGCAGTTAAATGCTAAAAGTCATGGGATAGGGAGATGGAAATATACAGATGGCGGTAGCACTGCGGAAGAAACTTGTAAATGTACCGTGCAGTATCACGGCCTTTATTTCTACTTTCATGAGTCGTGTGAAAGGTTATCTGAATTAGTTATGGCCGTACGAAATGAATGAACATACTTTGAAGGCTGAATGGCAGTTGGCGCTAGACCAGTGTTTCCCAACGTGGGGTCCACGCCCCACAGGGGGGCAATTTGGTTTTTTAGGGGGGCAATTTAGAAATTGACTTGATACGACTTTACCGCTTTCTCTTTGGGTTATTTAAACACAATGCCAGATATGGTTACAAAATATAGCAAAAAAGCAAATTCTTAAAAGTACCACACTAAATTGCCATAATAAATGTTTATTATAAATCTTTTGAATTTGAATTTTAGTATTTCATTATAAGTTTTTTAATTTTACTTACTGTGTTTTATGATAATATTAAAGTGTTTTCTTTCAAAAAACCATCCTATATCAGTTTCTATAATAACAAATAATTTTTTATTAAAAATTATGTATGGGGGGCAAAAAAATGTTGAAAGTGGGACATGACCCAAAAAAGGTTGGGAAACACTGCGCTAGACGCATGGGGCACACCATTTCTGAGACTGTTATTAGGAAAGAGCTGATGGAAGTGTTCGAGTATGGCGCAGACTCACAAGGCCATGGAACCAGATTCTCAGGAAGCACTGTACAAGATTGTGGTGGCCACCTCTGGTTAAATTGAACTGACCAACGACTGAAAATAATGTTCTGCTCCTCTGCGACCATTTGCAGATATTCATGGACTTCATGATCCAGAACAACGATGAACTTTTCCAGGACGACAATGCGCTATGTAACGAGCCAAAATCTTTGATAATTCGTTTGAGGAAATTCTGGACATTTTCAGCGAAAACCACGTAAATCGTCAGGCATGAATCCAATCGAACATATCTGGGACATAATCGAAAGGTTAGTTAGCGCACGTCTTGCATTGGCAGCACTTTCACAGTTATGGACGGATGTAGATGAAGCGTGACTAGTGTTGCAAATTGATAAAAAACAAAACAAAAATCAGATTTGTGAAAAAAAACATGAAAAAAAACTTAGCACCCTTGTTTTTTTCTAAATTTGTTTTTTTTTTTTTTCAGAAAACAATATATTTGATAAATTATAGTTATATTTACGGAACTTACATTTTACATGTGTGTTTTAAATCTTACCAAATCATATAATGTTTCATAAATGTGTCTCTATAGGTAACAATTTTTTATTCATCCTCTTTCAGTACCACATTCACTAGTATCAGTACTACCAACACTAGTTCGGTCGGAATTTTCTGTTTCTTATTCTGTCTGTTCTAGATTCATAACTTCAGAAATAATTACATTTTCTTTTACTGAATGTATTGTACGCAAAAGCTTTTGAGATTGCAATTTTAAATTGTGAGCAAAGTACACACTGTGCATAAATACAGTGCCGATAGTTCTGTATTAAGGTCTTTTAAGTTTGAATTTAAATCTATTTTCATACAAAATAGGAGCTTTATTTCTTTTCAGTCGTTGGTTGCAAGGAAATGATTCATAATTACTGAAAATTTAATGACTCAGTATCACTATAGGGGAGAGTGGGGCAAAACCGACCTCTTAACTTTATATCTTATGAAAATTGGACTTCTGCCAAAAATATTTTGTAAAATGAGGTTATTAATATTATCTGAATATTAAAGATGTATCATATTCATGTATAATTCATTAATGATAAGTAGTTTAATTTTTGTCAATTTTTTTTTCTCATGTTGACAAAACGACGGTTTTGCCCCATGGGTGGGGTAAAACAGACACCCATAAGAGTTACGTGTAAAAAAGTTTATTCCATCATTTACAAAAAAATATAGTATAGAATTGCAAGTTTTTATAAAATAAAGAGGCATTTATCAATATGAAATAAGAAATTAACACTACATGAGGTCAAATTTAATTTTAAGAACAAAAGTCACAAACGAAATTGTCATCTTCTTCTTCACAATTTGTACAAGCCTCGTGGGACCATCCCGTGCAGTTCTGACAATGAATCCATCCCTCCCTGTCCTTTGAGCTCGAATATAATTCATTGCAGAATATGCAAGCCTCTTCATCTTCATTCAAGTCACTGTCATCTTCATCTTCATTAAGATTCATTCTCATTTTCTTTTCTTTTACCTTTCCATTTTCACGTTTTGTTCGGAGCTTAGTGCTTAGATCAAAAAATTTCCCAACGGCAACTCTATTAAACCCTTTAGCTCGAGCTAAAGATGTATGCTCTGGTGACCTTAGTTTTAATTGAGGATGTCGGTTAACTAATCCGTAATACCAATCTTTGACTGCCATTTTTTCGGCTCTGTTGAAGGTATGGTTTATCATATTTTTTTCTGCTACATCAAATGCTAACCGCCGTAGATCGGAAATTGTCAGGCCAAAGAGTCTTTCTTCCATAAATAATACATACTCAACTATTTCCTTTTCTTGAGCCTCAGAAAACACGGTATCATAGCGACCTAATCGCTTTTCAGAAGCCAGCTCGGACGTCAGATCATTTTTTTCGTGCTTTCTTCACTCTGTCAATCAATGTTGTTCTAGGTACGTTCAAACATTCAGATGCTGCAGTGTATTCCATCCGTCCTTCAAGAACCGTGTTTACTGCCTCCTTCATTCCTTCTTGTGACCAGCTCTGCCGAGTTGTCTTTCGCACGTAGTTCCTCACCATATCTGAAATCCAAATGTAGGTGCTTTAGTTTTAGGAACAGAAACAAATTACGCAATACTTTGTTTACTGTGAGTATTTAAAAAAAATTAAAGAAGAGGTTTTATTAACTTTAAGATAACATTTTACTTGAAATAGAAACTTACCTTAGGCCCTTAGAAATACCGATTTCCCGCGGTTTTAACTTTTTTATGTAGGCTAACAAGTAAAACAACTTTTGTGTTAAGTAAAAAATTCACGAAAGCCTTTTTATTTCATATTAAATCTCATCCTCATGTGCAGTAAATTTAATGAAACACTTCATATTAATAATTCGGAGTTTTAATTATTTTATAAGTATAATGAAATACTGAACTCGGTAGTTTCAACATTGTGGGGCAAAACCGACGAAGGTCGGTTTTGCCCCATCACTGATTGACGATTTTGACCCGCAGTACACGACAAAAAAAATGTGGCGATTTTAGATTATCGATCAACACTTTCTAAGCTACATTTACAATAAAAATACAGCTAAAGACACTGAATAATCATATTTACTCACCAATGGTAAATCAGATTGGCGTGATAATCCTCAAAGCCATAAACAGACGTCGTGAAACTCTGAAAAGAAACTGTTAAAAACTTTAACGCTTCGCATAATCGTAACAATGGCCAGTACGCGAACGAAACCAGTCTCAAAATGCTCATTTTTACACCTTCTCCAAATAGTTCATAATGCTGCCACCCGATGGCAGTACCTAATGGGAAATCTTCTTGGGGTCGGTTTGACCCAACCAGTCGATTTTGCCCCACTCTCCCCTACGCTGCGAGTTTAACAAGTATACGAATATAAGGAAAGCACAATAAGTAATAAAAACAGGCAAAAAACCGTAGATAAATTCCTAATTTTTTGAAAAGATCAGTAGGTTTACAGATAAATTCGCAGCGCTGGCAGCACTAGTTCAAATAGCGAGTATCAATCCAAACAACGGGGAACGGGGATTCCTTCTCGAGCAGACTAGCCTTTTCGGGAAGTCCCCGTTCGTAAAAGAAAACTTCAGTCAATGTTGCCAATATATTTGTAATTTTTTTTCTACTGAACCAGAAAAATATAATAGATTTAAAAATTAAGATAAGTACATAGTATAAACTCTAAAACAGTCATATTAAACGATAAATGTTTTAAAAATTTGAAATTTAGTAGTTATGAAAAAAAAACTTGTCCCAGAAAAAACACTTTTTTTTCACAGTTTTTTTACAGCACTAAGCGTGACCGGATATTTGTTCAGAGGACTTCCGGCGGCTTGTTGAGTCAATGCGACATAGGATTGCTGCCTTCTACGGGCAAAAGGGGCTCACACAATATTAGGAGGTATCCCACGACTTTTGCCACTTCTGTATGTGTTCCCTTAAAAGCTTTATTACTTCCCATTCTCGTTCATTATTTCTTCGCCTCAACTCAAAATTCCCATTATTGACTATAATACATTGAAAATACTGTACAAAATTTATGTAATTCAATTTGACTCATCATCATTTATCTTATTATTATCTTCGGTTTTATCAGGATACTACAGAGACTTGATTTGGGTCATTTAAACTTAACCGTCATGTTGGCGAACGAGATCTTTCAGATACTACCACGGCTTCATCAAGTGACTTATTTTTTATACCTTCATTTCTATCATTAAGTCGTCTTGCACGAATGTGTGCCGATTCCGTACCTGTAGACTGTTTCACAATCTTCGTTCTCGCGCAGATTTGATTGTAATAATACCAGCTGTACCTTGCCAAAAATAAATGAAACAAAACACGACAAAATTTACAGCGTTTTCAAAACCAAAATAATACAATACAAAATATTACAATTACAGAAACACATGCCACAAAATATTTGACAGTGACAATTCTGAAACAGCAGTTCGTTTTCTACTCTCAATTTCTGACTGAAGTTGATCAGTCATGTAACCTGCGACTTTCACATCTACTAATTGTTTTACAATTTGTTCCTTAGGTGAAATTTTACGATTTTTTTTATTAATTAGGCAACAATCAACTTCAAGTTTTAAATTTGGGATGACATTCCTGCTGATTACATTAATTGTTAAAATTTGTTCCGACTTGCTTCCATATCCTTTACATCTATTAAAAAATTTAATTTGTCAATACTTTTTAAAAGTTCATCCGCATGTTACTCATTTAAAGTTAATGGTGACTCCTTCTTCGCTGGGTACAACAAAGAGTCGAGATAAGCGCGTTAAACGCGAATATTTTCCCGTTTAAACACACTCACAATATGGAATCACTTTCAAGTTTAATAATTTCATAACATCCGCGATACTTAGGCAAGAAATAAAATAATCGTATTTGAAAATAAGTAACTTGAATAGGAAAATAAATATAATTAAAATGCATCAAAAGCATTTTTTACAGTTTAATTTATCTGTTCACAGATAAAAATCGTGGGGCTGATAAAAATACCTTTTTGGTCTTCAAATCGTGAAGATTAACTATCGGCGGTTGTGATATTACAATATATATTTTTAAAATGTGTATATTATGACTGATATTAACTTTTTAAGAGAATATTCTAAATCGTTTGAAAATCAAATTATTAAAGGTGTCGAACATCATACATGAGAGATACCAATGACTTGAGTGTGCTCATCTATATAGGCACCGGAGGGGAACACCAGACAGATCGCCGACTCAGAAGCGAGACGGACGGCCGGAGGGTAAAGTGATTCCTTTGGCCACCAGGCGTCGGGATCAATGGCTGGGGCGACGCCAGAAAAGATGAAGATTGTATCTGGGCGCGCCTGGGGCCGTGACAACAGTGCCGCCACCTCGGTGATTGCTTTGATGGAAGGCGCGTAGATACGCCTCGGGCCCGACAAAGCAATTTCCCAGATAGTGATCCGAATGTGTTTATAAAACCCCCTTCTTTGTATTTAGAAGAGTCACAGTCTTGTTCGAGTCTGGAGCGGAGGAAGGCCTTGTATGTGATGTTACTGAGATGTATTTTTCTATTAGAATTTCGTTTGGAGTATCCTTGTACCGTCTAAGAATTTCCGGACTGCAATTAAGAAATGTAACAACAGTACAAAGTTACAGGAGTTGTACATGATTGCTGTATTCCATCATTTAAATTATACGTTTAGTGAAAACCTGAGTGAAGTGGAATGGGAACTAAGGAGGTTCATAGGCGATTTCGCCGCACAGATTTTGCTTATTATTATAATTATTATTTAGACGTCAACTTTTATTCTGGGTTGCATATGGTATAACACCATTGGATGTCCACGTCATTGTTAGATATCAACCCAAAAAATGCATTTACTGTTTATTGACAGGACTATGGTCAATGAACCGTATGAAAATCGGTAGTAGCCTTCAAAAAGGAGCCATCACGCCATATTGATTTCTGGGAAACAGAATTATTTTCAAACAGCCTATTGCTAATATACACTGAAGAACCAAATAAACTGGTACACCTGCCTAATATCGTGTTGGGCCCCCGCGAGCACGCAGAAGTGCCGCAACACGACGTGGCATAAACTCCACTAATGTCTGAAGTAGTGCTGGAGGGAATTGACACCATTCATCCTTCAGGGATGTCCATAAATCCGTAAGAGTACGAGGGGGTGGAGATCTCTTCTGAACGGCACGTTGCAAGGCATCCCAGATATGCTCAATAATGTTCATGTCTGGGGAGTTTGGTGGCCAGCGGAGGTGTTTAAACTCAGAAGAGTGTTCCTGGAGCCACTCTGTAGCAATTTGGACGTGTGGGGTTTCGCATTGTCCTGCTTGAATTGCCCAAGTCCGTCGGAATGCACAATGGACATGAATGGATGCAGGTGATCAGTCAGGATGCGTACATGCGTGTCGCCTGTCAGAGTAGTATCTAAACGTATCAGGGGTCTCATGTCACTCCAACTGCACACGCCCCACACCGTTACAGAGCCTCCACCAGCTTGAACAGTCCCCTGCTGACATGTAGGGTCCATAAATTCATGAGGTTGTCTCCATACCCGTACACATCCATCCGCTCGCCCGATACAATTGGGAACGAGACTCATCAGACGAGGCAATCATCAACAGTCCAATGTCGGTGTTGACGGGTCCAGGCGATGCGTAAAGCTTTGTGTCGTGTACTCAGCAAGGGAACACGAGTGGGCCTTCGGCTCCGAAAGCACATATCGATGATGTTTCGTTGAATGGTTCGCACGCTGACACTTGTTGATGGCCCAGCATTGAAATCCGCAGCAATTTGCGAAAGGGTTGCACTTCTGTCACATTGAACGATTCTCTTCAGTCGCCGTTGGCCCCATTCTTGCAGGATCTTTTTCCAGCCGCAGCGATTTGATGTTTTACCGGATTCCCGATATTCACGATGCACTCGTGAAATGGTCGTACGGGAAAATCCCCATCTCATCGCTACCTCGGAGATGCTGTGTCACATCTCTCGTGCGCCGACTATAAAACCACGTTCAAACTCCCTTAAATCATGATAACCTGCCATTGTAGAAGCAGTAACCGATCTAACACCTGCACCATACACCTTATATAGGCGTTGCCGACCGCAGCGCCGTACTCTGAGTGTTTACATATTTCTGTGTTCGTATACGCATGACTATACCAGTTTCTTTGGCTCTTCAGTGTAGATACATTGCAATTCATTCATCATATTAACAAAAGAGAGAGAGAAAACAAGGTATTAATTTCATTGAATCCTCTAGTTTTTCTCTGATCGAAAATAGAACACGAGCACTCCCAAAAGTATGGACCGCACACTACTGTTCACTCACTCACCAGACTAGGTTTAAAATTTTGCATTCATAAACAGCGTAAATAAATTCCGATTTTTCTAACTGTGAAACTTAACATTGAAGCAGCATTCACTGTCTCTAATCACTCATTATAAAACATTTGAGCTGATAACTATCGCTCATATTTATTACTATAGCATAGATCGGTATCATCAGTGTCAAGATAGTTTGTAATCACTCTGATCAAGGCTTTGTTCACTATCAGAGCGGAAGTTGTTAACTATTACATTTCAGGACCAAGACATCAGATGAGAGAGACGTGTCCCTCTGCCGTTTGTCTGCTGCTGACCTCCTGAAAAAGGGCGACATAAAGCTAGGTCGATGGAAAATGCGAAGAATAGCACAAAAATGTGACGAATATGTACAAGGAAATGATAGCGGTAGTACATTCAGCAATTTAGTGGCACTTGCAAGAAGTATTAATTGCAAATTCCTGTTCCCTTCGGCATGTCTGAAGCAGTAATAAACGTTGAGAAAGAATTACCTAGATGTGTGACTGGAGACTTTCCGGCGTATCGATGCAACAAAGAAGATTTTTTTTGCAAGTACCTAGATGCTTACAACGTTTAATTTTGGTGCACCTTATTCAAATTAATAAATCATAAGTTTAAGCTCAGTTAAGCTGATTGGTGATAGAATAAAATGAAAATCTATTAAAAACATGTCACCGTTTTTTATCCAAAACAATTTTTGTTGAAAATCCTTATTAAGAAAAGTAATATAATTTTTTTTCAGATTTTTCTGTCAAATGATTGGAAATTAGAGGGAGAGGGTACACATTGTTAACGATCTTGGGAACTCATACCATATGTAATATATAATACATAAATGTTTTCCAAAACAATACTTATGGCATTTTTGTGTTGAACGACGAGGCTTGCGAAAATAAAGAATATTTAATCCCTCTGTTGCATCTAAGGGGAAATAAGGAATCTAAGGATCTGTTGCATAGCCAGTAAACAAATTTCTGTGAAATTTCATTACAAACCATGCAAAGGCGGCGAAATTAACCTGTGACAAAGGACAAGAAGAAAATAAAATGCTTCCGTTTATACCACTTTCTTTACATAACCCTGAAACCACCCGTATGAGCACGGTAAATGGCTCGAAATTTCAATTGCGTTCAATGAAATCCCAAGGTTTGGACCGAGCATGGTGCGTGAGCGGATAACGCTCTGGCCTCGCATTCAGAAGGACGCTGGTTCGAATCCCCTTCCGGGCATACAGATTTGGGTTTTCCATGGTTTCCTCAAATTACTCCAAGCGAATGCCGGGATGCTTCCTTCAAAAGGCTGTGGCCGAATTCCTTCCCGTTCCTTACACCCCCTCTTCTCCGCCTCCAATGACCTCGAGTCGACGAGGCGTAAAGCCATAAGCAAAAAAAAAAAAATCCCAAGGTTCGTCCGTTTCTTCTAGTGCTCCATGCAGCGTCAATTTTTTGTTGTTGTTTTTTCGGATAAAAGATGTGGCCACAAAGATCATCATCCGCAGTTCTCCCAAGATAAGAGGTCATTTAATTCTAAAGAAACCAAACCTCACTGCCACCCTTCTAAACACCCGTTTAACAAATTCTGTTTCCCCCCTCGATCACCACTGTCAGTTAACGAAATATGTATGATTCGAGGTGCACTAACATAAGGAAAATAGTCTGCCAGAACCGTATGACTTCATTGAGTGACACTGTTCCTGGTGCATAGATGTCAAAGAGAGTACATCTGACCAGATGTGGAACAAGATACGAAATGGATGGCTTCCTGAGCAGTACTACACCAATTTTTGGAAAAATGCACAGATTAGAATACCACAAAATCTCTTAAAGTAATTAGCAGTGAAATTGCGAATACTGGAAAGTATTTTTGCCACTAAGGTCCTTCTACACTACCACAAGCATGGTTCTGAACTCAAAGCCATGATAAAGAGTGTCCTCAAAATAGTAATTCAAATAGTCATTATTCAAAAAAGGAAAGTTACCACGAGCCAAAGTGATTTGCCGAGTAAAAACGAGAGATAGCGAATCTTCACAAATATGCTATTTCCGTCGTCTCTCTTCAGATTCACAGTCCAAATGAAACTAATTCCAAATATTTTAAACAATTGGCAGAGATAGCATTGCGTGATACAAATCATGTTCGTAGTTTCCCAAACAGAAATGTAACCCGCAACGCATGTGATGCTGAAGAAAAACAAAAAGTAATTGTCCAGGAAGACATGCCTTTACTGTACGAACCGTTGAAGGGATTGTGGTGGGCACCTACTAAGGTGCTTTCTTCTGGAGTGAGAAATATATTTTATTGATGAAAACAGGTTGTTTAATAACATACATGTGCTATGAGCGGAACATATATGTGTACGCTACGCAGATTAGAACATGATTTAGCACAAACACTCTACGGAGAATACACAACTGCACGAAACAGCATCATAGCTTTCTTGTAACATCTCCCAAACTAGTGGTAACACTCAAACCTCGGATGATGAGCGATGCGGTCAAACGATTAATTGGAGGCTGTTACCCAGTTAGAAAACGAATGTATTCGGTATTCCTTGACAGCTAAGTCACTAATGTATTGAGTTTTAAAGTCATGACAGGATATAAGATGATACAAACTTAGTATTCAAGCCTGCTTCAGATATATGTCTGACGATCATCTATACCAGTGATTCTCTACCTGTGGTCCGCACACCTCCAGTGATCCACAGGAATCTAATTGAATTAAAAATATCTTAACAAAAAATTAATTAGAAGAGAATGTTCAAATAAAATAGATACAGCATTAGCACAGTTATTGAAATCAATTCACGTGTGCCAAGTGTAGGTGAGAAAGTTGAGAGGGCTGCAGATGTTGGCGAGGTATAAAAGGCGGCAGATCGGGTGGCATGTTTATGTACCTGCCCCCCTCCCCAAGCTGCTTCCAAGTTTCGGAACGTGTTCTGAATTACTTAACAGAGATTGGAGGATGCCATGTACCAAGTATCGATAATTTTGTAGCACAACGCGTGGCCAGTTTTTGTGGGATTTCTTTGAAGTAACAGCTATTCGAAAAGTAGCAATGATATTTTTTTTATTTTTATTTTATTTTATTTCCTGATTTTACATAGCCTACTACCTTGTTACCTAAAGTAGGCCCTTAGTTTCTACAGTTTTATTCTTAAAACAATTTACTTTATTTTTTTTTTGTTAATAATATATCTGGATAATTATTTTTAAGGATTTAATGGATTTAAGTATTCTAATAGTAAATCTACTAATTATTCTAATAATTAATATACCACTTAATCTACCAACTAATCTACTAATTAATCTACCATCTTACTAATTCACACCAAAATCAGCAATTGTCTTTGTATTTTCATACTTCTAATTAATAAACTGTCTATTTGTATACGTTCTTCTTTTACCACTGCTGGCCTGCGTCGACATCTGGTCGCTAGCTGTCTCTGCTGATGCAGCGGGGCGACTGCTGACATGCTGACCACAAAGTGTCGTCAGCCAGCTTCACGTTCCAGGTAGTGGTCTCGTTCTTCTCCGGTTTGTCCCTGGAGCCACCTGCTCCCCCATCAGGAGTTCTCTCCTGGAATCAGAGCAGGCCACCCCCTGAGCCCTGGAGAAGGTGCCTCTGGCTTCCAGAGGCACTACGATGAATTGAGTCTTTGCCGTCTTCCTGGTGCAGGCACCGCCTTAGTCATGGGCAGTGCTTGTAGTCAAATTTGGGTTGTTCTTTACTCTTGAGTTTCTT
The DNA here is from genome assembly GCA_031002005.1 of Vandiemenella viatica. Classification (NCBI taxonomy): domain Eukaryota; kingdom Metazoa; phylum Arthropoda; class Insecta; order Orthoptera; family Morabidae; genus Vandiemenella; species Vandiemenella viatica. The sequence goes on along the minus strand of JARYHS010012519.1, from coordinate 144,948,114 downwards.
CCTCTCCTGTCCTTCTTTCTGCTTCTGATGCCGGTTGCTCGCGGCGTCCCCTACGCTCTGCCTGTTTCAATTCAACAAATCTCGCCTTCTCGCGCTGCGACGCTAGATTAGCAGCTTCATCCAGCAAGTGCCAGAGCTCGGTATCACGCAGTATATCGTATATTCTTCTGTTCTGAAGTTGTATTTGGAGATATGCTCTTGATTCTTCAGTTTGTTTGCACTCCCAAACCACGTGCTCGGGAGTACTTACTTCACCACAGTCGCACCTGTTTGTTTCTTTGAGGCCTCTCTGTTCTAAGAAACTGTTGTATGGACCATGGCCAGATATGTAGTGTATGAGCCCTGGAGATGGTTGTAGGTGAGTCATGTTCATTCTCTCTTTCACGCAAGGAAGCATGTCGAAGGTCCTTCTGCCCGTGTTGCTGTTAGTACATGTTTGCTGCCATTCATCCATCAGCGCATCCCAAATATCTTTTTTGGTTTCAACAGGCCTTCCAATTATTTCAGCAGCTTGGTCATACCTTCCTTTTTTAATCCAGTATAGCGCTCCTCGCTTCCTTACTTCCAGGTCCAGGGGCCAGATACCGAGTATAACCGTTAGGGCATCTGTGGCCGTTGTTCTGTAGGCCCCAGTTAGTCGGAGCAGAATTCCTCGCTGCGTACGGCGAAGCAGCTCCTTTGGTTTGACCTTTCTTAGGTGCTTGGCCCACGTGCTTGCAGCGTATCCAGTAATGGAGGTCAGTATTGCATCGTGATATCTTCTTATGACGAGCGGAGGCAGATTAAACCGTCGTTCGCCAATGCTTATCAATTTGTGCATTACCAGTGCTGCTCTTCCACATACTTCCTCCATGTGAGACGCAAATTTCAGTTGTTCCTCCAGGTTTACACCAAGGTAGCGGACTACTGCTTTTCTCTTTATTGTTTTTCCTGGATCCTAATTACCGGATTTCGTTTGAGTGTTCCTTTTAGGAGCATGTAGGTCGTCTTTTGTGGGGCTAGGTTTAACTTAACTGCTGCACACCACTTACTCAGGCAATCCAATACTGCTTTGCATTTTGTTTCGAGTTCCTGCCTAGTGTCCGCGTCTATCAGAAGTGCGAGATCATCGGCGAATGCCACCACACCCAGCAGTTCTGACATTTGTTGCAATATTTCCATGACCGGTTCCAAACCAATGTCCCAGAAAATTGGTCCACACACTGATCCCTGCGGGCAACCTTTCGTCAGTCTTTTCTCTATGTACTTGTTGGGGCACCGCAATTTGGCATATCTATTTCTACAATAATCTCTAAAACTGGTATAGAGGTTTTTTGGACAGTTGATGTTTCTTAAGCGTTCGAACAGCGCGGGCCACCAGAGATTGTCGAATGCGCCGGCGATATCCACAAATACTCCCACCACATAATTTTTGGAAGAGTTTTGAGCTATTTCCATTAAGCGGTTGATGGCGTCCTCTGTTGACTTGCCTGCTCTGAACCCATACTGATTTGGGTTCATCCCATGTTTTAATCTATGTTCCTTTAGTTTCTTGCAAAGTATCTTTTCTTGTACTTTCCCTAGAACATTGAGTAAGCAGATTGGACGATAGGATTTTGGAAGTTGTGGGTCTTTGCCTCCACCTTTCGCTATGATAATCACGTCACTCGTTTTCCATGCATTTGGTATTTTTCCCTGTACCAGGCATTCGTTAAAAAGTTTATTTAAGGTTGGAACCAGTTGGATGACCAGCTCCTGGTGGACCTCTGCTGGTATCCCATCAGGTCCAGGTGCTTTTCTTTTTGGAAGGGAAAATATTGCCTCTACTATCTCTTCATCTGATATGACGCATTTTTGATGTTCACTTCGTAGGGATCCCACATTTTTTGACGCAGTTCACTTTGCCGATCTGTCTCGTTTTCTGTATTGTCATCTGGAAGTAGCACGGCAAGTAACTCCCGTGCAGTTTCCATCCAGTTGGTGGTCATAGATCCATCCAGTTTTCTTACAGTAGACAAGGTTGTAGGTGGCCTAATTTTGCCAGCGGCAATCTTGTAGGGGATGCCCCATGGGCCTGATCTCATATTTTGTCTGACGAAGGCTTCCCAGCTTTTTTGTTTTGTCTTCAGCAACAGATCCTTGAACTCTTGCTTTTTGTTCCTATATCTATCTAGAAGAGTCTGTCTCTCTTCTGTAATGAGGCAACGTTGATATGCTTTCTTGCCTTCCTCATTGTGATTCGTTGTTTCTGCAATCTTCTGTCCATGGTTTGTCTTTTACTCCCGTTGTTTTCTTTAGTGGAATTGCAGTTCTCATTGCGTCCTGGATTGCTCGAATTGTTTCTTCCGCAGCCTTGTCCACATCAAAATCTTTATCTTCGACTTGGGGGGGGGGAATAAAGCAACTCCTCAACCTTGGCCAGTTGGCTTTGCTGATGTCATATAGCCGTTGAATATTGGTACAGGCGCCTTCGCGCGCACCGTCTCGCAGTCTTCCCAGTTCGAACATAATTAGATTGTGATCACTGGTGGTTTGGTTCTCAATCACCTTCCACCCGCTTACTAGGTTTCCTGCTCTTCGATTGCTAAAGTTATATCTATGTTCGATTTGGCACCTGCTCGGTCACTGAACGTGTATGGATTGTTTGGCTCGTTTTTGACATACAGCTGTAATTCTCCAATCAGCTCGAGTAACTTTTCTCCTCGTGCGTCTGTACGACCGCTGTGCCAGAGTGCAGATTTGGCATTTGCATCGGCAACTATCACCGTAGGGCTGTCGCCTATGGCTGTACATATTTCCCTAATCTTGCAAAGATAGGGATCAATATCGTCTCTGTATTGGAAGTACATGTTAACGAGGACTACGTTTCCCCATTGCGTACCTAACTCCACACACACCGTATGTTCATCGCAGAATTGTGTTATTTTTGTGACTGTGATTTGCTTATTGAAGACTATGATGGCACTCATTGGTTTTTTCCCTGTCGAGATTATCTGAGACGTCACTGGCATGTGTGAGATTTTCCCTTCCCTGGAATGGGGCTCTTGAAGACAGAGGATATCTATTTGCATTTCCTCAGCCAGTTTACTCACTTCATGCAAAACCAGACTGGTTCTCCTGCAGTTTAACTGTGCGATCTTAATTCTCTCTGCACCCCTACTCATGGATGCCGAGTATGGATATTGCACTGTGGCCACGGCTGTCTCGAGTCAAGCATTATTCTTCCATGAGTCATCACAAAATGACGATAAATTTGATCTGGATCAAAGATTTCGTTCCGTCTGTCAAATACTTGCTTGACTATAGTGAGTAACTGGGCTGAATTAGTAGGTATATTGTTTATCTTAAGTTGAATACGATCAATTGCCTCTGGTTGCGGAAATGTGATGTTTTTGCCATTTGGATGTGCTATTCTGGTTAGGTGGCGTAACGCCATAGTGAGATTTTGTGTTTCCTCTAGTCTAGCAAGCTGCAGATTGTTTTCAAACTTTTGGTAGATATGGTCTGGAGCTATAGCAGCGTGTCTTGGTTTTTCGTTCGCTCGGTTTTTGGAGGCGCCACTAATTTTGCAGTAGTTGGATGTCATTGGAACTGGTCCTACCCACCCAAGTCCAGCTCGTTTTGGTTGAGGTCTAGGAGAAATATCACAGATGGTAGAAGTAATCTCTGAGTGTTGGAGGATAGATTCATCTGTCTGCGTGCTTACGCTGTTTGCTGTTTCCTTCCCTTCTTGCAATATTTTCTCCCTGTATCTTGCAGCCCTCTCTGCGTTCCTCCTCTTCCTCGATGGCGTGTTTCTTGTTTTATTCCTCTTTCCTTTCCCTACTGTTTCTTCTATTAGGTTGATAATGATACTCAATAATTGATCTTTGTATGGTTTATCCATCCTCTTGGAGTTCCTTCTACTGTCCATAATCTGTTCTGTTTATCAATCTTTGAAGAAACAGTTGGTATGTCGGACAATCTTTGCCAGATTTGTTGCACGATTTTCCCCGTTTCCTGCATGGGATACAAACAGCTGACTGTAAGGACTTGCTACAGCCTTCTTTCTTGTGGCTAGTTTCTCCACAATGTTTGCAAGCGGCCGACGTTTGGGTACAATGTTTGCTAATATGACCATAATCGTAGCAATGCATACATTTTGGTACTACCGTGTAATCTTTTGCGGATATGGCACTGAATTCTATGTATATTTTTCTTTGCTGCATTATTTGCTTCCTTATTTCAGCACTTACTTCAACAACTTGATGGACAGTGCTTTTATCTCTGGGGCCTGTTCGAAATTTTGACTTGAACCCCTCCAGAAATTGTTGTCTTTCTATTTTTCCTTCAAAATTTTGTTCATATACTTTTTCTGGGATTTTGCATGGCTCAAGTGACGTGGGTACGTCGTACAGAATCAACAGTGGTTTCCTTTTCCTCGGCATTTCACACTTCAGATTTTCGTTTAGTTCTTTATTTTCCATAATTTTTCTTACATCATCTTGAGATGCTGTTTCTACGATTACAGCATTGTTTGTGCTACGTATTTTGTTTATTTTTATCTTATCTTTCCCTGGTTTTATGATTCTGGTTAGTTTATCAGCAACCTGTTTCGGAGTTTCTCCATTCTTGGAAGTTATGAAGACGGCTGCACTAGTAGCTGTTTTTTCTATTTTTGACTTTAATGTAGGTTCCATCCCTGATTTTGTCACTGCTGCATAACTAGATGCTGACAGTTTTTTCTGCACGTTCAGTTCTCTGTTCTCTTCTCTGAGTGTCCTTATTTCTTTCTTCATCTCTTCATTTCTTCCCTCTATGTGAGCCATAGCCACTGCGAAGGAAGCAAGGTTGTCCTTAAATTCCCTCAGTTTGAACTCAGTCATTTTTTGGCCTAACAGTTTGTTAACATAATTAACAAGTTTTTCGTACCTGCTGTTAACTGTGTCGATGCACTCCGATTCGGGATTTAAGCTCTGTTGTGTATTGCTATTATTGTTACCTTCAGTCGAGTCCATGATGTCAGCTGAGCCTTGAGGCAGGCGAGGTGTTGACTCACGTCAGCTGGACGCCAGGGTGCTGACGGTGCGCGCTGACGCACCCGCTCCGTGACGTTGAAGCACTGACGCGACGCAGCGCGACTGCGGACGATGACCGTTGACTCGTGGCACTGCTTTCCAGTTCAGTAATTAGACAAAATCACTCATACAACGTATATTTTTTTTACCGCAGTTAGCGAGAGTTTTTACATGCACTGACACGCACTATTTACACCAGCACAACTTGTTTCGTCACTTAACGATTGTTTTATCCCTCGCGAAATGCATTCAACGGCAAGAGCGACGTGACACACAACCGCACGCGGCAGCCATCTTAGCAATGATAGAATGAAATCTTCACAACCGATAAAATTATTGGCTGTGGTCATGGGACGTTCGTGAGAAACGACATAACCGAGGTGAGATGGAGGCCAGATAATCTGACCAGGCTTGTTGAAATGTCCACTTGCAGTACCATGGGGAATGGCAATACATCAGCTGGGGTCTTTCTTTGCTGTCGTCTTTGCTGAATGACAACAGACTACACAGCTGTGACCAGAGGAACGACTGTAAAGATCTCATGGGGAAGTAGGCACATTAAGCGCCCTGGGCAACACATCTGATTCGACTTCATTGTGAATGGAACAGTAAACACACCGTCGTGATGGAAACTTTTTGCATATCCGTTCAGGTCAGGCCTTTAAGACATTGAGAACCTCAATTTGCTTTAATCTAAAAATGTTTCTCTAAATTATTTGTCTCATAAATTCTGATGGATAGTAAACCAATTCTTTTTAATTTTTAACTTCCTGATTAATAAATCAATCTCTTGTGAACCCATCATCACTAATGTTAAACTGTCAACTTATATGCCATGTGACTTGCTTCTAAATTATGATTAATAATAACTTTGAATTTTTATTTCATTTTGCTGATTATTGTCGTACGATCAAGAAGTCGTTACCCTCCCCTAGGAAACACTTCTGGCTACAGAGGCTTAAAATGCAATTTCTTGATCTTCTTTTGCTTCGATTCTGGATATCTACATCACTGAGAATTATCCGAAGAAGTATCGAAAATCGCCATGCAGTTCTCAACAACCTATCTTTGTGTGAAAGGAATTGCATCGCTTCTTCAAATAATAACAAAATACAGAAACTCACTAATATAAGTGCCAACCTTAGACTGATTTTGGCTAATAGTGATCCAGATATCCACTATCCAGGAAAGCTGCAAGGTATAGCAAACTCATTCATCTCATTAACAGTGAGCAATAACTTCATATTATCAGTATTGCTTTCTATCTTTTCCATAATTTACTCTCTATCTTTATAAGTTCAAAACATTATTATTCATTTGGGTAATAAATATTAAAATATGTGCAATACATAGTAAACTTTTAGTAGTTCACTTCCAATTTCACAAATATGTTTCCATTGGAATTCAAAACAGATTTATGTTATATCGATACAACACTACATGTCTCAAATGTTAATAAAATACACATACAAATTATGTGTTATTTTTGGTGTTTAACTGTTACCCGCTGTGAAAATGTTGAACGCTGCTCTGCACTAAGGAAAGAAAACGGGGAAGGAAGGGTAACCATAAATGTGGCAGTGGCGGATCCAGGGAAGGCTAGGGGATTAAAGCCCCTCCCCCCCTCCAAAGTATTTACGTCCATCCCCGACATCATAATTTTTTAGATTTGTAGACTTTTTTTTTACTAACACCACTGATCTGTTAAGGCGGCATGACTGTAAAGTCTACCCATACCCGACTCAAGCCCCTCCCCCAAACGAAATCCGTTCAAGCCCCCCCCCCAAACTCAAAATCCTGGATCCGTCACTGAGTGTGCCCATTATTTGCGAATTGTTGTGAAGAGTTAAGTGTTAGTGAAATGTGTCGTTTTCGATGTGAATAATGGAGACCACTTCAGCCTTCTTCTGGATCAATGCTGCTCAACCAATGTAGGTATGGGTCACAATTTCGATTCTATGTTTGCCTGCGGGCCACATCATACTTGCCTAGAGTTATAAATAGATATTTAAATAAAACAAAGATTTAACTAACAGTTTATCCTGAATTCCTATTCACAATACCACCTTAGCACGGCATAGAATCCAGCGATATCTTAGGAGGCAGAGATCAAGGCTGCAAGATATCGCCGCCAGCCGCTCCCCTCCGCCGTGCGTACCCCTACCATGCCTCCGGCCCCACTACATGGCCGCCCCACCACCTATGCACTGATTGGCCCCGACGCATGTTACTGACGTCACCTGGCAAACGAAGGCATTTAAGCGTGGACGCTTCCAAGAATCAGACACTTCGCCGGAAGATGGAGCCTGAGGCAGGCTTCGAAACGTCGCTCTACATTGACACGCTACCTTGATTGAAAGCCCCAGACGACTTTACTCAACTGACTCACTGAGAAAACATACATTCAGATGTAGGATTTCACGCGAAAGTTCCACACTTGCAGATGCGGATATCCCTTACATCCCTAGTTTCAACAACCGGTTATTCGGCAGCAGGGTTGTAGAGATAGTGCCGAATAATTCTTAATCAGTAATCACTGTTATGTGTATCTAAATCCTGGTGGATTGAAAGAACCTCTTCACAATTTATTCTTACTGATTGAAACGTCATCAGTTGGACAAGGACATAAAATCTGGCAGCACCGTCAGTTATTTCATTATGTTCTACGCCATAGTTATTACATTTACAGTCATCTATAGTCTTATACAGACATATAAGCAATGACAATGGTACACCACCCCCATTTTATAGAGTAATCAAATTAACTAACACCTTTCCTGACACAGTAAAAATCTAATAAATTCGCATTGCCATGCACTGTTCAGAACTCTATGTAGAAACATAACATCTCTCTTCACTGATATACTTTACTAAAGATAATTCTTCTGCTGCGATGATCCAGTCTATATAAGGAAGGCAGCCCCCTGGAACATTATTTGCTTCAATCCTTCTGCATTTCCTATGGTAGTATTAACTATTCCTTCAATTTGATACTGAGAGGGCAAATACATTATGCAACCTATCCCAACAATGACAGCCATTCACTAAAAATGATGGATAGCAAATATTCACAAATCGCATAATTTGGGAACCATTGAAACTCTGCGATAAGTGATCACACTTGGTGAAATGTACTGTAATCCAGTGGATTCTTTTATCCTAACATTATAAAACTCAGATTGAAGTAACAAGCATAATTACCTGTCACACCTACAGCAAACAGGCCACTAACCACACAACTTTTTATACATTCTATATTACTGACAAGGGTCCTGATCTTTTTCTAATTTCCTATTCCTGTTTTAGTTTATATGACCAAAGATATGCAATATATGCAAATACAGGGTCCGGCAATAAAACCTCCCACATTTCACATAGCCGGCGTGCGGGTTGTAGTGAGGATACTGATGTGGAATGTGTTTTGTTTTAAAGAGGTGTACCTGCCATTTTCAGTGTGCACCATGTCATGGCTTGGTGAGCATCGTGCGTTTGTTGTGTACGAATTTATTCGTAACAGTTGTTCTCAGATTTTCGGACGATTCAAACTTGGCCTACATGATCATGTCCCGGATAGAAAAACTATTCAACTGTGGGTGTCAAACTTTAGAAAGACAGGTTCAGCACTAAAAAAAAAACCTACAGGCCATCCTCGGACTGCAACAACGCTGGAAAATTTGGCGCGTGTGAGTGTGTCTATGCAACATTCACCAATCTTTGGTGACACTTAAAGCCTATAGTATACAAATATCGTTCCACAACACTGCAAGCACTTAAAGAGGCCATTACCCAAGAATGGCAGCCATTCCAAGAGAAATGACGTGAAAATGTATGGAGAACTTTCTGGATAGACTTTGTCAATGTGTCAACAATGGAGGGCAGATATAATTTTTATAAATAAAAATGGCAAAGTATGTATTTTTCATAAATAAAATTAATTATTCTCTATCATATTTAGTTTTTATGTGACAACACATTAAAATGAGGGAGGTTTTATTGCCGGACCCTGTATAACTAAATTGAGTACTTAACGAGTGAAGGATGATTTGGGAAATGAATCAGAAAGCTGTAGTATCCTCAACTGAGGAAAGCTGGTCCACTACTGTTGTATCTGGTCCTTGATATCCTGGATACTGACAATGCAATGGAATTGAGTCCAACATGTTCTATTGCAGACAAATCTGGGTATGTTGCTGGCCACTGAAGTACCTCATCACATGAAGACAGTTCACACATACCATGTTTAGACTGGCATCCTCCTGTTGAAAAATGGCACCATGATATTGCTGAAAGGGAGGTAACACATGAGGACACAGGATGTCCACGAAGTACCATTGTGCTGTCAGAATTCCCTCAATCATTACCAGCCATGACTTGAAGTCATACCTGATGGCTCCCAGCACCATGATGCCAGAAGTCATACCACTATGCCTCTCCAAAACATTGGAAAAGTGGGATCTTTTCCTAGATCACTGCCAAACTTGCTGGTGATGGTTATCTGAGGTAGTGCAGGATTGTGATTTATCACTGAACACAATACAATGCCTTACATTGTGTGCACTTCCTTGGATGACCATTGTTGGAGAATATGGCAGAGACCTGGGAAGAGGTCCCATTCTTCCCAAGTGTGGAGAGGCACAGTGATGTTACCGCTGGAGTCATGGTGTGGTGAGCCATCGGATGTGACTTTAGGTCATGGCTAGTAGTGACTGAGGGAATTCTGATAGCACAAAGGTGCATCACAGATGTCCTGGGTTCTCAGGTGTTAGCTCTCATGTGACAGTCATGGTGTTATGTACCAACAGGACAATGCTTATCCATGCACAGCATGTGAGTCTATGATTCATCTGCATGATGTTCAGGTACTCCCATGGCCAGCAAGATCCCCAGATATGTTCCAAATAGAAAATGCGTGGGACCAGCTATATACCAGTGCCAGTACCCAGGATATCAAGGATACAACAGTTGTGGGACATCTTGCCTCAGGAGAGGATATAACAGCTTTATGACACCCATCCAAACTGGATCAGTGCATGAACGCAGACCAGAGAGAGTGCAATGTCATATTGATAAGTGGACTGATGGTGCCAAGTTCTTTGTAAAATTGATTTGATTACGTAGTCACCGAAATAACATCACATACCCTCTCAACTTGTGAAGTTTCTTTTCATTTCCTCCTCCACTTCTGGATGCTTCTCTTTGTGTAAGAAACTGATCAAATATCAAGAACTTATAAGTGCAATAACTGAGTAAAAGGAAATATATGTAAGAAATAATTCTACCAGAAGAAGGTAACATTATAACTTACATGTTGTTTTTCCTCCCCACCAGAAAGTACATTCATACAAAAAGCAGCTTGTACTAACAATTGCAGCTAAATCCAATATGTTGTTATGAGTAAGCTGTAATATCTGAATCTCTGCAGAAGTTGCCTATTCTTCTCACTTATATGTAAAGAAAGAAAGAAAAATTATCATAAACAACTGAATTAGAAGCAAAGATTAATGTAACATTTGTGGGATGTCAGGACACTCATGTATCAAGCATATATCCAGTAATAAATTATTTATACCTGTCAGTGAATAAAGAACTTGTAAGATTCTTCAAGTACATAGTTTGAAAGACCAATTACAGTTTGTGTGTGTGTCCATGTAAGACAGGTAATTCTGTGTCTAATTGAAACATCAACTTTTTCATAAATAGGCAGGCAGAGAACTCGCAAAATCCTTAGTTGCTGGGTGTAGTGTCAAACAATTGTCATGTTTGCCATTCAAACCCTTGGGACCATGACAATTTGGAGGATAATTGACAGACATCTGCCACAGGGATTATCAACTCACAGTCCATGGATCTAATAATTTGCAAATTTATAATGATAGGCCCATAGCTTTTCCCAGAGTCAAAGTCTTTCAAAAACAGTTTCTGTGTTCCATATCAGCTAAATGGACAGAGATTCCCATGTCAAAGGTTTGGTAGTTCACCTATAAACAGTCACTGGAAAGGTGACAAAGAAATCATCAAGTACAAGGCCATACAACAGGAAACCCTGAGCAGTACCCAAAAAACAGAGCCACTGGAGTTGAACAGTTGGGAAGATTCTTGGCTTGTGTGATGCTCAGAACATCTGGCAGCTTGACAGTGGACCATGACACCAGTGAGGCAAACCTCACATTTAAGCAGTAGCGATCATCACTACAATCTTCACTGCACTGTTCACTCTTCGAGGGACACCTACCTGGACAACTCCACCTTTCCAAAACGCCTGCACTGACAGTCATCTCTGTGTTTGTTTATATTTATATATATGAATATCAACAGATTCTAGTTGATCTTATTTACCCACAAAGCAGTCATTAACTGTCATTACTAGCTATAAGCAACTGATATTAAAACATCTCTTCCTCATATATGAATTCTGAAATATACATTAAAAGTTAATTAATGAAATTTCATATTTTATAATTCAATAAAAATGTCTTTTTATTTAATCTGCAAGGTCTCCTAATTAATTAAATCCAATCCCATGTGCACTAATAATAATTTAAAAATTGACTTAATTAATATGTGGTAGAATGCTGGTTCCTTACCTTTTGTGGGAAGATGGTACACTTTCACACATTGGAAAGATTTCCAGTAATAAATTAAGGTTTTTTATATCTGTCACTGAATAGGGAACTCACAAGATTCTTCAAGAATAGTTTGAAAAATTGGTTATTGTTTTCTATGTGTAGCTATTCAAGAAAGCTGAGTCCATGTTGATTCAAAACAATCTCAAAATTTTCATAAATTGGCAAAAAAAGCACTACTAAAGACATTAAATTCATGGGAGGCTGTCCACTAAGTCAATCAGTATTTTGCAAAGGCAGAAGAGCTGTGGGTCAATCACAATAAATTTTCAGAAGACTTGATGTCTGGTAAGTGCATTGATAATCTCTCAACGTTTCTTTGAGCCATATATCTTACCAATCTTAATGCCCTGGTGGTTGTGGGAATCCTCCTATATACCAGTCCCAAATATATAAATGGCAGATGCTACAAATCATTCACAAAAACATAGAACTTACGGATTCTGAGAGTTCTCTGTCAATCTATTCATGAAAAATTCATGGATGTTTAAATTCAATATTGGCTCAACTTTCTTGAATGGCCACATCAATTAAAACTGAGGATTTATTCTTGGAAAGTTGCCATAGCGAAGTGACAGTATCAGCATCATTGGTTGAAATATAATGTTCTAGTTCTACTCTCAAGTAATATCCATATATTTCTCAACAGAATGAAAATATTATTTTTGGTATAGTTAATTAATACAAAAATATTGAGGTTTTAAAAAAGAAAATCTCTCAAGAGTATGGTGATTTTTGACATAATCATTACATGCTTATTGTCTTAATGTATCATTATCTCTTTAGTTCTGGAATTTTTTTGTATTCCCATGGAACAAGATGTCAGTCAATCTCAATGTAAAAGTAAAACTATTCATTCAAAAAAAAGAAATTTGAATGTGATAAATGATGTATCCGTGTAAGCCCAAAAATCTGGTATTTGCCAAATGAATTTGTATGCTCCAGGTATGCATTTTTAGATGAAAATGGAAAAATGAGGCTCATAATACAAACAAAAAATACTATTTCAGTGCAATGCCTCAGCTAGTCACATATTTGTGAAGGGCTATGACAGAGATAACCAATATGACATTGGGTATTAGAACTCTTGTTTGAGTATTAGAACACCCTTGTGAGATAGAACTTAAAACAAATAATTCAAAGCTTGTATAATAATGAGATAGCTGGAAAGTATTTAACAATAGCAGAATTATTGTATCTGGTAAATGAAAAAACTCTGGACAAACTAATTGATTCTTTGGGAAGATCTGCAAAAAAACTGGTAGTATACCTTCTGAGGAGAAATCAGCACTTTTTCACCACCTGCATAAAAAGGAGACAAGAAAGATGTACAGAATTATTACCATGGAATTACCTTACTTAATAAATCCTCTCAGAAGCTCACCACAAATGATATCAGTATCATGCTAGTTTTTTTTTTTAACCATTTACATATGGAGCAGATTTTCAACCTAAAAAATACAATCCAATTAAATAAAATCAAAATTCCCACTATAATTCAATTCACCAAGAGAAATTATGGAAGAGGACATAAGAGAATTACACATCAAGAAATCCAAATTAAAAGAATTTCACTGAAATAGTTTTAAAACTGAGAAACCTGGATATGATTTCAGAACTATTTGAGATCAGAACTGGTTTAAGATCCTCTCCTCTTCTCTTTGACTGGAACTAAAATTTGCTAAGGAAGATGGTAAGTGAGAAAATGGGGGAGAAGGTGTGAAGTTTGGATCAAGCTAAAACTAATGTATGTCAACTGATAGATCTTTTATGATGACCTTGTTATTTCTGCCTTCAGTCATAGTAATATCATATCAGCTAAAATAAACAGCCAAGAGAGTAAGTTCTATTTGAAATGAACAACTAAACAATTAAAACTAAGTGCTGAAATATAATCTTTAGCTTTCTCCAACACAATCAGACAGCGAACCCGTGTAGATTATACTTCAGTGCCAAGCCAGGAAAGCCTTCGTTCACACTACATAAGTGATGGCCACTAATTGTAAGAAGAATACTAATGCAAACTTCAAGACACTACGCCATTGTTGTCAAGCCCAAATGATCATATGCCTCAAATACCACCAAACAGGCTAATTCATTAAAATAAAATACTGGATATTAAGAAAGATTTTTAATTAACAGACAGGTTGACAGCAAGTATGCTTGAGACATAATAAAAAAATATACAACAAAACAGAAAAAATTATATCAACAATTAAAACAAAATGCTTGCTTCAGAGTGGCGATGAGGATATGGTATTGCACTAAATGAAAGGCAATAAGATGGAGATTATTTCAACAATGTGGAAATTATCCAGTCATATTGGTATTCCAGAAAGTAAAATCAATTACAAAGAAGAATTTAGTCCACCACTCATCAGCTATCAGGGTTTTGAAGCAGTTTCATAAGATGGGTCACGACTATCAAAAGAATGGAAGAGGCACATATTGGTGACCTCAAAAAATAGAGCCATAATGTCCAACGCAGAAGAGGAACTAGATCCAGAGACCAAAAATGAGATTATTTGTTAATGCATAGTGCACAGTAGCTCAGTCTGCTGGAAAATACCTTCATCATGTGGCTATTTCATTCTCGTACTGTTGATGAAGGGCAATAAATCCGTAAAACATCAATGCTCAATGTATTTATGTGTCTGTCAGCGTTTTAGCACCAACCTGCATTCAACTGTGGCAAGCAGTAGATATAGTCCTATCCAAATGTTTGAGACATAATTAAAAAAAAATACAAGACAGAAAATAATTTGTCCAACTTTTAAGCACCTATTGTTTGCTTTTATATATGCAGGAAAAATAAGCCCAACACTCACCAGAATTGAAGGCACGAAGGCTACGATGAACACACAAAACACAAGATGAACACAGTTGTACAATATTTCAGTTCAAACCCTTATTGAATAAGTGAATAGATGTGGGTTAATTTCCCTATTCTTTGTTACTTATATTGCCTATAAGCCATTTCCTTTTGTTATGCGCAGAAAGAAAATTTAGAGGAATTCGAAAGTCAAAATAAAACTACTTCGAATTTTTATAAACGTTTCTCAGGAAACAAACCGAGTAATATTGTTATTAATGCACAATATTTCGGCGACTTTATTCTCCGTCGCCATCTTCAGGTGCAAGTCTTGAAGTCTGACTTCAAGGCAGACTTCAACACTTGCAACTGCACCTGAAGATGGCGACGGAGAATAAAGTCACCGAAATATTGTGCATTAATAACAATATTACTCGGTTTGTTTCCCGAGAAACGTTTATAAATAAACAACGCCTGAGAAAAATTACATTCATTTATATACTTCGATATTTTCATACTCATAAACTATTCATATTTTACTCTTATGCATTACATAACCATTTACTAATTTTCCAGTTCTTCCCTACAATTTTTTTTTTACTAACCAACAAATCAGCTGACTGTCACTTCAGTAAAACAATGAAATAAGGCAATTTTTAATGAAAGGAAATAAAATCTTATATATTGAAACATTTATTAATTTAATACTTTCAATCAGGTTTTCAAAACCAAGGTATAAACAATGTTCATGATTATTTTTTCCAAAAAATGTTACAGTTACTTGACACAGTGAAAATGATGATGGATCTTTACCACTCATGGTCTATGCACGCTACAAAACTAAACAACCACATAAAATTTTGGAAACATTGTACACCACTCTGATTCAATAAATGAACTATGCCTTTCTTTTAAAAATCTGAATACAAACATTCAAAAATATACAAGTCACTAACGCATTAAAAACACTGAGTCAGCATTACACATGAACACAAATTTCACTCAGATCACTTTACTTATGCCAAGAGCATCACGTAGCATAAAATCACGCAGTGTCCAAAGAGCATTGATAACATTTCCATGATTTCCAACCCCGTTTCCAAGCCAATGAACAGGCAGCCTGTTGGGATCTGGCACTGGTGTATTTTCGGGTGTTGCTTCTAATTGTTTATTCCAGTTGCTAATATATTTGTTATCAATATTCAGACCTTCTATATATCTGCAACAACAAAATTAAATGTTTCAGTAATATCAAAATATGACAAACAATTTTTTTAATGAAGAACATACAACAAAACTATTATAACTTACTTGATATATGCTTCAGAATGTAGAAGTCTCTGTGGCCGAGGTGGAACGGACACAAAGAGAGGCTCAATTGGTTTCTGAACACCAACTGGCTGAAGATTTTGTCCACCTGCATATTCATTTAAATTAGGGCTGACACAATGACTGTAGTTCTCTCTTATCAACTGTGACAATGAGTTCATTTTACCTGCAAGCTGAGCATGTGGGGAAGGCGTCTGTCTAGAATAATTCTGATGTACTCCTATTGTTTGAGATGGATTACCCACTGTAAAACCATATTAAACCATATCAAAATTAATTAAATAAGTTCATTTGCCTTGTAATCAAAAAATTAAACCTATAAATATAACAGGTTCAAAAACAAATAGCACACAGACAATAATAACAGTAATAATACAACTGTAAAGCACTTTTGCAAAATATGCCAATGTGCAGGGCTGAAATGGGGATATAGTAAGATTTGAAGATTCTGCTTCTGTAGAATATTTTTCTCATTGAGTTCATCTAGGAAAAATAACTCTACTACTAGTTACATTAATAAATTTTACAACTGACATTTTTGCTTTAAGAAATAAATATTTTAAAATTACAATACTAAAAGGGCCATTAATGTTTGTAAGTTTACAGACTGTCATATAAAATTACAAGACCACAAAGTTGAAGTTGTTGACCAATTCAGCTACCTGGGGAGCATAATTGCCAATAATGGTAGAAGTGAGTTAGAAATAATGAGTAGAGTAACCAAAGGAGCCAACTTCTACAGTACCGTGCGAGGCTTACTATGGGGCATGAAGGATTCCCAGAAGAACAAAAATTGTCTTGTACAAATCATATCTCATTCCTATTCTCACAGATGCTTTGAAAACATGCACACTAACATCAAGGGACCTTAGCAAGATCCAAGCATGTGAAATGAAGTTTCTTAGAACGGCCCTCCAGAAAACTAGACTTGACCGCATAAAGAATGATGAAATTATATCAAACCTAGAGCTAAGGGAATCCATGGAAGAGAGACTTAGGTCATCAAGACTTCGGTGGTTTGGGCATGTGAAGAGAATGACTAGTAAAAGACTGCCAAAAACTTATTTGGAAAAAAGGATAAGTGGGCAAAAGACCAGTGGGAAGACCAAGAAGAAGATGGACAGACCAACTGAAGGAGGACGTAGAGAGAAGAGGCTGGAATTGGGAGTACATCACAGACAGAGAAACCTTTCTGGACAGGAAAAGGTGGAAAACAATCGTCTATAACAACCAAGGCTCGTAAACCACTCCCGGGAAACTGGAGATGGTCCCCAATGATAATGATGATGATCTGTGAAGTACTGGGGGTAAAATGAGAATCAATAAATTTTAGATATATGTCAAAAATATTGTAAAAATTATCTCGAAATAATCAAATCATAAAACAATTATTTATTATAAAAAATTATATTAACAGTTGTTCCTGAAAGCTGTTCTGAAGTGGAGAGGTCAATCATATGTTTAATCACTATTAAGAAAACATCAAATTTGAAGGCTGACTTAAAGTAAGGTTTAATACTAAGCAGATTTAATAGCATAAATGTACCAGGTGTGTAAATATGAAACCGGAATTTGCCAATAGATGGCTCTAGCTATCAATGCAGTTACCATCGGATTGTAATCATTGTCACCATTTTCTTTTTTTGACATCTGACAGCCATTTTCAACCCACAACAATATAAATTTCATATAACAGTGTAGTTTTCAATAATGTTGAACATGTTGAGCTTTTTGCGGACATCATTGATTTTCTGTTACCTATTTAAAGAAAACTGCTGCAGAATGGCACCAAATGCTTGTTGAAGCTTTTGGTGAGTGTCTTCTTGGTAAAATCACAGTGTTTTGAGTGGTTTAAAAAATTCAAGAAGTGGTGATTTTGATGTGAGAAACGAAGACAGTGGAAGACCTCCAAAGAAGTTTGAGGACAGCGAGTTTCAAGCACTGTTGGATGAGGATGATGCCCAAATGCAAGAACAACTCACAGGACCAATTAAATGTAACAAGGGAAGCTGTCTCCACACGTTTAAAAGCGAAGGGAAAGAACTGGAAGATGGATAAATGGGTTCCACATGAACTGACTAACAGACAGCAAGAAAAACGAAAAAGCCACTTGTGAAATGCTGCTCACCAGGTATAAAAGAAAGTCATTTCTCCATCGAATTGTGACAGGTGATGAAAAGTGAGGTATATTTTGAGTACCCTAAGTGTAAAATATCATGGGTAACTCCAGCTGAACCGTCAACATGAACGTCGAGGCCAAATCGCTGTGGAAGGAAGACAATGCTCTGTGTTTGGTGAGATCAAAATGTTATGATCTATTATGAGCTACTTAAAACCTGGTGAAACTGTTAATTCTGAACATTATCAACAGCAAATGATCAATTTGAATCAATCATTTCAGGAAAAACGGTCATAATATCAGAAAAGGCAACACAAAGTGATTTTGCTTCATGACAACTTACCATCACATACAGCAAAACTGGTCAACGAAATGATTGAAGCACTTAGTTGGGAGATACTGAATGCATGAGGCTTACTCACCTGACTAAGCTCCATCCAATAACACTCTCTTTACATTGATGGGACATGTGGGACATGCACTCGCTGAGCAGCGCTTCACTTCTTATGAAAATGTAAGAAAATGGCTTGATGACTAGTTTGCGTCAAAAGAGAAAAAAATAATTGGCGTGACATTCATAAATTTCCATAGAGATGGGAAAAATGTATATCTAGCAATGGGCAATATTTCAAATAAGGTAGTTTGTAACCATTCTTATACAATAAAGGTGTATTTTTTATGAAAGAATTCAGGTTTCATATTTACGCAAATGGTAAACTACAATTTTCTGGTTTCTCTTAACACTAAAAAAAAGATGAAAAATAAATATACACTGAGGAACAGTATGGTGAACTTTTTACTGTCTTGAATCCCCTAAAATTCAAATGGAAGCTTGTGTAAAAATCAGTAATAAAAGCTATCTTTTACCTTCTCCACATCAAAAAGCTAGGAAGTATTAGAGAACCGGACTCCTGAGGTACTCAGAAGGAGACAACCAATCCAGTGCCAAGGACTGCATTTTTTTATTTTTTGAAATATGTTTGCCCTTAATGATGCATCACAACATATATTAAAATAATCTTATTCAATGTATGCTGCCCCCCCCCACAAAAAAATAATCTTCCTTAACTTAATACTGATATGCTTAGGATTTAACATAATTATGTCTTATGTTGGAAGAAGTCTTGTGGATATTCTGTGGGCTAAACATAACACATTCTGGTCACCTAACAGGCCATACCTGCCTTCCAAATTCTTATCTATAGAAGACACAACTATCCAGACCAATTTCAAGAAAGAGTTACCAATTAGAAAACAATACAGCAGGACAAAAATGTCATATCAGCTAGTAATCAATATTTTCTTATAGACAAGCAATTATTTTTAAAGTTGTCTGCACTAGTATCAATTTTAATTTTAAATGTAATTCAACATTTACCATTCTGTTCCTCACTTAATATTTTCACCGAGTTTTCATAAAAAAAATTAAGAAGAGCACAGTTTAGCAACAGGTGAAGCATTTATTTAGTACTATCCATTGGCACATAATAGCTATGAATACACAGTGGTTCCATAATAAGGTTAGATGTTTAGTAAAGGCTAAAATGTTTCCCACTGAAATTATTTATCAATGGCTCAATATGTTTCTTTCAAATAAGCATCTGTCCTAGGGCTGAATTAAGCCAAGATGCAAGAAATTTCCAGAAAGCATTTTATCAAAGACACTTAGAAACAAAGGGAGTTTTCACTGGTATAATTATTTGAATTGTAAATATGGTATAATACCAGAGGCATTTGTTATATTTCAGAAGGAGCATAAATTAACTGCTGACTGAATGGAACAATAATAGCTTTTCCAGAGGTGCAGTGGTATAGATATGAATGCACAAGAAATGCAAATTCCATTCTTTTGAGCTATAAGCTGAGATGATGGTCACAAAACTTGTATCAAATATTAGTATACAAGATTCCTTGGTAACTTTTAGTGTCAAGATAACCAAAAGTGACTTTAAGTCTCTTCACATTCCTCAAAAAAAAAAAAAAAAAAAAAAAAAAAAAAAAAAAAAAAAAAAAAAAAAAAAAAAAAAAAAATTATAAATGCTTCTGAGGCACATAAAAACTTGGCTACTACCGATATGTCATAGTTTCCTGGAGTAATGAAAACATCACTCCAATAACATGTCAGTGATTAAAACCTTTGATAAACATGTAATATGTTACACTATAAACTGTAAAGCAAATAAATTTATTCCCTTAGCTTAAGGCATGCTTAGCAACTTACCTACCTGATGATTATCAACTTAACGACGTAAGACAAGGCAACAGATGCATATAATTAATAAAGAAAACAATGGTTTTGAGCAAGGTAAATAGTTTAATGGTCAGTTTCTAGGCTGCCATGCTACTCACTGATGCCATGCAGGGATGTCTGAGGAGTCACAGAAGCTGGAGGGCGGCTGGGGGTCATCACACTCCTCCTCGATGGCACAAAGTTCCTACACACAACACAGCAACTGTAGCTGAACTACATAAGCAACATGCAACATGCTATAAAAAAAGGTAATCAGCTTCTCCACTGTTACCAACACAGCCAGCTGAACAGTCCCTAGTATACAACTGCATATTAACACAACATAAACTATGCTTATTGAAAACAAGGAATAAATTGAGTTTTAAAACATTCATACCTACATAATAAAAAATTTCTATTAAAAACAATGTTTTATGGGGTATACATGCAGAAAAAAAGGCAAGAATAAATAGAAATTTTCAATTATAACTGAACCTGTAATATTAATGATAGTCATGCTAGCTGGATGTATGAAGTCACATTATTTCATCAAAACAGAAATACAATGAAGTTATCACCTTCAACCATTTCTGAAAATATAGCTGAATCATTACAATACAAAGCAGATAATTCCTGAAAACAGGAATGAGAGAGTATTTAACAAACTGTCTGTTGCTGAGTGGGTACACTGTTGCAGAATACATATGAAGACTTTAAGACCATTCAGGCAGAAAAGATTAGTCTTCATTTGTCGGAAGTGAACAATAATCTTCCATACATGTTTATAACAATCAATGCAACATCGAAAGGAAAAAATTATTAAAACAAAAAAACTTGATCCTACATGCTGGAAGTTATACAGTACCTTGGAAAAACTTTTCTACCAAATAGTAATAATATTTCAAATAACATAAATCTATAAAACAATATTTATTGACTCTCCTTTTCAAAACACAAACATTTAAAAGAAATAATTCCTGGGAAGTAAACTATCTGCTTCAAATATTGTGTGTTCTGTAGTGCAAAAATTTTCCTATATAGTGAGCTAAATCTGAACATTAGGCAAATCATATCAGTGCATAGCAAGTATTCCCTTTTACACCGAAACACCAGTCTTTAACTTTAGGAAAAACTACTCCAAATTAAAATTAAATCTCTGCAAACAATGTTTATGATTTGAACATAAAGGACAAATGACAAATTTAAAACAGTAAACTAACACTCATTCATTGCAAGTATAGTATAGTATAGGTTCACAAACTTGGGGTGCACTCTCCCGGGGGTGGGGAGAGAAGACATGTCAATGTGGGAGTGGGGTGCGAGGTAGCTTCAACGCCTATGTTGAAAATACCCTAGCTCTATACCGTCAGACATGTTATTTCTCCTTAACCACCTCTTTGAGTTAAAACCCCTTATTCTAACATCACACATTTAGAGAGTTTCCATTCAGATAATGTTGTCACTACTGAGAAGTTGCAACTCTACAAATGTAAAATATCAGTAGAGCCCTGTAATTACTCGACGTAGCACTTCAAGAGCAAGCTTTGGAAATAAAAAATGATGCTGCTGCCAAATAAGATTTTAATAAAATGGATAAATCAAATTTGGTTCAAGTATTTCAAATTGTATCCCACTATATCACAGCAAATGCGCATGATTATATTCACCTGTTTCAATCACTCATTTGTGAGAAAGTGTTTTCAGCTCTCGTTGCAATAAAAACAAACTATCAAACTGAATTCGATATTGTTAATGAATACACTGTACACTTTCTAATAGCCAATCAAGAATAGAGAATCTTGAAAAAAGAAATGCTAGCTCATCCTTCCCAATGATTTTTTTTATTTCTTTTCACTAAATTTAAAGTTTGTAGCATTATAAGCAACATATATACACCTTTTTAGTAACAAAATCACAGACCCGGAGTGGTGGAGGACTTATTTTCAGGAGGGTGTGGTAAAAACAAAAAAAAACAAAAAATTGGGAACATCTGCAGTATAGAGTCATCTGAAATTAGAGCTGAAAAGGGCATGTAAAAATATCTCCAGAACAGAGTACTAAAACAACATGCACACCAATGGGAAAAATTCTGCAATTTAGGTTTCAAATGAAATAAATGTATAACATTATGAGAAATCGACCACAGATGAAGGCAGGAGGGGCATGACCAATACAAAAACAAGAACACTTTATAATATTTCAATAAAAAAAAAAGCTTGATAATGTTAGAAACAAAACATATAACAAGGGGGAAGATGTGTACATATCCAGATCTACCAAATGATTGATATGGTAGATCAGGATGTGCATACATCTTCCCTTTGCCATGTGTCTTGCTTCTAACATGACCAAGATTGAATAAAATCCTCTCGAGTATAAAACCGAGTGAGTCCATCCATAAAATATGATGTTTCAGCGGTCATAATTTCTGCCACCATTGTCAAGTGACATGTAAAAATATCTCCAGAACACATCACTTGACATTGTGTTTTATCAATGGACTCACTCAGCTAGCTATGTGAGACGATTATATTCATATTCTATGCTGAGAAAGCATCCAGTCTTACACGACTAAGGTAATTTACCAAAATATTATAAAGTGTTTTTTCATTTTTGTGTTCGCCCTGTCTCTCCTGGCTTAATCTGTGGTAAAAGACAGGTTATTTCTCCATCCTTTCATATTTCTGCTGCCTAATGGCAGTTTCATCATCAGCATTGAATTATGAGACATCTGGAACACACATAGCTATAGACACTAGAAAGACTGAAAGGAATGGTGACAAATCACCCTGGGTTCAAGGAAAGTGTTATCAAGCAACCGAAAATAAGTACACAATGCTTAACATTGTCAGCTTATGAAAATCTGATAATTTTATGTTCATTTTCTATAAATTATATGGATAATTCTGTATGTTAAGATAAAAATGTCACAAATCCTCATCCTAAAACTTAAAATGTAAGTCTGGAAAGAAAATTCAAGTTTAGATAAGACTTTCTTGTCTCTCTTTTCTCCTAGATCATGTGGAAAAATAATAAATAAATAAAATTTATAAACTCTATATTCAATCTGAATTTCAGACTAATTTCAGTACAACTGAAATTATGTTGCAACAGTTAAAGTGAAAAACCACGTATTAGGAGAGATTTTGGCTCTGCTAGATGTCAGATGATTCTTGGATTAATAAGTTTTTGACATTTTTCAGCCTATTAGTGAATAACATCTAGTTTAAGAATAATAATAATTAATAAATAAAAATTCCATTGAGTTCTTAAAATGAAAGTGATGTTGGCAAATCATTTCTAAGTATATATTAAACATTTGGAAAATTTTGCTCTATGTATGTACGTGTTTTTTCCGTGTCTCCACGCCGCAGGAATCCACTTCTATGGTAAGCGGTGCTTTTTCTCCTATGCAAATGTTTAAAATTATCCACTTTCAGTGCCTTTGTTTCCTAATATACATAAATTAGGAAGTGCTTACACTACATTTATCAACAACCAAAATAAACCACAGCATATGATTAAAAATACTGCTACACTGTGGCATTCATTCAAGAATTAGGAGTAGTGTATGGAAGTGAAAAGATGACCATGACCACAAACTGAACTTCAATTTCAGGCACAAGTGTGTGGGAATATTTTCTTTCGTAGATAAGGGGGGCGGAGATTGGAATAAGATACCAAGAGAAATGATGAATAATTTACCAAAAATGCTGAAAGAATTCAAAGTTTAAATTCCTAGAGGACAAAAGTAGGCAGGTACAGGAAAAGGGAAAAAATGGGTATGTACAAAAATTTCCAATGGGGCGTGTGGTCTATCACAGTTAAATTAATTAAAAAAATTAATATTTGCTTTATTATCACTATTAGCTGGTCCATGGATAGAGAAACAATTCCTTGCTAAAGCTGAAGTAAGAACTGTAGCAACCGAAAACACAAAAACAAATTCAACCAGAATGAAGTCTATACACAATCTCAAAAGTTTAAGTGATGACAAAAAGTTGTGTGTGTGTGTGTGGTTCACCCAGCCCTCTTCACTTTAGGTTTGGGAAGTAATAGGTTGATTTTGTCTACTCTTGTCCCTATTCATAATCCAGCTTAACGCAGCTTTTCAACTGGTTAAGAAGTGATTATTCCCCATTTGTGCGGCTGTTCAAATTTTAGGGGAACATTATCAGGTAATTAAAAACTGAACTAAATAATCAAAATAACTGACCAATTTAGAACCTAATAATAAAACTAAACAGTATGTCAACATTAAATTTGTGTAACAATAGACATACAGAAAAGTAAAATATGAATGACTGTACAAAAACTAAACAAGAATAAAAACAACTTCAGTTTGGGAACCTACAATCTAGATCAAACTATTCCAGCCAGGTAACATTGTCCTTGGTTAACAACTGTAAACTCCAAGAGCATTTCACACATAAGGAGATAAATTTGTCTGCTTATGGTTCAATTACAAGCCACTTAGCCCATCAAATGGAGCAAGAAAGGTGTTTCAGTGGATACAAGCAAGTTAGCACTGTGGGTTGGTTTCTTATTTCTTTAAAGAAGTAGAGTTTTGATTCATTTTTCCCATCCATGAAAATTTTAGTATTTTCAATGAGATACAAGAAGAGACAGGAAAAGGGCTGTGCACATCCGTTCAATAACTAAAGTAACAGACATCTTAAAAAGAGTCATGACCCAAAAATGGCAATGGGCCGGTCATGTTGCTCGCAAAAGAGATGAAAGATGGACTACGGTAGTGCTGGACTGGATACCGAGAAACCTGAAAAGAGCAAGAGGAAGACCCCCGGATCGCTGGGATAAGGATATACGTCGAGTTACAGGCGTGAACTGGAAGAGGGCGGCTCAGGATCGATCGGCCTGGAAAGAACTACAGCAACACTATGTAGAATTAAATTCTAATATATAGCTCATTAGGCTTAAAGAGGCTACATCCTGAAAAAAGGATCGATATAGCTGCAACAATAAATAAATAAATAAATAACTATGCTGTCACCATTCTGCACAATATTCACTGAAAACATGGATGGATTTAATACTGTTGGGTTATTTGTGTCACTCATTCATTCTTAACTCATGCTTAATCCCAGTTAAGTGATATATTTCAGAGCATACAACACCCCTTCACCTTTTTCCAGCAAGTTGTCTTTCAAATGTTGTTAGATTTTAATAAAATTTACAGCATTATTCTCTTAGTTAAATATGAATTTTCAAGACTGAAATGCACAGGTACTGTGACTACCATCTACATGAATACACAAGACCACATAAAAACATAATTGAACTGGACAGAATGACAGCAGCGGAATTTAAAACCAAGCAACATATTCTACTCCCTTCCCATCTGGTATGGCACAACATTGACAAAACAAACTGCTCAATTGCTTATTTTTCTTAAGTTCTAATCTCACATTTAACATGAAAATACTACAGAGAAATGTGGAACATTCTATTAAAGCAATGTACATTCAGATACAGACTGCAACAAAGCACATCACATGAAAAGTTTCGGCATTAGAAAACTCTCACAATTCTTGATATGTAGTCAATATATTCAAACAAGCACAGAGAAATTTCTAATATAAATCTAAAATTTTGCTGTCCCCTTCCAATGTATATTGAGATTACACAATTTTTGCCAGCTATTTACATAATCTCTCTCTGTTGCAATTTAAAATTGTTGCTCATGCCTATTTTTATTATTTTATATTGTGACATGAAGCTGCTTGCTCATACAATGTAGCAGACTTTTATTTACCAATGACAATTTTATATTTGGAAATTAATTAGAGATACTTCAAAGTGCAGTATATAATTTTAATAAGACGGCAGAACAACTTTATTTCATTTGAGTTAGCAAGACACCTGATGGCAAATACAGATGTGCATACACTGACACTCACCATGTCAATAAAATCTGAGAAGCCAAAGTGGACTTTGTGATGGTGGTGGAGAAACTATTGAGAAGATGATAATAGTTATGGGGAAATATCATCACCAGAAGTAGTGGAAAAAAGTAAAAGTAATAAAATTAAGATAAAAGATGAGTAAAAAAGTAAATATAACAAAAATATATACTACCACTTCCAGCGATATTTGTTTTCAGTACTTTCCCAACCAAACCTTTACAGATTTTATTCACGTGGTGTGCAACAGTGTACATACACATTTCATTTCCTCACCATGTGCCTCATTTACTCACATAAATAAGGTTTACTAATGAAATACTGTGATATGTGTGCGTCTTTTTGTGTTCATCGCTGGTCTCCTGCCTTCACCTTTGGCAAAGGGCTGGGATTACTTTCCCTATCCTTCCTTATTTTAACTTCTTAAAAGAATCTTCCCACCCATTATAATCATTAAAAAAAATTAATTATAAGAAATCCTCCAATAAAACAAAACTAATGGTATTCTCAGTAAAAGACATCATTACGTCAACTACTTTTAAAAAAATACAATTCAAAAATGTAATGGCCATTAGACCCTGCTCTTACTAATTATGATCCTTTAAATTAATTACCTTTTTGTCAGGGAGAGAAACACAGTAATTGATTACAAATTATTTTATTTTTCCTATGAATGTGGCATGTTTTGATGGGTGAAAATAGTTTAAATGAACTGTAATTTGATTTAAAAAAAAAGGAATGTAAATTTGTGTGTGTTTGACAAAAAAAAAAAACTATGAAATGAAAATCAAGTTACAGTTTATCAACAGTATGGTTATTCAAAAAGCTACCTATCATTTTAAAAGTATCACAAGATCAGGTAATATACATCAGAGGAAATACAAATCTACTTGCAACCAGGCAAACAGCACATAAATCTTCGTAAATCAATATAAAGCACTAAGTTCTGAATACTTTAACATGGAAACTGGACAGCACTGTTCGTAGATTTTTATCGCAGTAAAAGTATCTGAATTTTCAGATTCAGTTTATTGGGCAACTATAAGAAACAGCCAGCACTATCAGAAACAACCAGAGATATTGGACACAATTTGAATAGTTTCATAGAGTAGTTCAACCAGGAGACTGCTAATAACCATACAACAACTGGGGAAAGAGGCGCAGTTTCTTTCCAACGATGAGTGGCCAAACAGGCAATGACAAATGGTGAGTGGCAGTAAGATTTTGGGTCCAGAATACAGATAATCAGCAGAATTGAGAGAACGTATTTCCACTATTTACATTGTAGTGATGTAATTTAGTGTGGTGATTAGTTACATCACAAAACTGTGAGAAAGGTTAGAGGCAGTGAAAAAGTGTTTTGTTTAGTGAATGAAGAATTCTACAGAGAAACTGTATTTTAATATATATTGCTGCAAAATCACTCTACTACTGAAGAAGGGCTACAGGCTTGAAAATTTTGCTCTATGTTTGTACGCGTTTCTCCGTGTATCGACGCCGCAGGAATCCTCTTCTATGGTAAGCGGTAGTTTTTCTCCTATCCAAATTTTTAAGATATACATATATTTCTGATAGTTCTGGAAACATTTTTGTGAATAATATTGTGAGTTTCAGAGTAATTTTGATGCTGTGAAGCTGGTAATGAATTTGGAAAATTTGGCACAAAATGAAGCTGTTGATTGTAATTTGAAAATCAGAGATGTTAGGCTTGCTGCTTTAACATTTCTACTGCACCTGGTTGAGAAGGATAGGTACTTACAACCAGACACTGTTCGCGAGTTCAATTTAAAAAAAAAAAAAAAAAAAAAAAAAAAAAAAAAAAAAAAAGTTTCTTAGAGGTGTAAGAGGCTTAGAGGATCTGACAGAATAAGAATCAATCAAATAAGGAAAGTAAAAGATTGATAAATAAATAAAACTCTATGTTTATAACCAGCAAGAAAAGATATGAGAATATCAAACTAAATGGGTACAACATCTTCTGAGAAATATCAAGAGAACACAGAAATATAGGAAGACCAAGAATGGAAAAGCCAGAATAGTGCTAGGATCTACTTCATAATAAATAACAATGGTGATGAAGTACAAGATTCATGAACAGATAGAAACTGGAACGAAGAGGGCCAATAGTACTGAAAACGTGGCAGTTGGTCATGAAATTTGAAGATACTAATATGGCATCTGATTTGGCAGGCAAAGTCAGATCATTGTTGATGTATCTTCTCTTCCCAGATTATACAAATCTTGATACAGACTAAAATGTACCTGTAGTAGCAAACAATGATGTGCTGACTGGAAACATTATTTTAATCAGACTAGTCCCACTCCAACTTCAAACTGCAATGATGGCCAAGTAAATATATAAGTAATACTTTCCAGAATGTATTTCAGTATGTCTTAATGCAAAGAAAAGAGGGAATCTGCTACATCAAGGAATTAATAGAAGACTTGATCAAACCATCTACAAAGTTCAACTACTGTTATAATCTAGCAAAGAAAAAAAGATGGTTTTCTTTTCAGAGTGGCAGACACCGTTTCTTCTCTAGCCTACAGCAATCAGGTGTACTCTGGACAACATTGAGAACAAAATGGCCTTTCAGCTCTAAGTTATAACTAAAAGTGCACATTTACCAGACAATTCACCAACTGACCGTGTCTGAACATGATCATTATGTAACAAGCCTAAGCAGGACCTCTGACACCCGGCACCAAAGGTGTATATTTTGAATACAACCAGCGTGGCAAGCAATTTCTCTGGACACCAACTAAAGATATTGATTTGATATTACATACATCACCACAGTTAGGCTATACAAGAAATTGATTACTTTCAGCTGATATAAGTAGAAGTGTGCTATGTTATTACCACCACACCACACTTTGGAAGTCATCTTATTGGAAGAGAGAATGATTACTCAATGGACTGTGTCTTACATGGTGTTCAGAGAATACACTTTCAGCCTATGCCAAAGATCTTCTGCTTCAACAAGTCAGCAGAGCATTGCAAGCCTAACTTAGCAGTTAACACTCCACCTTAATTCCCCAAAACTCCAACATCGGTGGGAGTCTGCATATCATAAACTAGTCACAAGAAGATTGAAGGCAGTTGGTGTGACATGGATATTGTGGACCAGAGAATCTGTTGGGTAGACATTGCCCACTTCTTGTATGAAACATAGATAATCGCAATAGATAATGAGTTCTTTGTCCCTTTTGAATATCATTTGCATTAATATGGCATAACACTACGCAATGTACATGCGACAAGTCTTGCTAATCACCTGAGGGAAAACTGCAGAGTATACAAATCTGTTTGCACGCTCAACCAACCATAGTATATGTAGGTATCAGCATGATAAAAATTTAATTGGTAAAAACAGCCAACAGTACAATGCTTGCAGTACACACAAGTTCAAAATTCAGGGCAAAGACATAATCTAGTGCTGATTCATAAAACTTGGCAGGTCTACATCACTTTACACTAAAGGTGGCACATGTACAGCTGTGAGATTTGTGTACTGGGTTTATCCACGACAGCATCTTGTGGTGGACTTCATGAAATTGTACCATTAATAAGGTGTTATCTGATACCAAGAGGTAATTTATCAGTCTCAGCAGACTGAATTACCAGTCTGGTATTACCCTATCTGAAAATTCCCTGACTTCGCAGAGACAGTGATGCTAAAAGATAACTATGAAACATGGAACTTCACAAAAATTTGGCTGCTATTCTTGTACAGAGACAAACAAAAGACAATTTGTAAATTTATTTCAATTGAGATTTAAAGTACCTACCCCACTAGCTCTTGTGATTGCGGAACCATCATTGTGTTGAGCACCTGAGATTGGTTTAGCAGGTGTGAGATGTGGTTGTGAAAGAAATTTTCATCAACAGGACAGGCAGAGTAGAAGAGATGGTGATGCACAATTCCTAGCCACTAGATTAGTCCTTACAGCATCATTGGTGTCTAATTTCTTATTTTTTTATTTTGATTGTTATGGAAAGCACACTCTGGTTGCAATTTCTCTACGCACCCATTTTTCCCATTTCCTGTATCTGCCTACTTTCACCCTCAACAAATTTCAACTTTAAATTCTATCAGCATTTTTGGTAAATTACTAATCATATCTCTTGGTAATTTATCCCAATCCCTGACCCCTTTCCCTACAAAAGAGAATCTTCCCACACCCTTATATCAGAAATCGAGTGCCAGCTTGTGGTCATGGTTATTTTTACCCTTCCATGCACCTCTCCTAATTTTTCCACCAATATATTTGCACACCTCATCATTAATAATTCTCTTTACCCTCTTCCCCATCTTCCCACATATACTTTTTTTTTCTTATGGCTTTACACCTCATCGACGTCAAGGTTATTAGAGGCGGGAAAGGACTGGCAGCAAAGAGCGAGAAGAAATTGAAGGAAGCATACCGGCATTTGCCTGGAGTGATTTGGAAAATCCAAATCTGGATGTCCAGATGTGGAATCGAATCCACATTCTCCTGAATGCAAGACCAGAACATTACTGCTCACCAACCATGCTCGGTCCAGTGAATCCCATTCCAGCTCTTTCATCAAATCCGTTACTGACTGTGTTCTGCAGTAATTTTCAGAGACAAATCTAACAGCCATTTTCCTGTATTTGCTACCAAAATGAGTGTCCCATACTTGAACTTCATATTCAAACAATAGTCTGATCAAAGTTTTGTAATCCAATTTCCTTACTTCTCTAATACATCCCCTCATCACTCTCTCTAAAAAGCGAAGTGTCTGAAACCTTTTCCAACCTATATGTCCAATGTGTTATACCCAATTAAACTTGTTATCAAATGTTATGCTGAGGCATTTACAAAATGTCCAATAAGCAATTCTTTCCCCACCTTATAATCATAATAAACCTTTAGTTTCTTTTTTTTTTATCTGTGTACCTAATAAGCCGACTCTTCTTTGCATTTATCTTCATCCCACATTGATCTACCAAGCTATATATCCTGTCCAGATCACCCTAAAGCTGCTCCAGTCTTCTACAGTTTTGATCCTGTTATATAGCATTACACCATCTGCAAACAACCTAAGTTCTGAACAATTATTCATTAGAATAACAGCAATGGTCAAAATAGGCTACCCAGAGACACTCCCATTTTCATTTCCAATTCTTTGATATTGCATTTCCTACCCTACATTTTTCTTTCTGCCTTTTAAGAATTTTTCTACCCAAAAAATCACTTTTTTATCCACTCTGATAATTTTAACCTTATTTAACACCATTATATGGCTCAAATTAGGCATGAATGGATTGACACCAAGTTGTACCTTTTCTCTTATTTCATATTAATTCATTCATTTATACACAACACTTAACACAAACCCATCAGTCACCATCAAAAACAGGAACACTTTCACACACTTTCATCATTGGGGAATGCGAGATGAAACCATCCCAGTTTAAGACAATATCTTGGAGGACTGATTTACCCAAATGCCTTGAGGTATTTATGAATTAAAGAAGAAAAACAGAGCAGCTTTACAAACTCTTAGTCAACTGTAAACAAAAGTTTCATTTCTACAATTTTGTCTCTAATTCTTTTCATCCGTGCCTCGTTTTGTATTCTTGAATCACCACTATTCATGAACATTCTATCTTTATCATACATGCAATAACTTTAATTTCAGTAGCAATGGAGCACACATGCTCTGGTGGCAACATCCGTACACCCCTTCCTTCACATCATGATTTTTCACCATCCATCTACTTTTGCCATTTATTTTTACTGTATTTCAGTTTTTTTGGTATATTATTCATTTCCCTTGGGAATTTATTCCAGTTCCCGTATCCCGTAGCTATTACAAATTTTCCACTGCCTTTCACCTGAAATCAATGTACGGTGGGTGAATGGGAATGCTCTCATCTCACATTTGGAAGTAGGTGGGATTGAATCCCGGCCATCCAGATTTGGTTTTTTTTATGGTTTTCCCTAATCATTCCCGGCAAATATTTGGATGTTTCCTTCAAATCATCATGGCTAAATTCCTTCCCATTCCCTGACCCAAATCCTTTCCTGTATTTAATGAATTCAACGAGGTTCAAAGCCATGATCATATCTTCCAATCCATGAACTACTCCCAATCCTTCTGCCAATACCCTTCCAACTCCTCAATTTAATAATAAGATTTTTTTTTTTTTGTTACCACACTGTTTCACAAATATAAAAAGTAAACATGCATGGTACTATTGGCCACGTGATCCCAAAGGATTGTTCAGTCACCGTGTGAAAGGAATATTATCTACATCAGACCCTTCATGCTTGTTTGGCTTTATTAGATTCTCCATAATATCCACTGGATTTATTTACAGTGTTTTAGTCTGTTTATTACTACTTACGAGGCAGCTCCACCTCCGATTTTTTCCTTCCCATCCCAGAATGATATTTCCTAATGGGCTTGTGAAACCAATTACTTAGTACCTCTGTCTTTTTTCAAATCCACAGTAATTTCTTCCACATCCTTATCCACGACTGTCTTCATATCTTCCCTTCCCATCAGTTAGCAACTCCATGATCCCCCTGCAACTATAACATTTTTCATAAACCCATCTTCAGCACCCCTCTTTGCTGCTATTAATTCCTGGTTTACCAGTTTCAACCTTACCTGCTACCTTGCTGTCTCTTTTTTGTGCTCTCTTCTTTAGACTCTTTACCTCCCTATTACAGTAAACAGTTATACTGTACTTATATTTATTTTTTTAATAAAAATTTCTTCCTCCATTCTTATCTCCTTGAATTCGTTAAACTTCTTTCCTCTGTACTGGTACTTTTCTTCCAAATACTGAACCTTTAAGTATCTTTTTAATTCTGTGACATGTGCCCTTTTTTAACTGTACTTTTGCCACTGGTTTACTAAACCCTCTAATATCCATCATAACTGTTAGACAATTATTTATTCCTTCTGTAACCTGAAACAACATAATCTTATCATCAGGCTTTATTAAGAAGAATTCCAACATGTTTGCATCCCTTGAACTCTGCTCTACTACTTGTGTGAAGCTTCCTTCACTAACTTTTTCATGTTGTACTGCCTTCAATATTCGTATAGGGGGACTTCAAGGGTAGAATCAAAACAAGAAAGGACCTAGAAAAGAGACTATGGGTAATAATGTCACATTCAACATATATAATGAATTACAATGACCTTATTTTGAGTTAACTGCTGCTGCTGCTTATTACCAATTATCAAAGTTGTAAATATATTAGGTTCATTCACATACACTAACATGATAACATGATTTACAACACTAATATGTCAGTTTACAACAAAATTATTGATAAACTTTCAATACCCTATCACATCAATACACTACAACTGAACAAGCACATAACAAATTTCATCTAAATTTTAGTATTATTATCTGATTCTGACACTGAAATTCTACTCAAACACACACACAGCTGGCATGATTTTTAATCTTTAAGAAAGATGAAAAAATTGTAGCATCTAAATTACAGCAGGGGGAAAAAACACAATGACTTACATTTCTGGCCCCTTTCAATGCTCAAGTAAAACTGCCTCCAAGACAAAAACCAACAAAAACAAAAACAAAAAGGAAAGGGAACATTCTCAACAGCTAAATATGCATAGAGGCAAGTGCTAAAGCCAAGATCAAAATTCTACACAAGTCACAGAAACACTAATGTGACCAACCAGGAGTATCAGCAGTAGCAGTTGTTGCTGTAGTGGTCGTTCGCGAGGATATAAAATTCCTGTAACAATGACCACAGTTCAAAGGCAGAGTAAATTGCACATTTTAGTAGTGTTCAGATTTAACAAACGGAGTCCACTTCAAAGTATAGATATTTGATAGCGAAAAACATTATATTAACATTAACTGCATTTATAAAATAAGTAAGTTTCTTCTTGTAAGATAAAAAAAATTTATGGCAGTTTTCTACTGGAATCCCCCCCCCCCCCCCCCCCCCCAGCTTCCAGTTGCATCAAGATGTTGCATCTCTAGGACATTTCAAAACTCCAATTCTTTGCCCTTACTCTCAACTTGAAAATGAGGGCAGAGAATTGGACCCTTGAAATGTTCCACGAGTGTGATTTCTTGACACGGCTGGAAGCTTGAAATTTTTTTTATCTTGTCTCTTCTTGTTCACCAGGTTCGTCTGTAACATCTACACAAGCTTATGTGAACATAATAACTTGCACTAAACCTGCAAAAGCATCACACACATTTGTTTAGTTCTGCCAGCTTAAATTTAATTTGCAAAGGAAACCTTTTGGTGAAAAGTTAAACAGTTCACACATTGGTTTCATATTACACACACTCACAAGAACTGATACCAATACAAAAATGAATAATATAAAGAAATTCAATACCATTCACTCTGAATTCTTTATTCAAACTGAACCTAAACAAATATAGCATTGATTACAAAAAATGTAAATATATTCCCCGGCAAATAATTTACAAACATCACTCTGATTCTTTACAGCATGTGAAGTTTTTTAGCTTTTACTTTTACAAAATTAAAAAACTACTTTGTGTTTTCATGCAGTTTGGCAAGGAGTTTCTTTAGAATCAATAGTTTAATCATTTTTATATCATATATTCCTATACTTATACTGTGATGTTGATATTTTCCAGCCAAAATAGAAATTGCTGTTTGTGGTAATAATAATCATAATGAAAAAAATTTCACTCGAGTATTCATAAGCAATTCTTTCAGTTAATAATTCATTATCCTTACTGAAAATTCCAACTACGGCAATATGACAAACAAAATGTTGCTATTTTGCAGATAGTGATAATTAATAGCATCAAAAGCTGGCTATCCTACCCAGTTATAACACTTTACATATACAGAATATTTTGGTGGAATTACAGGGTTGCCAACATAATGATACAGTATTTTCTTTTAAAACTTAATTATAATCATAATTTTTTTACAAAAAAGAGATGTAGTAAAAAAGAAAATTATCTAAGTGTTCTCGGTGAATCACATTATTGATGAGACTGACCACCACTGTGCCTGGTAAGGACTTTAACATGAATTGTGATAATGCTAATTACTTTATATCACCTATCTACCATTGTGTTGTTACAAGCCTAAAATTTTAGTAGTCACAGTTATTTTATTTGTGTCATCCACCCCTACACCCTATGAAAATCTTTTAAGGAGTACCGAAAGAAAATTATCACAAGGATTTAGATCTGGAATACTGGGGGAACAGTTCTGCCCACATTATAATAAATCAGTAAGTCGAATTGTTTTATTTGAAAGAGAGAATTGCATTTAAATCTGTGCACAAAAATGCCTTCGCAGCATATAAAACAAACACCTTTTTTGTTCAGCATTCTATTGTTAATATTTCTTTGCAGGTTTATCTGGTATGAACTGGAACATCCCTAGTGTACTCAGAGAAATCAAGAACTATTTTCCACACTTTATCTACAGCATGTTCTACAGATTTGTAAAACGTTGTACCTGGGATATTCTTGGCTGTGGAAGGTTATAAGAATTATAGTGGGAGGGTCAATTAATTGGTCTTTGACTCCCACCTTAGGAGTGTCGAGTACCGCTGAGGAAGGATACACATCCAATTATCACAATATTTTATGTGTTTATGGAAGGGAAAGAGAAATTATAACCAACAATTACCAAAAATGAAGGGAGGAGGGAGAGCAGCAGCAACAAAAAACATAATTCACATATGTACACACACACATACATAAAAATAATATTTTGGAGAAAGCACTTTTTTAAGAAAATATAAACATGTGACTGAGCACATGCAAGTGTTTACAGTCAACAGAGCCACATGTAAAATGGAATACTAACATCTGTTAACAGAATCCTTTGGTATGGTTAAGATTTCCTAAAAACCTACGCGTAAATGAGATCCATTTGCTCCAAAATCCTCCCTCTCAGAACTTGTTTCAGCAGACTACCTAACCTCAGTCAACACAAAGTCCACAAACATAGCCTTACTCATCTCATCAGACAGCCCTCAGGCTCTCTCCCATGCAACAGACCCCATATGCAAAATACACCATGCCACCATCTCTTTCACCAACCCCTTCACTGGGAAAAGCTTTCCATCACAGGACAAGCCACCTGTGAAACCATTCATGTAATACACCAGTTAACTTGCAATCACTGCCTGGCTTCCCACGGAGGTTTAACCACCAATCCACTAAACATAAGAATTAATTGCCATCAAGACAGAATTCACCCAGAATCCAAAACACCTATTAGCTGTCAATGCCATCTCCCATGACACCAGTAATTTTAGTTCTTATTTCACAGTCTGTGATGTCAGAGTCCTCCCAAATAGCAGCAGTTCCTCTGAACTCAAAAGGTGGGAGCTTGCCTACCAATACAAACTGGGCACAACGCAACCACATGATCTCAATTTAGGATAATACACTTTCATTATTTTTCCTTCCCTCCATCCTATTCTTGCTACTATCCCTACTGCTAAGCAGAGGTGATGTTTAACTTCATACCCTTTTTTACTTATAGCTTTACGCCTTGTCGACATCCGAGGTCATTAGTGGCGGGATGGGACTGGGACAAGGAACGGGAAGGAATTTGGCCATGGCCTTTTGAAGGAAGCATCCCAGCATTTGCCTGGAGTGATTTGGGAAAACCATGGAAAACCCAAATCTGGATGCTCAGATGAGGATTTGAACCAGCATCCTCCCTTTAATTTCATAAATGCTTTGGTTTAATGTTCTTTTTTATTATTTTATTTTACTTTTGCATATTTATATTTATTTTATTATTTTATTTTGATATATGCTCTTTTCGCCAGATTATTCTAGAATTTTTAGTGTTTCTCAATGCTTGGGAATTAGCTTCAAATCACGAATCCCTTTCCTCTGTTTGAATCCACTCCCACCATGTTCTTTGTTTAACAGTAACTCTGTGAGGCAGTTTCCAACAACACCCACCCTCTCCAATGTTTTCTTGCTGATGAAGGTCTAAGACCCTAAACTTTTGATGTCACAGTGTCTGTTTCGTATGTTCATGTCACACAACTATCATTTAAAGTAAGTGGTTGTTCATTGCCATCCTAATTTAAATACATATTGTTAGGAAACAAAGGCATTATAAAGCAGATAAATTAAACATTTGGATATGGGAAAAACCACCACTATCAAAGTTATAGACTGTTGTGGTTCAAAACATGGAAGAACATCTACACACACAGAGCGTTGAAATTTTCAGGCTCAGCCTTGCTCCCTATCTTACTCTATTGTTGAAGAATGTGAATTAAGGTGTGACTCTCAAATCCACCCTGGTTACCACTGATATCACATTCCTGAACACAGCTATCATTCACTGCCATGATCTTGGTGATTAAAGTTCATGAGCACGACCATCAATTTTTTCCCTCTCTCTCTTGCTCACCTGATCCTCAACACCACCATCCCCCCAACTTCTGCACATACCACAAGGTCTCTGGAACTTGTCCATCTACTCAACCGTTCAGGTAAAACAAACCAATCCTCATTTCGATAGCTAACATCTTGAATACACTAAATTTTCATCACCCTGCAATTTCTGGATTACCTCTGACATTATCCCTCAGTTCATCTACCTCTTATATATATGAAAAGCCTTAATAGATATTTAAAGAGAATTAGGGCTAAGACCTGAAAATTTCAATACTCTCTGTGTTCACGTTTGTTATGTGTGTACACGCCACATAGCCATCATCTTAAACTAATTAGTGGCTCATTTCTATTGAAGGTAGATCAAGTGAGGGACATAGAATAGATGCCTCTTTCATAATCTAGAAATTACAGAGTAACGAAAGTTTAGTGTATTCTAGACATTAACTATCGAAATGAGGATTGGTAGGTCTTATCTGAACAGTAGAGGGGATGGAATCATGACACCCTGATGTTAATAAAAACGGTTTATGCTTGGGAGTACAACAATGTGAAGCTGAGGATTAAAGGCTATTTTAGAGACTGAAGAAAATTCAAATTATGAATTTAATGTATGTATTTTTGCAAAATGAGGTGTTTGATAGATATTTTTTCAATGAAATCTGCTCAGCCAAGGGAGAAGTATGCACTTGAGGAAGCCATTTAGATATTTAATGAAGTGCTTCAGACCTTGTGGTTTGTGCAGTGTTGAAAACCAGGTGAGCAAAAGAGACAAGGAAAAAATGATGGGCAGACTGCTCATGGCAGTGAACAGTAGCTGCACTCAGGGATGTAACTTTAATGGTAACTAGGGTGCATTTGGGAGGATGTTGTTGTTCAGTCAAATTTTAATTGATCAATGGATTTGAATGAAATTTGGTACGGAGTTAGGAAATAGTGGGGGTTAGCACATAGCATACTTTCCATCTCATAGAAACGAATAGTTGTTTTAGGAATTTTGTTATCTCCATTTACATACTGCCTCTGCTGATATTTCACACTGCAATTTCTGCTCTATGCTTATTACAGATATAGTATACACTGATTTTCTACTTGGAAGAGAAACTTCATTTACAGCAGGACAACATTAGGTGCATGAACTAATCCAAGATTATATGCATTAACTAGCCTAAGACTCAATGATTTTACATTTCAAATTATGGCACGCAAGGTCTTTTCATAACTTTTACCTAGCGCTCAAGTTGGCCAGAGAGAAAAAAAAAAAAAATATACAGAAAACTTTACATTGTAAGAAATATATGATATACAAAGCATCAAAACACAAGCACTTGATAAAGAAAGTTTTATTTAAAATAATGTTAAATTTTATGTGGGGGTACCCAAAAATAACTGGAATAGCATTGCCATGGGCAGAGCTTGTGTAGTACATGTTTCTGCTAATAGGTGTTTATAGCGCAACTCATTGTCATTCAGTGCCACCTGTGTTGTTAATCTGGCTTGTTCTGCTAATCTGCAGTGATTGTTTTTGCTAGCACTGTTTTGTTATTGTTTTGTTTTTGATGATGGCAAGATTAAGTGAACAACATGCAGCTGTGAAATTTTGTTTTATACTCAGTAAAAATGCTGCTGAAACTGTTTTAATGTCAAAAACAGCTTACAAAGATAACACTATGGGAAAAAATCATGCGTAAGAGTGGTTCACTCAGTTTAAAAATGGTGACATGTCAATTGATGACAAATCTCGTTCTGGACGTCCATCAACTGCCTGAACTGACGAAAATTTTCAAAAAATTAAAGAGCTGGTGATCCCAGACTGTCGGCAGACAATTGATCAACTATCAGAGATTAGTGAGTTATCTTGGAGCTTGGTTTAGCCAATTTTAACCGAAGATTTAGGGATGAAAAGGGTTGCTGCCAAGTTTGTTCCTCAGGCTCTGACTGACAATCAAAAAGAATGTCGAGTTTAAACATATTGTGCTTTGAAACAACAGCTTGAAATTGATCCATATTTTCTGTCAAAGGTCATTTCTGGTGATGAGTCATAGTGCTATGGTTACAAACCAACAGTCAAGCCAATAGAAGATGCCATTGTCACCCTGTCCTAAAAAAATGTCATCAAGTCAAATCATACATCAAAACAATGCTCATTTGCTTTTTTAGATGCCAAGGGCATAGTTCATTCAGAGTTTGTTTCCCCACATCAGACTGTCAATCTAACCTTTCATTTGGAAGTTTTAAGAAGATTACACAACAATGTTCATCAAAAAAGACCCCATTTGTGGCAGACAGGAGAGTGGTTCTTCCACCACGACAATACACCTGCATACACAGCTGTCTCTGTTAGGCAGTTTTTGGCTAAAAAATGGCAAGGTTCCACCGTCCGATGCACCTTACTCGTCTGACACGTGACCATGCGACTTTTTCTTATTTCCATGCATGACAAGGGGCATGAAAGGACGCCAATCTGACAACATTGAAGAGGTCTATACCCTCGTATATGCAAACAGTGGTAACTATGTGGGGTATTTATTTTTCCACAGACATTCAATTCTGTTGACAGAATGTGGAATTGACAATGAAAGATTTACATTTTCGCAGCATGTCTTAAAATTAGTATTTTTTTTTTTATTTTTTATTTTTTAAGAAAGTTATTCAATCTGCTGACAGATTGCAGCACTAAAATTACAGAAAATATATAAATTTACTTGTTAAAGTAAACTTTTTAAATTATGATTAGTTACTGGTGTTACACACAAATAATACCCAAACAAATGAAATCAACATTATCTGCTACAAAATTCACAAACGCATTACAGATTCAAAATTATGGAAACATAACTAAACAAGAAATCTTACTGCATGAATGATCATAAATGTATAAAGAAATTAAAGTACAATTAAATGCTCGCTTTGTTTTATTTTTGGTTCATTGAAATTCTAATAGTTAAGTGCTTACCCAAATCATTTAAGAAATCTGCTTGCATTTAGATTTTAGACATCCATGTGAACGAAGTCACGG
The DNA here is from genome assembly GCA_031002005.1 of Vandiemenella viatica. NCBI lineage: Eukaryota > Metazoa > Arthropoda > Insecta > Orthoptera > Morabidae > Vandiemenella > Vandiemenella viatica. The sequence goes on along the minus strand of JARYHS010012519.1, from coordinate 144,907,629 downwards.
GCAAAAGCTAGTATTCATTTAAATACTTATAATTCAAGCGTAGATATTCATAAACCATTTACTGCCTAGTAAGAAAGGAAGTACATACTTGCTTCGTTCATGAAGTGGAATGATACGGGCATTTCCCTTCAAAATGTGAACTTCTTTCACATGTCTTGCTAATCGCAAAACATTAGGAAATGGAGGCATCCCTTTCCGCAGTCTCATGCAACCTCGCCACTGGCACTGATATTCCGTATCTGTAAAAATCGTTTTTGAAACTTAGGAAATTTATGAAACACCAGTAAGATCAAAAACACTACATGGAAAGTTTGTTGAGAGATTAAAGTTGTTGTAACCAGTAAAATTCACTATAAACAATTCTCTTCTAGCCCTCTATAACTCAATCAAAAAATAACCTGATACAATTAAAGATTCTATACAGCAAATACACAGAGACCTAATAAAATACAGGGCGTTCGCCGGGAAACGCAACCCACTGTTAGCGCCACAAGGAAGAAACTGCTCCCGGCGAGCGAGCGGTCAGCTTCCGGCATTGTTCGACCGTCAGCCGCGGACTATTTCATAATAATTACGCTTCATAAACTTGTATGTGCTAAGCATTTAAATGTGACGTAATTCGTTAGCTTACCTTATAAAAGATGCTGGAAGTGTTGACCCTCTTGTGTAATGCACATTTCACATCTTCTGAACATATTTCGAGACACACGCTGCCCTAACTGACTTAATGATTTTTTGGGTGACTGTTCTAGTCGAAAAGCGATATCGTCAATTTTCTCCTCTGTGAGAATACGGTTGACCGACAGTCTCTTTTTGTTAAAAAATGAACCCGTTTCTCTTACTTGTTTAACCAGACGCAGAATTGTTGATTTAGCTGGCAGTAAAGCGCCAGGAAATTCGCGACGAAATTTACTGCGACACTTTTTAAACGACTTCTTCTTCACATATGTATTGTAGAGAAATATTCTTTGTTGCAAACTATAGCGTACCATAATTTTACTCACACTCAAACACGGTACAGATTAGTAAGAGTATGAAGCCCCAAACCAGCCAAACCACAAAGAAACGTTTATTCACAACACTGATTAATAAGAGACTGAAGTCATAAACTAGCTACAATGCAAAGAAACCGTTCTTAACAATGTAAGGGTCCCATTATACTGTGTCACTGCACTGTTGGGGCAGCGGAGGTGTTAAACAGTGCGGTGATTCACGGTGCCGTGTGGCGGGAGCTGCTGGCTCCACTGACCGAGCAAGTTGCCGACGGCAACAGACTGGGAGGGTAGCGTTTACCGGCGAATGCCCTGTATAAACAATATTTTGTAAAAAGAGAGAGAGAGAAGAAAAGAAATAAACCACACACTTTCCTCACCACAATACAATTCTGAAAATAATATGAGTAATTAATAACCTGATCAGGTTGAGAAATTGACATTTTATGTATTCAGGAAATCCACAAAATCATATAATTTCAAAGATGTTACCTATCATATCCAATGTAATATCAAGTACTGCAAAGCATTATAAGAGTAAAGTTCAGTAGAATATTTTTTCTTTTGTTCCTGTCTTTCGATTTCTTACATTCAAAAATTAGGTCTGTTACCATTACAACTTATAGCAGCCTACAGGCATGTACACACTATGTCATCTGGCAAGACAAGGCCATATGGTAAAGTCAGTTGGTAAAGCCAGATGGCTCCGCTGAGAATTCAATGCATCCACATATGAAATAGCGTTCAGTCACAAAATGTTTACCAACAAGGATTTGTTTGTTGCCACAGCTACAGCAATAATACTCTAAAGTGAACTGCATAGTGAACCACACAGATGACGGTTTTGATATGTCCCACTCTCCAAGGTAGATCCAGATCGTTACTGCAACTTTTTCTGAATGTTGAATAGTATTTCTCAAACTCTTCACAACTTGACAGGGTTGAAATCACTAAGAGTGAAACAGAAAAGTCTTAGGTTCAAATTCCTCCGATAAGTTCTATCACAGAAGTTGAATGTTGGTAAAATTTACTAAGTATGAAAGTTTCCTCACTGCAAAACAAAGTGTTTGGAGTGTGTCTAGCAAACCGAGTGCAGCAGAGTTCATAAAACGGCCCCCTTCCACACTGTATAGGTCGAGAGAACGCCTGGAGAAATGCTGCCCTCTGGTGGCTGAAATGGTCCCTTGTTCTAACGCTGCATTATTTTTGTAATATCTTTTGCAAACATTGCTGTCTATAATTTCGTAAGTCCTTCAAAAATTTATACATATCAAACGATTCCATCTAATTTTCTGCTTTATTTGATGTATGATTTAGATCTGTGACTATTTTCCTTTAGAAGTAATAATGAACAACTAGTTATTGCATTGCAACTTTCCTCCCTTCAAGTGAATCCTTCAGATTTCAAAATACTCTATCTTTCATAAATGGGATTTTCACTGTTCTTCCTTAAATCTTATGCTCTTTTTTTCGTATTATTATTTCACTTTTAGAATAGCTTTAAATTGTGACTTCATTTTTGGCACATGTTGCATTATTCAAGACTCGTTATCTCGGATTCCATTTTTCATTATTTAAAGTATTTTTATCCTTTTACCGTTATCATTTTATGATTTTACTTTTAATAAGTTTTCATTAAAGCCTATTTTAATTCTGAAAGCATTTTAGTTTAGAACCTGAATTTCTTTACTTGTCAAAAGAACATATTTATAATTTACCTACAATTTCTTTACATGTTGACAAGACATTGCCATTATTAGTTTTTATTTATCTATTTAAATATAGGTCATTTCTTTATTGGTTCAAAAATGTATTGTTCTTACACTGGCACTGGCCGATGACTCCCGCTAATAACTGCTAATAACCACGTGTTTCATAACACCTTAAAACTGAACCTTTAAATAAAATTTTCTGACCCTGCATCCATTACATCAAACGGCTTTTTTTAATCATAAAATCTGTGGAAATGTTTTTGACATTATTCATTCTAGTTTTTGGTTCAACTCCATGATTCAATACTGACTTCAAAATTCCCTCAAAATTAGGTTTATGGTTACACAATCTGTTTGCAATGCTAAAGGCTTTAATTTTTACCTTCATTCAACTAATAGGAAGCTATTTCTGTATTGTAAGGTGCATCCACTAAGCATCAATAGTGATTTCACAAGGACTAAAAGTAACAATTTGCCAACTGCCAAAATCCCAGACATATGATGTGTTACGTATTTGGCGATGTGCAGGCCACTAAAGCAGTGGTATCCATCATTCTTCGAAAAAGGCTTGTACGAACCTTGCCACATCTGGTTGGGCATCATAACTAAAATATGGCATGTAGAGCTGCCTGCAGGAGAGCAATGCCTCGGGCTCTAAAGATACGCAGGAGGCGAGATCACACGATATAGCCACTGCCACCTCAAATGTCAACGCAGATATGTCCAAAATTGTTGCAAAGGTCCAATGCTGATCCAACATTGTGGGCAAAGCTGTATTGTTGGTTACGCCCATGAGGAAAAGACGGCCATAATCCCACACTGTGGACACACTGGTTGGTCCGGCACCCACTTGTTGCTGTGTACGACCCTCTTCTCTGCACTGCTTCCACAACACATCACTGTCGTAGCAACGTACCCTATATGAGCCACAATGTTGTGACCTGACAAACATGTTTTCCCAGAGACCAATCATTCTGTCACATTCATACTTATTTACATGCTGATACTGTGCCATTTGATGCAGATAAGGCATACTACCACTTTCTCGCACTTTTCAAATTTGTTTGTCAGCTATGCACCAATTGAGGGTGGCGTAACATTGATCTATCCAGTCAAACCAAATAGGTTGCTTGCTGAGCCTATGTGCACTCAATCTCTCTGCAATCTGAGTCACTTGTTATCGTTCCACTGTTCTACACACCCTCTGATTTTGGAGCGATTCATACCTTTCCTTGTGGGTTTTGCAATTTTCACAAACAGTGGTGCATATGACTTAGTACGTAATTATAAATAATAAAGGAAAGGGAAATTAACCCATCACATACCAAAGTTGACGGCTGTGATGAGAGAAAACACAAAAGGTAGACATACAAATACATAATATTTTGGTATTAACCTTTTTCAAGTAGTATAGAAACGGGCCATACTTTCTCTACTACTAGAAGAAGGTTAATACCAAAATATTGAATATTTTTGTGTCCGCCTTTCGTATTTTCTCTCATCGCAGCCATCAACTTTGGTATGTGATGGGTTAATTTCCCTTTCCTTTATTATTTATATTACCTAGAAGCCACTTCCTATTTCTTTAGTTTCATCATTAGTATTAGTATGTATTTAAACATTCCAAAACCATGTTCAGCTTCAATTTTGAGCTTGAGTTTGAATATCTTCCAACAACATTGAGTTGTTGCATATAAAACAAAAACCAAGGATGCACCAGACCATACCTGCAATACAGTATCAAGCATGGTCGGTGATTGGTAACTCTCTTGGCTTTCATTAGTATGTATTTAAACATTCCAAAATCATGTTCAGCTTCAATTTTTGAGCTTGAGCTTGAATATCTTCCAACAACATTAAGTTGTTGCATATAAAACAAAAACCAAGGATGCTTCAGACTGTACCTGCAATACAGTATCAAGCATGGTGGGTGATTGGTAACTCTCTTGGCTTTTCATTCGGAATAACCTGGGTTCAAACTCTTATCCAGCCATCCATATTCCGGTTTTCATGGTTTCCCAAAAGGGGCCATCCGTAAATTACATCATACCTCTAAGAGAAGGGAGAGGGTCAACAAAATGCGACATCAAGTGAAAAGTTGGGGGGATGAGTCATAAGCTCTGTGATGTCATGTATCAATTTTTGGCATGTGGCAGCCGCACGAGTTTATGCTCACTGTACTTACGCTGTCGCACATTGGCTGCCTTTGACATACACCGAAAGGCCAGTACTGCCTTTGAGGCTTTAACACAACATGACTTACACATCTTTGGCCTATATCGTTCATCACACAAAACCACTAACCAACACAAGCAATAAGAGGCAACAAGAGGTTGTGCCCATCACAAAGATTCATCCTCAAATAATTGCAGCTAGAAGTGACAAGGAAGTTCTTTGTTTGTTAAATGATGATGATGCTATATAGTTGGATGAGGGACATGTTGACACATCGAAAGTTCAAGACATTTGTAAAAGAGATACGTTAAAAGCAAACCTGCAGGTGCAGAGGCAAAGTAGGTCTGCACATGTCCTGAAGTTTCATTGACACAATGATCTATGCAGTCTGCCTGTTCTTCAAATTGCCAGTCACATGTGTCCCAGAGACACTCATACACAGGATCAACAGCAGGATTGCCAGTATTAGTTCCTCCAGAGGCTGGGGTCGGTGAAGGACAGTTTTCACTTTCTAGCCTTGCTGCAGTTTCTTCATTTACTTTGGCAGCTCTCTCTTCCCATACTTGCTTCTCCTGAGCAGGCAGGTTACGCCACTGCAAGTTGATATAAGAACAAAACTCACTATAAACTGCTAACATAGTTTATAATGAAGGTTTAATGATGTTTCATGCATCTGCTTGTAAGTGAGATTGGCTGTAACTCTTAACTTTAGGTTGAGAAGATTTTAAATAGTAATTAACTTTATATTGCTTTAAAATTGTTGGTGATAATATATAAATAACTACTTAATTTTATTTCTTTTTCTTAAGTACCTCATTGCCAACAATACGGCTGATTTCCCCAAAGCTTGAATCTGGATGATTTGCTTGTACTGCTCGTCGTACATCTCCAGAGTAAAGAATATATCCTGTGACCAGCTTTTTGCCTTGGGTTTTCTGAAACCAAATGATAAAGTTCCACATGATTTAATATATCTTGAAACTCATTTTCAAGAAATTAGCATTATAATGCTGCACAAAATTATTTATGAATTCAGAAAGGGAGAAATACACTCATTTTCTGAGACTTAATATTCAAGAATTATTTAAGACAGGAAATTGATCAAGACATTATTTTTTTTTAAAACTAACAAAAATATCAAAATCTTCATTACAGGTCACTTAAGAGTACTAATGATTGTGTACGGAATAAAAGCTCAGGATTTGTTGAAAGGTAAAAGGGAAATATACATGGAATGGTACAGAAAATGTGCACAAAAAAGAATGGTAAATAAGAAATGGGTAAACTGCTCAAGCAGATTGGTTGGTTTCATGCAGGAACAGGGGGTTTCAGCTGTCACTAACACACTAACTGACCTTCTTGGCAACAGGTGTTGCTGATGGCGTAGTTATATCCCCAGATCCTACGGACGGTGGACCACCATCTAATGAATCCTCTGTCATCACCTCAGGATCACCTGCAATCTTGGGCAGCAATGGTGATTGGTCCTATGTGCAGCCAAACACTTCTACTCATTCTTTATCAAATAGGTATGTCAAGTCAAGCATCCAGTTTCACTAATACTACCAACCACCAAATAATGGCACAATGAGGCAGAAGGAGAGCAGATGAGCTTATTTTGTTTATGAAAGCTATATTTATTTTATTTTTTGTTGATAATGTTGAAAGAAAGGAGCAGCTGTCAGTATTATTTGAAAGAAAAAAAAAGAAAGAAATCAATCTACGAAATCCAATCGGAAAGATAGTGTTAAGGAAAAAAAAGTTTTTATATGCATTACAAAATCATAGGAAGCAAAACCATGAAATTGTCTATATGTATTTACAGCCTGAATGTAGTGTTTACATGAGAGTTATATGGTTTCAAAATAATTCTGCAACAAGAGATGTTACATGACATCAGATTTTCTGACAAAGTAAAACAAACTCAATACTGACACAACATTTACGTCACCAGGAAAATTACAGCTATAGAAGAACTGCATACAACATGAGGATTACATATTCAGTATTAAAGCAACAGAATACATTGTAACAGATGGAAGGATTTGCAAAATGAAATGAACAATTTTGATTTGAAGGCTGTTGATACTATAAGCACAGAAAATACATAAACTAGATAGATCCTATGTGAATATCATATGGTAAGTATGCTTTTTAACAAATAATTGTAGGTAAGGAGCAACATTTACTACTGTAACAGCAGAATTTGAGTATTAATGAAATATTATATATATATATATATAGCATTAAACGATGACTCTAGCCAAACATAAATTTTCATTGAACACACATACATTTAGCTGGTAAAAAAAAAAAGATCACAAGTGGCCACCACATTAAAGCCTTTAATCCCATTTGCTTGCTTGCTGCTTCTCTAGTGTTTATAGCAGAATACAAAATTGTAATCTTTATTACCAAAATGAAATTTGATAATAGTTTACTCATCAAAATTTTATTATTATTGTTGTTTTTTCAAGTGTAATTAAATTCTCAATACCGAAAATGCATAGAGAAATGAACTTGTTGCATCCCATTTATTCCTGCTTCGAAAGTAACACCTTCCTAATATCACGAAGATGGAATATTTTTAAAAAACTTGAAAACTAAGTTTATTAAAGAGAGAGGAACAATGTGATGGCACGATTGCAGAAAAACAAGACAAAAATATGGACATGGAACAGTAATTTAATTTTTACGCACAAATCCTTCCTCAGTGGGAGAATATAGAATGCACAGGATGGGATTCAAAGAGCTACTAAAAGGAGGTTAGCTGGTTGTTGAGGAAAATTCCTACTGAGACAACAATATGACAGGAAGAACAGAACTGAAGTGATTACTGATTGGAATAGATTGAAAACAAATGCACAGAAATAATAATTACGATGATAGCACTGAAAGGAGAAACAGTATGTTAAGTATATATCTATCACCACTGGAGAGACGTTTCTTTCTGTACCATTCGTGAAGCTCACGTTAATTTACCAGCAAATACCCTGTTTTGTACAAAGGTCCGACTACCAACCAATTATCCATAAGTATGAATTTTCACAGGTTTATACAAGACACCAAACACATCAGCAACAATTTTGGCTTATATTTCACATTCCATACTTGCAGAGTCCTTCAGTATCTCTGAACTTAGGTGGTGAGAACTGATGTAGTGATATATTTTGAGTTTTACGCACTCACTTGGTCTCCGCCTTAGACAGCACTGCACATTTTTCTTTACTTGACTTTGCACCATACACAAGTCACCTCCAATTTTCTCCACCACTTCCTTTCCGCAAAGGAGGAGCCTCTGCTATCAAAAGTTCTTACTTCACACAATTCTTACTTATACCAGTACAAAGATTTCCTGTGACATTTCTTTGAACGATACAACTGTTATTACTTCTACGCATTTGTTTTGGATTCAATTCCTCCAATCATTACTTCATTTCCTTCTTTTCTGTCATACTGATGTCTCAGTTGAATTTACCCACACCACCGTCTCCAGCTTTTCACACACTTAAGCACTGATTAGCTGCGCCTTGATTTGTACCCTGTTATTTATTCTTTATTTAGATGCATACGTGACGTTTATGGAAATTAACTCACGTCAGTTTCAAACAAAAACATAGTGTAATCAAAACTATGGAACTATTTTTTTTTTTTTTAAATATACACAACTGAGTAAAAAATGGCCTCAGTTGGCAGGTGAAAAGGCTGCTACAACAGCACCATAAGATCTACAAGTTTACACCTAGATTTTCAATCCAGGCTACTGCCTCCAGCATTGTCAAATTTAAATTTTCCAGACTTTCAGGGAGTGCACGAAGCAGTGCCGTAACTGGTGGGAGGGTTCATACTGGGACACTTTCCTGGGTAGCAGCAATCTTCCACCCATCCCTTTTTTTCTTTTTTAGCTTCTCTGGTGGCCTGGGTGATAACAATATGGGCAGCAAATGACAATTATGGTAGCAACAATGGGTGGGAGCAGCAAAATAATGTTTGAAGGAATGATAATCTCAAAGTTTTTTCCCGGGCTTGCAAAATTTGTAGATCTGCCACTGGATGGAATGGGCAATCCAGCACAATGTGCATCACAGATCGTGTAACCTAACCACAGTCAGAGTACAGCACAAGATATGTAGAAGCAGTGTTCCCATGTCACATCTAATGTGCTTTAATATGCTGCAAATAAATTGAGGCAGATTGAATCCTGGAAGCTTTGAGCAGGGATTACTAATTCATTTAATGTGCTGAGGTGTTGATGATGCTAACCAACTATCTGTAGGCAGGGCGGAGAGACTTCAGACATATTTTGATTTGCCTAATGGCTCTGTGGTTGGGAAGCAACTCATTATTCAGCAACTCGACCACAAATGAATAAGGACCTTTTACCATCTGATATGATGTGGTAGGATGTTACTAAACAATGTTACCGAGCAATGTTACTAAGCACCAGTAGCCACTTGACAGTTGACAGTTATGATATGCACAGTTTGGCAAACTTGAACATCACACCATATGTGTGTCAGAGCTATTCAGCCAGATACTAGAGTAGTATTCAACTTAGGAGTAGATCAATGTTATAGCTACTGCTCTTAATGTATTTATATCAGCTACCCATGAATTTCCAAACAGGCAATAAATTTGAGATATAAGTCTTTCTCGGCGTATCATCGATATAAATTCTTCTCGGGTTTGCCGCCGAATCACATTTCCTACTGTCGAGCTTTCGGCGACTTTCACTGCCGCCATCATCAGGACTGTTGTGTCTGAAGGAACAACAAAAACTGGACTGAATAGCGGAACTGGAGCGAGACAGGAACGTTGTCGACTTCTGATTGGCCGACTCCAATGACGTAACCATTACGTGACTGCGATTGGTCGGTTGTGGAACCAGGCGTAGATATACACCAGCGTTGTACTAATAGTTGGCTCCACAGCAAAACCTCGGCTTTGGTTTACGCTGTGGAGCCAACTATTAGTACAACGCTGGTGTATATCTACGCCTGGTTCCGCAACCGACCAATCGCAGTCACGTAATGGTTACGTCATTGGAGTCGGCCAATCAGAAGTCGACAACGTTCCTGTCTCGTCCAGTTCCGCTATTCAGTCCAGTTTTTGTTGTTCCTTCAGACACAACAGTCCTGATGATGGCGGCAGTGAAAGTCGCCGAAAGCTCGACAGTAGAAAATGTGATTCGGCGGCAAACCCGAGAAGAATTTATATAGGCAATAAATTAGATGATATCAGCTAGACAGCTTTATTTTGAAGGTACCTTTTATGAGTGGAGGATCTGCCTTACATTATTTCCAGGTATTTTGGAGTACTGTTATAATGCAGCATCTGGCACTAAACATTATGGTTGGTCAGTAGTTAATTATTTGTTGTTTAACTCTATAATGTGTATTCCATGGTCTCCTGTTGACTTACATTTGCATTTCATGTCCAATTTTTTTTCCCCTCTGCTACTGCACTATCCTGCCATCACCTGTGATAAAGTATGATTCCTTTCTCTCTATTTATCATAACATTTGCTAATAAGACTCCTTTTTTTAACAAGTCCTGTGTAATAATGACAGAAGTAATTCGTACTTAGCCTAAGAAAGTGCATACCTGGATCTATTACCTACAGCAACTCACAAAATTAAAAATGAACATGCTGGTGGCTTCAATTCAATACTGCATATGAAAGTAATTTTATGCATTACTGAGCCCCAGTGCTGTGTACGAGATGCCAAATATAATTTATTGTCAATCTGACAGTTCCACTAAGCCATATTGTAACGAGCCGCGCTGTCGCCACGTTACAAGGTGCATTTTTATTATATATGTAATAATATAAGAGTAATTTACATAAATCTTGGGCGACCACCTAAATAGATTTTTGTTGTAATTTTATAAAGTACGCAAGATTCCAAGTGAGGACTGTAATGAAATGATGAACATACGGTGTATCTTGGTAAAGCGAATATTCAAGAATTATTGAGCTATGTAGGCTTGAAGCTAATCTTGGTGTTCCCGAGCCTTGGCGACAAGAAGTCGCGGATTTGGGATTTGCCAGACCACACACTCTGCTCCCTAGGGATAGGCGGTCAACAAGGTTACTCACCGGGCGGGAAATGCCAGAGTCGTCCCCGAACTTAGCCGAATATGTCCGACCTCTGTTCGATACGATGGCCAAATCACACATCGGGGATATCACGTGACATTAGGTGCCGACCTGAAGATCCAATCCAAATGAGCGTATAACTTAAAATCCTGGGAATTTCTGTTGTATGTGAGCTTCGAGACTGCAAAGGGGCGGAGCGAGAAGTTTCCTCGTGGACCGAAGAGCGAGGAGCTGGACATTCTAACTTGGATCTTCGAGTTAAAGCTATGCGAGTCTAGTCTGAGGTTGACTTGGAAAGTTGGCTTCTCTCGCCAACTGCCGCTGTACGATTTCTGGCTGGCAGCTTGCCTTGCTGGAGCAAGCTTATCGCAGCAACACAGCCGGTAATGCGATGATGCGCATTGTCAGACCAGAGATGCCTATAGACGACTTGTGAGATAATCTCACATATCGTGGGTCCGCTACCGTCACCGCAGACATCAGACGCAGGACTACAATGGTAACTTATTACGACCAAGCCATCTGATTGTGCATTCCGTGAAACAGAACCCGTAAGCGACTTTGAGAGGATAGGTCCATGTTCTCACTTTGTAATTGTAAAAACCCCTGAGCTAGCGGCATAATTTGCCAGAACTAGTTATTTTCGAATGATATATTGTTCATTCTGGCGCCCATGATTTTCATTTTTAACTGTAAAGTCACAGTATTATGATACCTTTGTCTGAGGTCGTCATAACTCGTATTTTTATTGTTTCCAATTGTCATTATTTCTTGCATTTTGATTCTGAGATATATTTAAAAGTAAATATATAATTGTTTGCTTGCTCATGACGGCTAATTGTAACTCTGAGTGTTGCTTTTATGACTTTGCCAATTTGTGTTAATGTTAACGGTAAATTCGCTCGGACTTGTAATCGCCAGTGATAAGAAAATAAATGTCATATTGTGACAATTTTCCTGAATTCCAACTAACGTCGAAATTCTTGCAAAATTAATAAATTTTCACTCCTTCATAAAAATTAAAATTAAAAATCCACAATTATTAATCATAAAGGTATGAAAGATAATTGTAACGTGGTTTTCCCACCAAGGCACCCACCACAATATGAAGTGTAAGAAAGGTATGAAGAGAGCTATTTGCAGAGAGCTGTTTGCAGATGTAAGCAGATGGATGATATAAAATTCCATTCTAAGGTAACAAGAAACATTGTATATTATAACAAGGTAGTTAAGACATACAAGGCATTTAAAGATATGAAAAACATGTCAGTTTGTGTAAAGGAGGAAACCAAAATGTGTTATTGCCAGAACGCATGACAGTGATATGACGTGTAAAAACTAGACAAATGAAGTTCAGACAGAGTAGCTTATAGCTGAAATATCTTTCCTCTTGGGTTAGCATTCAACTTTTTTTTAGTTTATATTAATAATATTTAATTAAATTGCAATGGATCGCACACTCTGGTGGCAATTTCCCTACACTCCCATCCTCCTTTCCTGTACCCACCTACATTTGCCCTCTACACATTTTAAAATTATTTCAATATTTTTGGTAAATCATTCATCATTTCTATTGGTAACTTATTATAATACCTGACACCCTTAACTAAAAAAGAGAATCTTCCCACACCCTTGTGCCTGAAATCAAGTGCCAGCTTGTGGTCATGGTCATCTTTTCACTTCCATTCATTACTTCTAATTCTTACGCCAATATCTTTCCATGCCTCATCACCAATATATGCTTTGTACACTCCCATGACGCTCTTCACTCTCTTCCTGTCTTGCAATGAATGCCATTCCAGCTCTTTTGTCATATCTGTTACTGTCTGCATTCTGCGGTAATTTCCAGAAACAAATCTGGCAGAACTTTTTTGCACTATCTTCAGCTCCTGTGTTTGATACTCAAAATGTGGGTCCCATATTACAGTACCATATCCAAACAATGGCCCGACCAAAGTTTTGTAACCAAATTCCTTTACTTCTCTCGTACATTCCCTCACTCTCTCCAACAAGTGCAGAATTTTGAAACCTTTTCCTACCACCTGTCCAATGTGTCCTGTCCAGTTAAGCTTGTTATCAAATGTAATGCCAAGATATTTACATTTCTAAGTCTTCAGCAAGCAATTCTTTCCCCACCTTATATTCATAATTAACCTTTTGTTTTTTTATTTGTGTATCTAATAAGTTGACTCTTCTTTGCATTTATCTTAATCCCATGTTTACCAACCCAACTAGATACCCTGTCCAGATCACCCTGCAACTGTTTACAATCATCTATTGTTTTGATTCTTTTATATAGCATTATGTCATCTGCAAACAATCTAATTTCAGATAGTAAACAATCAACACAATTATTCATAAGACAATGGTCCCAATACCCTACCCTGCAGCACTCCAATTTTTACCTCCACTTCTTTTGATACTGCTTTTCCTACCCTAACTTTCTGTTTTCTACCTTTTAAAAATTCTTCTACCTGACAAATCACTTTCTCATCCACTCCAATAGTTTTTACTTTATTTACTACCATTTTATGGCTCACTCTTTCAAAAGCCTTAGACAGATCTAGTGCTATACTATCAATTTGGCCTCCCTTGTCAATTTCATCTGAAATATCTTGCATATATCATACAACTGAGATTCGGATGAATATCCTTGCCTAAAGCCATGTTGCCTACTTGGAAAACCACTTACGTTCCCCACATACATTTCTGATGTGGTTGCATATCAATCTACTGATATCAAACTGATTGGCCTATAATTTTCGACTCTATTTCCCACCCCTCCTTTATGTACCGGCACTACTATCACACTTTTCCAGTTCTGTGGTAAGCAGCAAGTATCCAGACGCAATTCAAATAATATTTCAAGATAAGGTTCAATTTCACATCCTGCTATCTTTAAAATATATGTAGTAATATTATCTAAACCAGCCCCTTTATGTTTTTTCAGCTTTCTTATTTCCTTCAAGATTTCCTCAGGATGAATTTAAATTTTTTTGGTATCTTAATTTCTAATTGTGTTGTTAAGCTCGTTCTCTGAATTAGACTCTCCTGTTTCTGATTCATTGTCCCTAATGCTCTCACTAAATTGGTTACTTACAATCTCTGCCTTTTTCAAATCCTCAGTAACCTCTTCTCCATCCTTATCTACAAGCGTCTCAACACCTTCCCTTCCCCTCAGTTTTCTAACATAGCCATAGAAATTTCTAGATTCATCAGTCAATGGTCCTCCTACACTGACAATATTCTTCATAAACCCATCTTAAGCCACTTTCTTTGCTATTATTAAGTCCTTGTTTAGTTGTTTTAAATACTCCCTACTACTCTGCTGTCTCTTAATTCTGTTATGTTCTCTTCTTACCAACCTCTTTAACCTCCCCACTTCCGTATTATAGTACACTAGTTCTCTGCTTCTCTTTATTTTCTGCTTTGGAATAAATTTTTCTTCCTCCTTTCTTATTATCTCCTTGAACTCTTCTCGCCTTGACTACTGTACTTGTGCCTTCCTTCCATTGACTGAAACATTCTCTGAAATATCTCTTCAAATTTGTAATCTGTGCCTTTTAATAATTGTACCTGTTTCCCCCTTCAATTTTGGCTGCTGGTTCACCGAATAGTCTAATATCCATCAGAACTGTTTCATGGTCACTTATCTTTCGGTTACTTGTCACCCCACAAGGTTATCATCGGGCTTTATTAAGAATAAATCCAAAATATTTTGTCCCCTAGTGTTTTGCTCTACCACTTGTGTACATCCTCTTTCCCTTATTAAGGTATTTGCAAATCTCTGTTCCCTCGTGTTATTAATCTTATTTCCTACCCAGTTTACACCTGGTAAATTTAAATACCCTCCAATAATGACCATTCTATTCTCACATCTGAAATCTGAGTATGAATTTAATTTCTCCGCAAGAGCCTCATCTTCATCTGACGTTCTTCCACTGCGGTAAGCAGCCAACACTCTGATTTTTTCTTTTTTATAACCCCAGAAATCTACACCAAGTTGTTAGGGTCGTAAGCCATATCGGGGTCGGGTATCCGCTTGTACACCTAAACTTGAAGTCATCCAAAATGTTACCAAAGGTTCGGGAAAAGTTCTATAACCGTGAAAAGCCTTGTAGAATGCTAACTGTAATGATGAAGACGGCCGCCACTTACAGATTAACCTCCTGTAAGAAAGGTACTAAGTTAGAAATAAAAGTTGAAGTCCTAATCACTGAGGTATATATTCTCAAAAATTTTCACAGAATTTACATAAAGTCACAGTTAGCAATGGCGATCGGAGAAAATCATTTGCCGAAGATCACAAGTCATGAAACAGAACAGACTGCACCACCCCGAATGAAATTGAAAGTTAAAGTTCACATCGATGAACAAATGTCGGAAAAGTTCAAATTTCTATGGTTGCCTATCCTGTTAGTAATGGCGTCAGTCAGCCATGCTGCCCGAATTCCTGCTTCCCATCAGCCACCGCGAGCCGGTCTCGCTTAAGCCCGCATAACAAAGTACTACATCTGAACTCGACCAGATACTTCATGGAAGTGCTAAGAAAACATGTCCGGGTTCACTTTTATCAAAATGGCCTACTGACCTAAACAACATTCTATCTAGAAACAAAAATTGTTAACTTAGAACTACCAGAAAATCACAAGATGAAGAGCGTAATGAGACAAGTGTAGTGATGTAGTTGGTTTTGGTTTTAAAGCTTCCAGACCGGTGTAAATGAATTTTGAAATTTGGTTAATCTGAAAGCACATTTGTTTAGAGTATTGTGATACGTCCCATCCGAAATATGGATTTGCAAAATTTTAAAATATCAAGTTTATACTAGTTTCAAAGTGTTCCCCAGCCTTTGATGAGTTCAGTGGTGTAGAAATCTTTTAAATCGGTTAAGGATATCAAAAGTTATCGAATTTCTAAAATTTACTGGTTTCCTGGATGGTGCAAGAATATATCCACTTTTTATTTAAAGTCTATTGTGGCCTGAAACTATTTTTAAACCGTACCTTTATTTTATTTAAGTGTTTTAGAAAAGTTTTTAGTTCGTGAAATATGTTAGTCAGAAAGAAATTCAAGTTGCAAATCGGTTTCTACGACGTCATTAAAAAAAACGGATTTTTATTTATTCATATCTTCTGTTTATTAGTTGATGGCTATTGGACACTTACAGAATATTGGCTTGCCGGTTATTTAGCTTGTTTAAATCTACTTTTAAACCTCTGAAATTACTTAGATGTGCTGGAATTAATTATTGAACTCCACCCATGAGGCGATGCTTTAAAAATCATATTTATTGATTTAAATTAGTCTGGAACTGCAAGTTATTAGTGAATTTAATATCAAATGGTGAAATTATTATTATTAAAGTGCTTTACAGTGGTCAATTATGTGGAATATCAGTGATATGGTTGTTTAACCAAACCTGTTTACTTTACTTCAGAATTAATATGGATTACGCTCATTTAGGTAAGTTTATGGTTTATATTTTACTAGAAACTTCTTATTTATGGTTGCTATGTGTTATTTGTTTACTTTTCTGAACCTAAAGTGTTGTTATTTTGATTTCAAACTGTAGTATCATGTACTGAATGTTAACCTCAAACTTCATTGGATTTTAACTGAATATAGAAAATTGAGAGTAAGGTAGCTTACAAAGTAACTCATGATCTTGATCTATGAACACCAGTGAACTGTTGAATTGCAGACATACATATTGATCCATATTTGTAATCAATGCATGTAAGTTTCCAGCTCTCCATGATGTGCAACATTTCACAGTATCTCGCTAGAGTAGTTGCTGAAGCACATCAATAGTTAATGTTCACAGGGAACTGATGGTGCTCATCATTTTCTAGAACAATTACTATTGGTATGCCAAACCTGTACCCGGATCTTTCAAACCAGGTTGCTACAGGGAAATAACACCATAAGACTTATTACATGACAATGGGATACCACATGAAAAACTAGTAGCATGATCTGATTTCCTTAAATTTACTTGCTCAAACTTCAAAATAATTATAATCTTGTTTCAGATCAATTTCTGTAGTATCCCATCATTGTGGCTGCACATGTAAAAGCACCACCACATTGGATCAAGAAAGTAAAATGGGACCAGGTTCAAATACCGGGCACTGGCCATCCTGATAGCGGTTTTCTGCAGTCATTTAGGCAAATGTTTGGATCGTTCCTAATCATCGCCTCATGAATTACACATTTCACAAACAAAAATACACATTTCAAAGACAGATGGCAACACTTCCACTTCCCCCGTCAAGTCTACGACAGGCCCAGCAAGCCAGTAGTAGATGGAGCCTTGCTTTGAGAATGAACACAGCCTCTGTAAGCAATATACTGAATGACTTGCAATAGAGGAAACATTCAAGATGATGATGATGATCAAGTTCTGTAGTAATTTATTGTAAATAAGACTTTAAGCAAGTATTTGTTACTGGAAAAGGTATGAGAGAACATACATCTAATGGGGTTTGCATAGAGAGAGACTTCTTTCAGTGACAACACAAAATTATGCCAAAAAATTCATATGGAAACAAAAAATGTAACTGCTCACAATAAGTCAACATTGTCACAAGAAAACAAAGCTGTAAAGTTTACCTGCAAATCAAAAATTTGGAAGCATATTAACTAACATATATATAAAATATATGTTGTAAGCTAATTCATTAACACACTCACTGTAGCTCTCACTGGAATAGGTCTCACTAAAGATCAGTGTGTTTTGCATTTCAAGTATCCTATAAAAACACATTCCTCTCAAAGAAAATATGAAGACTACACCATAAAGCAATTTTAACTCACCATCTCATACTTAATGGCATCAGGATTCTGTGCACTTTCACTGCCAATCTGCAACACAACAAACTGGAATTCATGCAAAGCTTCATGCAAGCAGGTAGTTATTCAGGTAGAAGGTGGTGTGAGATTACAAGCACTGTTAAAGCTAACTGCATCATATTAACTGTGCATCAACAGGACCATGTAACTGGAGCTTACTGCTAATTACAACAGTGAATACAATAAAATACATACAGTTACATTCAGTAAAGAAGTGACTAATAAATTCTTCTTCACATTTTAATTTCAATGTCAGGCTCTCAGAAAAAACAATCCAATTACAAAATTTTGTGGCACAATCACCTGGAATATCACTGATTAGTAATGACTGTTTATCTCTTATTCAGAATTTTATTTAATAGTGACAATTAAAAATTTGCACCACAAAAATATGAACCACTTTCACCCTTGGAAATACGCAGTATGCATATCAATTTCAATTAATTATATAATCGAATTTTTAGTCACATGCCAGAAGTACTGAAAATTTGAAGATTCAGGTTTTTCATAGAATGTTTGTGCTATGTTGAGAATTGTTGATTGTTCTGGATATGGTAAAAAACAAAATTTAATTGTAAATAGATATAAATTACTTCTAGTCAGAATAGCCTTGTTCTGCAAACCAACCTGATTGTTAATTGCATTTCTATTTCCCAAAATTAACATAAAAATTGTCCAAGAATGAGATCCTAAAACAAAAGTGCTCTAAACCCTACAAAATCTTTTCAGATTGAGGAGTGATAAAATGAAATGCATTAAAAACCAGAACAAAAAATAAAATAAACTCTTAGTAAAAATAGATCCCTTAAATATCAGAAAATTACCTCAAGTGAAAAAGGAGGAGGGGAGACTGGAAATAAAAAAAACATGTGCCATTGGAATTTAACAATATTCTTTCAGGGTAAGAAAACTTACAAAAACAGTGCTGGGAAAGGCTTAAATGCAGATATGAGACATTAGATTTTCTGTGCATACCATGAAGAGAGAAACTATCTATATATATAAAGATGAATGTATGTATGTTTGTTTGTTTGTTCGTCATACAAATCCACAGTTTTCATCCTATCTCGATGAAACTTTGCACTCTTATCCTTTGAAACAAGGAGAAAAATACTGTCTACATTTGGTTGAAAAATTATCTGTATAAATAATACATGTTGTCTCATAATTTCGAAATACTACTGAATGGCGATAGACAATGCGTTGGAAATGGATGTCTGTATACTGCTTTTTCCGTGTATCGGTCAGACAGATCAGTGGTTAAAGCGCTTGCTTGGGTCGTGGTCTCCGGTTCAAATTTCCGTGGAGGCTAAGATTTTTAAAAATTGAGGGCCTTAGGTTATTCGGATTGAATGTTAAACTGTAGATTTCACAAAGTTAGGGGTGCAATGCGAGGTAGTCTTGCAATGTTGTAGGTGTACACTTTTT
This sequence comes from Vandiemenella viatica, assembly GCA_031002005.1. Lineage (NCBI taxonomy): Eukaryota > Metazoa > Arthropoda > Insecta > Orthoptera > Morabidae > Vandiemenella > Vandiemenella viatica. The sequence goes on along the minus strand of JARYHS010012519.1, from coordinate 144,888,367 downwards.
TACGTTATAATGTTTGCTCAGGGGTTGTTCGCAGTCAGAGAGAGAGAGAGAGAGAGAGAGAGAGAGAGAGAGAGTATATGTGTGTGTGTGTGTGTGTTGTGTGTGTGTGTGTGTGTGTGTGTGTGTGTGTGTGAACCGCAGTAATAATACTATAAATACGGAAGTAAGTCTCTGTATTTTTACTACGTTTTGACGACCAAATGGCTATATCGATGTTGATGGAATTTGACAAGAAAATCTATATGAAGGGTACAGGGCATTTTCTCCGGTATGTTTAATAGTTGTATTCACGAAATTTTGAAACCTTATCGAATGGTGAAAGAAATATGTTGGAAACTGATTCTCTTCAAGAGACAGGTTCTACGGTAGAATGATATAGTGATAGCTTTCCTGTCATATTATGCCGACTCGGTGTTGTTTGGGTACAATCCTTCGTTACCAACAACTTTCTATATTCAATTCTGGCAAAAAATTCTTAATCCACGCGTATGAAGTCGCGGATACCAGCTAGTAATTGATAAAAAATCAAAGCAGTGAGATGTAAATTAACGAACAAGTTCATGCAACATATTACCTAATCATAACTGAATAAATGTTTCTGAATAAACGTGAGGAAATTAATTTCTTAAATTTGTTATATATGTAAGTTATTATTATTAACATGCGAAATAAAATTTTGAAAAGTGAGAGAGGAAATTATATCAGTTAAAAGTTAATATTGTCCTTAAAAGAAAAAGCAAACTAAATGAACCATGTAGACTGAATATATCTTTTAAAAATTGGGGGGAGGAATGATATTAGAGTTAGTTATGAATCACATCTGAAGAGAACTTTTGTATTTTTCATGTTTCATAGTATAATAAAATGCAAAATGATAATGTTCATTAACACTATATTTTTGGCCTCAAAAAAGTAAATATTACTACCAAATGCAACCACAAATAATGATCTGTAAAAACCTATGACACTTTGAATGCATCCAATCGCATGAAATTTTAGCTATACAAATTCGGTCTTTTATGCAAAAATAGAAAATTCAATACTGAAAAACATAATCAGTATTAAACAAAAAAAATCTACGTTAGTCGTGTTTTACTTTGTTAAAACCATCAGTTAAACGTTGGTTTTATTATTAACAGAACACTAAGCTTGATATCAGACACAAATACTAAAGCTGATGGTCAAAGACATTGCCAGAAATCGTAGGCAAAGAAAATCTCTACTGATCTTTCGTTATTAATTCCTCACATTCAATATGGCCATTGATCGCGTTTAAAAACTGAACACCCTGTATTAAAGGAAATAATATTTCAAGTTTTGTTCAGTGTGGAGTATGAAAAAATGGTTATTATTGTAAATTGCTCATTAAAGGCTATGGTCAGAGATATTGTAATTGTGTGTTTAGTGTGAAGTATGCTGCATCTAGTGATTACTTCTGTGGTATTCCTCACCATACATTCAGAATTTCATTTAATGTTCCTGCGTTATTTAACGTTGAAAGATAAGATATGCCAGACAACTAAATTTAAATTCTAAGCTTTAAAACGGTGAAAACCCTATAGAAATCTGCTCCGTAGTTTCTGAGTTTTTAAACAACAAATATGTCCGGTTTTCGTTCTATAGATATAGATAGATAGATAGATAGATAGAAGAAGATAGACAGATTAACATAGTAATCCAACCACTTAATATAAGGACCTACTATATACTGGCGATGAGACATGGAAAGATATTGGAGTAGATATGAAAAGTAGTGCATGGAAGGGAAAAGATGACTATGACCTCAAGCTGGCACTCGATTTCAGGCACAGGGGTGTGGGAAGATTCTATTGTTTAGGTAGGGGTGTTGGGGATTGGAATGAGTTACCGAGAGAAATGATGAATAATTACCGAAAACGTTGAAAAAATTTAAAGATAAAATTTGTAGAGGCCAAATTTAGGTGACTGCGGGATAGGGGCAAGATGAGGGTGTAGGGAAATTGCCACCGGAGTTTGTGCTCCATTGCAATTAAATTAAATTCTGTGAATAAGCCAGTAGTGGCTCATGACAGTGTATTTGGGCAGTTTTAAGTTGGTTTGAGAAACACACACAATTTGTTCAGTCATTAGATTTGCAAAAGATCTGACCAAGTAGTAACTCACCGCAAGCTTGATTCTTTTTTTTTTTTTTTTTTTTTTTTTTTTGCAAAATTAAAACAATCTATAAAGTTAAATGGAGGCCAGATCACAATCATTCAATGACAAAAATCACTTCACAAATACAAAAAGCACAATATTTTTTGGCTATAACCTTACTCATGCAAATAGAAACAGCTGACTAGGCTTGCACAGGCAACCATGGTCAACCCAGCAACGTGTTTTGATCATTACAAACAGAGCAAAGGTGGTGAAGGTGTCTAAAGCAATATCAATGGAACTGTTACATCTGTAAAAGAAATTAATCATAAGAAAATTAGAAATTAAGTGATTCATAACACTAATAAAAATAAAAAGCAAATAAGATAAAACATACATACTAGCAACAACCAGTATATCAGGATGATAAAGGTGAGTATTATCTGAGATTGAGGCCATAAGGGTGTCTGGTATCCTTAATGCATTGATAGGCCAATTCCCACCAACAGAGTTTGGATGGGGATCCTGATGACTGACTGTGAAACAGTTAATGAGATAACACAAGTTATAGGAGCTGGTATGGGCAGTAAACTGTTTGAATGTGACCATTCATGATCATGGTCTGGTTCATGATGAAGCCATTGCAAGAACTCGGGCAATCGAGGCAGGCGAGATGTGGTACAGAAAGCACAGCCTATGATGGGGGTAAGTTTCAACAGTGGTAGGGTTTAAATAGATTGTTGTGGGTGAACGCACATTTCACATTTTTTAATGAGACCTATTACAGGGTACCGAGGCATACAGGGATTTGAGGGTTGGTACTTGAGGAAAAGTATATTTTTCAAATTTGTTTGTCTACTAACGGTGATGTTGAGTGTTGCCAGGAGGCTAGTGGGGAGAATGTGATACATTCCAGGAAAAGATCTGAGAACATTGTAGCCACAAAGAAGAGTCTGGTTTAGGGATTGCAGGTCAAGAGATGACAGGTTTAGAGAGACAGGATTATGGTAGGTTATGTATATCAGTGTGCTGGGCTCTTTTTGGCTCAAAACATCTGTTTACGGACCAATTCTGGGAGATAATTACTGGATATAAGAGCTTGTGTCAGGTTGTTCGAGCACCGTGTGATTCCATTGCATGAGTTAGGGTGTAACCCAAATATTTTTTGATGAGTTTGTGCAGTTTTTTGTCACTGCACCACTACCCTCTTCAACTTTTGTGAGTGGTATGTCTACTTTCTCTCTCCTTTCAATATTAATATCATCTCACAGTAATTCTTTTTGCTCCATTGTTACTAAAATTCGGTACAAAAATACAAGGATGAAGAGTTTTGGTATATTCAATTAAATCTGGCCTTCAAGCCCATATCACTCATAACTTCTGAATAGATCAACCTTATTTTCCAGCACACAATTTTTTTTAGTATGCCAGAGAGAACAAGCCATAAAGAAAGCCTTCCTGAGCAATCATGCATTACAGCATTAGTAGTATAACACTTCACCCTGCAACTGATTCTACTCTCATCCTCGCCATCTTCATCTAACCATGGAATGATTTCTTTAGATCCTATGAGTGCAACACTTCCTCCCCATTTAAGCCAACTTTCTTATTAAATGATACCCAAAACATCAATTAGTCCTTCTCCCAGAAATAATCCAGTATCTTGGGCATTTGTATCCTACTAACCAATAGCTATCTCAAAAGTTAAATTCAAAATTTACACTCCTCTACTCACTTCATTAATCTGGTATGCAAAACAATGTTTCACAATTCCTAACCCATCATGTTCACATACAAATTATCTTGGGCTCAATCTACCAGCCATAAATCCATAATAGTTTCACAATACATTCATCCCCACTCATAAAACATACTGTATTTGACAATTATTTTTTTTTTTTTTTTCATTTCTCACCTGAAGTTTTTCATGGCAAAATTCAAGATTTTAAATAACAGTTTAATAGAATTATTAACCTCTCTTAATCATAACCATTATTGCCCACCTTAAAATCTAGGAAATTCCCAGCTTGTAAACTGCCTTGTGGTGAAAACTTTCCATCTTTATCCCATATCACCTGTGACACACCTAGCATTACCCATCTGTATCACAACTTATCAGTTCTCTCCATCATCTTATCACACTGGCAACACTATTAACCATATATTACATACATAAAATTCAAATCATTTTCTCTTCCAGACATTCTCAACGTGTATTGAAGTATATGTGATGGGAACTGGGTTACCCAGTTTACAATATGTCCCAAACTACATACGCTCAATCTTTATAATAAATAAAATCTGCCCATTCATTCACTCTTATTCACAAATATAATCAAGAAATGGCCTTGCAAGAACAGACACTAGAATTTCACTGACACAAATTATGTTATATTATTCCAGTAACCATAAATCATGGTGAGAGTGTGACAATTTTTCTTAAATTTGTGTCTCTAATATTTGAGGTGAAAATACTACTCCAATTTTCATACTTTTAAATTTGGTATAATTTCCCTAAAATCTATGTTAAGGTAGGGAGAATATTTTTTTCGTCACATTAACAACAGTGTGAAGTGAGAACATGACACTACTGTTAACTCAATGGAAATGAAATTCTGGCATAACCCAAACGCCCCCCCTTTTTTTTTTACAAAACTCTGGAAGCAGAGGAAATAAAACTTTTTTTTTCTCTTTCTTACCAAAAATTTACAACTTATGGTCAAAAAGTGTTTATATGAATAAAGTGACACAAAATATTCCAAAATATAACCCAAAGTATAGATATTAAAAAAAAGTGAAGAACCTAGAAGGGGAAGAGGAAATGAAATGAAACTTCAGAAGTTGAGAAGCTATGTGATGTTATTTCAGTTATAACAGAATTGAGTTACATTTACAAAGAACTTGGCAGTATGAAGTTGCATTCACTTTGATCTGCATGCACGCATGGGAAGGGTGTCATAAGGTCGCTCCTCTCCTGACGCAAGCTGGCACACATCTGTTGTAATTTATCATTGATATCCTGAATATTGGTACTGGGACAGAGTTGATATCCAAGCTGGTCATGCATATGTTCTATCGGAAACAGATTTGGAGATCTTGGTGGCCTTAGGAGTACCTAAACATCACACAGACAGTTCATAGAGACATGTGCTGTGTGTAGACGAGCATCATCCCGTTGAAAAATGGCATCACAATAATGTCACATGAGAGGAAACACATGAGGAAGCAGGATGTTTGTGAAGTAACATTGTGCCATCAGAGTTCCCTCAATCACTATCAGCCGTGACCTGAAGTCATACCTGATAGTGCCCCACACCATGAGGCCAGAAGTAACACTGCTGTGCCTTTCCAAAACATTTTAAGAATGATGCCTCTCTTCAGGTAGCTGCCACACTCACTGACAATGGTTATTTGAGGTAGTGCAGGACCGTGATTCACTGGACTGCTAATGGCATTGCAATGTGTTCAGCAATGAGTCTCAGTTCTGCACTTCCTCAGATTAGTGTCATCATCAAGTATGGACATTAATGTGGACATCAAATCAGCAGACAAAGGCTGAATTCTAGGAAAGATTTCATGAGGACAGTGGCTACATTAGATGCACCATAGAAATTGACCGGCTCAATCTGTGGCATTCAAGATAGATAGATCAACAGTTAACTATTGTAAAGGTGCTAAGGCCAGATAGAAATCTGAAATGGAAAACACTGAGAGAACCAAATATGCTTAGAAGTTGTGTAGGCAGGATGAAAGATAATTTAGCAAGATAATGCTCTCTCAATGAGCCAATAACAAAATAAGGATGTAGGGTAGAACAAACCATCCAACATCTATATGATTACCCACATTGCCCATCAATCTGCACTTTGGAAGACCTCCTAAATGCCAGTTACAACCATTTCCAAGTTGCTGAATTTGGTGTTGATTGCTATACTTGTTTTTTTCTTTCTGTTCTTTCCGTTTCTTATTAATAACGGTTTTTTTGTTTCAACTGTTCTTTCCAGCAACACTTTTAATATAAAATAAATCCTACATATATAAATATCTTATCATTCTATCATTCAAGTATAATTCATAAAGTACAGCACACGCCACATCTAGTAATCTAATCATCTGATAAAAAGTCACTTACCATGCTTATTGGAAGGATCTCAAAGAACACCAGAAAAAGTAATATTCATAGAATAAAAATATTTTCACTTGCAAAAAAAAAAAAAAAGGAGCAGTAACTGTCACACACGCATAACCACATTTTCAGGGGTGGATCCAAGGGGGGAGGGGCTAGGGGGCTCAAGCCCCCCCCCCAAAAGTATCTAGGTCCATTTCCGACATTGTAATTTTGGAGATCTTTTCTTTTAGCTCTACGGATTTGAGGCCCGAGGAGACTATAAATACTATCTTTTGCCTGACTCAAGCCCCCCCCCCCCAAAGCCAAAATCCACTAGAGGTAAGCCCCCCCCCCTCCCAACCAAAATCCACTCAAGCCAAGCCCTCCGCCAAACCAAAGTCCGCTCAAGCCCCTCCCAAGCCAAAATCCTGGATCTGCCCCAGCACATTTTATATTCACTTAATACTTAAATTCTACACCCTCCCTGTTGTCATGGGTTGACTCATACACAGTAAAACTGTCACGTTATGGATGCAATAATTTAAGACCAGTTTAAATTTAAGACTATTGACAGAATACGAAGCCAGATAAAAACAAATGAAAATCTGATTTTACATGCTATTGAAAAAATTCTCACTGACTAAACCTATCTTACATTGATTCATTTATAAATGTAAAACTCTTTATTAATGAACCTATCTCATCCCACTAATGGGAATTCTAAAGTTTTAAATGCAATTCTTCAGTGTGTCAAAGTATTTACTCTGTGAAAAGCATCAAGATTATATGTTTGAAATTAAACTGTCTATTAACAGATGGTTTAATAAATGGGGTTTATTTTAAAACATTTATGCAAAAACTGTGGAACATAACCAACAACAAAGTTATAATCAAGATTAAGGCTGCCTCTTAGATTTGTTAGACTAGCAGATGTGATTTACTGACAAACAAACCCTAACAGCAATTGTGCCTTGTCTTAGCAACAAACACATGATAACATTAAAAACATTTTGACAGCAATGTTGGAACTAACAGGCACTTCTCAAGGTACTGACAACTCCTTTGCAGCTGTATCATGATGCTGCAGAATTTCATCATCTGGTAACCACTAGATGGTGGCCTGTCAAAATTATTACACACTTTAAGGATAAATACATTTACAGAATGTCAAGAAATTTGTTTGTTTGCAGAATGATGATTACCAAACTTTCATAAAATTTGATTCTACATTATTTACAATTAAGTCACTAATGTGGTCAATAGCAAGGACCTTTCAAACAAAAATGAGTTTAGCTTGGTTATATACATTAAATGGCTTGTTTTTATATCTTGCTGTTAACTGCTCGAGTTTGATGGCATGACATAAGATGGTGAAGAAACAGAAGTAACAGAATAAAATTAAACTCTTATTCAGCAATAAAACATGTGCAGAGGGTGGAAATCAAAGAGTAATTACAATATTGTTACATCTTCACATTCTTTCTGCTTTGGTTGCATCCTGCTGTCACCTGTGATAAAAGATGGTGCCTCTCGCCGTCCTTATTAGTGTTTGATGAACATGGCATTAATGGTAGCCAGGATGGAGGCACTCATTTATTTATTTAGCCTACCAACAATTCCAATTGGCTGCTGCTATCCATTTCACACCAAAAGCTCTATCCCTCACACCCTGGGTATTCATGGAAATCATACATACTCTGACTAATAGTCTCTCAAAATATCTCACAAGCCTTTATATCCCACAATTACCCACCAGATCTAATACACAAACAACTATCCAAAGCATTTCACAACCAGTACAACCCAACAATCCTTTCAAACCTGGACAAATCACAGTCCATCCTGTCAAATCCATCAATTCCATTCTAGTGCAATTTTTAAAAATGATGCCTGCCAAAAGTGTGAAATATTAAACTTCAGAAATAAAATTTAAAAAATTAATATGAATATTATACATAAAATATCATTAATGAAAGAATTGTGGTGAAATGGTGTCAGTTATTTAAGAAAGGTAGAACCAATGTCATTGATGAGGAACAAAGAGGACATCCACCTTTGGTAAGTTATAATTTAGTGAGTGAAGTGAATGCAAAAGTTTTAGAAAATAGAAGAGTTACAATTTCTGAATAGTGTGCCTTTCTCTATTGCACAAAATGGTAAAGGAGCACCTGCATTACGAACCACAAACAGAAATGCATGGATGCTACCTTAATGTTTCTTAATCATTATCAGCAAGAAGATAAGAAGGTAATTTGATGTCACAGATATTAAGAAACAGTTCACACAATTCTGAAATCATGAATCTTGATTTCCAGAATTTTTGCATTCACTTCATTCAGAAAATCATGTCATCAAAGACAGGCATCCACTTCATTCCTCATACTGTACATTGGTCAAACCTTTCTTAAGCAACTGATGTCATATACTCACATTTCCATCACTTATGAGCCTTTGAGCATAAACTACGACAATTTGTCTGTAAATTTTAAATGCACAAAAATTTTGGCATGAAAAAACCTTGTCCCCAACCATGCTTCACAACTGGTGGGATCTTTCTGTTTTAACATCCATTATAAACCGATGACACAATATAAGAAATGTCTGAATACAAATGTCCATTCCTTAGAAATGTAATTTAATATATGTTATAGCATTCAGCTAGAAAAATGTTTTAAACAATGATTTCTTAATTAATTTTTTTTTTTACAAAGAATCAATATGTACTTTGTACCGCCACCTCACTGAGCAAAATAAGACACCATTGTTATCAGGTCAGTTGATTCATTAACCAGTAACACAATACATCTTGTGTGCGTGGAGACTTTCCCGGTGAAGACTACATTACAATACATCTTGATTCCTTTAATCCCTCAGGAACTTGCTTTTCCAAAGCGGTGCCCAAAATAAACAATTCTCATCTTCATGATGGTGATTGAAGATGGTGAAGCCTCTAATATTTTAGTGACTTGCCAATCCAAATTTAAGAAAATTAAGGCCTTTTGTACCAATTCCACACCAATACTAAATAATTTTTGTGTTTTAGCCATTTAAAGAGAGATTAAATAAGACTTCAACCCTTTTCATTAATTATCATTATTCTCATTCGACTTTTTTTAATTTTTATTTGTCCATGCAATCTACACTATATTATAAATGTTGAAGTAAATCTGTCCATCTGTCTGTTACAATTTTACAACTAAATGTCTAAACCAATCTTGATGGAACTTGACAAGGAAATACTATGTACCATCAGGAAAGACATAGGATAGTTCTTCTCAGGATAAATATTTTGTAATGAAATTTTGAAAACTAACCAAACAGTGACAGAGTCAGATAGTACCTGTAAGTCTCTGTACTGTTATATCAGTCACTTAGGTTTTGTTTATCTTACAGTCAATTTTGCTATATACCTTAGCAATGCACAGAAAAGCCAAAGCCAAAAATGTTGATACAAAATGATATTGATGTACGATGTACCCAGAAAGTGACATAACTTTAAACCACAAACAAAAATTTGCCAGAGAAACTGTGGTAGGTAATCTCCTACAGCATTTCTAACCCAAACAAAAGGTTTTCAAAGATATTTTACTCACAATATTGCAGAAACTTGGAAGCCATTTATACTGTGAAACTTGGATAATTTGAAGCCAAAGAGACCAATAAAATTTTTTGAACTATCCAAATGTTCTATTAGAGAAGTTAGAATTTTTTGGTTTAGCTTTAGCTTCAATGGATGCCTGAAATGATCATTCTTTAAAATTGTGAATATTTAATGACAAAGTTTGCGATTTATATAAAAGAAAAATACACCCTATAGCAGTGTTTCTCAGCATTTGGTCTGCGAATAATGTACAGATGCTCCGCAGGCAGAATATTAAAAACTTATGACAACATACTTGTACTGTATAAGGCTATAAATGAGTCTAAACTATAAGCACAACTATTTCAATGACCAGGCAAAAATCTGGCATTACCAGGATCCGATGATAGGACTACAATAGTTTTACTCACTAAATAAATTTACAGCTGGCATCAAACACTGTGCCATTCACTTAAGGTTTATACTAATGACCATTTTTTTAGGGTCTTGTATTAAAGCTCAGCTTCGCATTCAGAAGGACGTGTGTTCGAATCCCCATCCAGACACCCATATTTGGGTTTTCCATTGTTCAAATCACTCCAGACGAATGCCAGGATGTTTCCTTCAAAAAGCAATGGCCAAATTCCTTTCCGTTCCTTGCCCCCCCTCCCCCTTTCCATCCTTTCCCGCCTCAAATGACCTCGACATCAACAAGGTGTAAAGCAATAAGCAAAAGGTGTGAGGGACCTCGGTACATTGTAGGGTTAGTTACATAAGAGTGGTGAAATAAACAATAATACAGTAGATCTCCAACTATCAGAACTCCGACTATCCGAATCGCTTTTTTAACTAAGACGGAAAGGTACTGCGATTTGCAAAATAATGATTCTTCCTACGCACTACTGTCCAAACGTTACAACCTTGTTGCAATCAATGGACCAGTCTGTTATCGATACCATGAAATGCCATTACAGAAGGCAACTTTTGGGAAACTTTTGGTGGGCGAAGATGAAGAAAATAACAAAAAGAAGAAGAAAGATTGCGCTTACATGGTGGCGGAGGCTTGGAGCTTGGTTAAGGCAGTGACATTAAGACACGCGTGGAACAAGTTGAAAGTCATACCAACTGAAGAAGAGAAGGAAAAGGTAAAAAAGAAGCTCAAGAAAAGGAAAGGGAAGGGAAGGGAAGATAAAGTAGAAGATAGGGATGATATGCTGCTTGAGGAATTCAGAAACATTCTTTTGAAAATTCCTGAATGTTCAGAAGTTAATGCTGAAGATGTAGGAGAATGGATATGTGTGATTCGTCGGCCCCTGGGTATGAAATTCTAAATGATGATAAACTTATTGAAAGTGTGAGAGAATTGTCGAGTAAGATGATGACCTTAATGTCGAAGTTGAAGCAGACATGGGACCATCAGCTAATTAAGCATTTGCCAGCCTTGAAACTGAGTTAAATTGGATGGAGTGTCAGCCCGAGTGTGACCACATGCAACTTCTCACTGTCAAGCGGATGCGCAACTTGACTGCCCGAAAACCGACGAATAGAGTCAAACAGCTTACTTTTACCGAGATGTTCAGCAAGCAATGACTTTTATTTACAGTATGGTACATACATATTGTACTAACGTACAGCACCTGTAAGTACGCTTAATGTGTAAATGTGTTGCCTTTTCATTAAATTAATTAAAAGGTCTTTTTTTAAATAATTTTTTCTCCCATTTTAATTAATTAAAATAGACCCTTTTCGGAAAAAGTCCAATTATCGGAATTTTTGATTATCCGAATGGGGTCTGGTGCCAACTGATTCGGATAATTGGAGTTCTACTGTAAAAGTTGCCAGATCTAATTTATTTCATTTTATTTTGTGCATGTAGGTCAGTAGTATAGCGTAGCATCCAGCCTACGGTAACATTATTACTCAATTGGTAAATGAGTATTAAAAGTTTGGTCAATATGTAATTCCGGTTTCATAACTGTTTTTCTTTAATTTACTTGTTCTTGGATTGAAAATGGTTGAAAAACACTGTTCTACAGTATCTCAACAAAAGTTTTCTCCTACAATTGCTGTAACTTTATGCACTATATTTACATACATCTAATACATTTAATACAGATTGCATTACATTAGGCACTATATTAGACGGCAAGTACAGTACTTTTAAGTTCACCACAGTACAGTGGTCATATGCAAAATTATAGTATTGCAAGGAATTGTGAAATATCTGAGTATTTCATAGTGTTTAACCTTTTAAGGTTAGAAACCTTTTAAAGTATTTTATTCATATTGGTGTGTCTTTCAAAATAACTCATTTAATTCACACAGGTGATGAAGAACCTCCAAAAATGTAGTGATTGGTGTTTCTTCAGCTTCAGTTTGTTCTTCGTTCTCTGTATCAAATGATCTGCTGTCTTCTTGGCTAAAATACCTTCATCCGAGAACTCTCCACACACTTCCATGTTTTCATCCATAGTGTTATATCCTTCAAATGTCATGCCTAAGCCACCATGCCAAGATTCCGATAGAGGAATGCCATCTTCTCTAGTGAACTTGATTTTAGATCTTGAATCCTCAATTTAAAAAACTGTTTACTGTTGTTGTTTAAGGGACTTGACACTATGCTTTTGTGATACATTTGTGTCACATCAAGGATACATATCTCTGAACTATTTTGTTGTTCCCAAAGAAACTGACAAAAGATTTTATATGACAAGGCATCTGTAAAAATGTTTGAGACTTTTTTTTATGATTCCTTGATCCATGAGTTGTGCAACTTAAGTCATGTTAAGTGAGGAAAAAGTAGCCTTTTATTCTGTCCATAAGTGTGAGAGAATTGTGTATAGTGCAGTTGTCAATAAACAAGAGAATATTTCTGCTCTCTTTAGGATAAGTTATGTCAAATTTCTGCAATCATTCTTTAAAAGGCTCTGAAATCATCTGAACCTTTTTAATTGTTCTGTACTTTAGTGGTACTGTTTTAACATTTTTGAACACCTTGGATTAGCATACTTTCCAGTCATCGGTAAATGTAGCTTTTTCTGCTATCCTTATTGCATCCAACCAATAATGTTACTCACTGTTTACTGTCCTCCTCCTCCTCCTCCTTTCCTGCAACTCTATCTTAAGATCTAATCTTTAACCCTGAGTACATTTAAACGAAACTTGTTTTTTCAGCACAGAAAATGTCTTCTCTTTGCTTTTACTCAATCATTTGTAAAACAGTCTTTCCAAACATTTGCTGCTGGTTGATCTTTCATCACACACAGACTTGAAAAAGATGCCATTTCCTTCCTTAAACCATCCAACTAGCCAGTGCCAGCATTAAAATGACCTTTCCCCAAGTATGCAGGATTTTTTTATTTCTTTTATTTATTTTTTTATTTATTTATTTATTTTTTTTTTTATTTTTTTGCTGGAAAAAGGGACCACTCAAAGGAATATTTTGTTCTGATCTTGTTTAAACCAGTTCTAAACACAATCATCAACTGCATAATTGTCTGGCTCTTTGATTCTTGTGCAATCTTTTCCATTTCCACTAGGTGTGGTGCTTAGAATTTTGTCCCAAGCTCAATAGACAACTAGGTGGTAAACACCCCATGAGAAGAGGTGAAGGGACCAGGCATAAGCACCTAACTACACAATGGCTGGATTAGCCAGACAACAATTATTTTAAAGTGATGACCTCAACCAATACAGCGAAGGTGAAATCTCAACATCCCCAGGTTCGAAAGTTTTATTTTTATTTTTATTTTAGTACAGTGCATATGCACATAAACTTCGAATTATGGAAGGCAAACATCAAATTATCATGATTTTTTTATGATTTAATGCACAGTTCAAAGGACCATCTTCGAGTTAATGATGATTTCAAATTATCCAAGTTTAAATGTGTACATGTATATAAAAAAAGGAATGTGATGAACTTACTTTTGCCATCAAGAGTTGACACTTCATGCATCATAATGCACCTTTGGAAGACTCCTTTAATATAACTATGAAGTTATAAGTAGAACTCACCTGATTTTGAATGCCAGTACTGACTTCCAAGCCAACACATTCTTAAAACGCAAAAATAATTGCATAAATGCAGCAAAATGTCAAGTAATAGTACAGGAATTGATCATTTATTAATTTTGGTAGGATAAGAGCCAACTAGTTTTAAATAGTCACTGTGAAGTGTTAATTAACAACTGTATAAACAACATGCTTCAACAATGAAAAAAGAGCAATTTACCTTTGGAGGATTTATGAGTCTTCGGAAGAAATAAATTTCATCTTCTAACACAGCAGTGCTGTGTGTATACTTCTTAAGACCTTCCCTAGGAAGTTTCTTGATTTGTCGTCGAGATTCATCATAGACAGATTCACAAACATACACATCTTGTTCAGGAATTTCTGTTGGGCGACCTAGTAAAATAAAAAAAAATAAAAAACACTGTGACACTTCATGAAACCACATAAATTAAATAACACACAAATAATATTTCAGAAAATTCAAGCAAAGAAAAATATTTAATACCATGCATTAATCCCATGTGCTGTTTACAGAAAGCATTATATTGTTTCTCAATGTAATAAAGGACCGAAAATTTTATGTTCCATCTGCATTTTATGAATACTTTCTTGGTAAGTGTGCCAAAGGGAGAAGGAAAAAAGTAGCAAAATTCTATCCCCTACTGAGACCACCACAAACATATATACACACATTGCATACTGGTAGGCCTGCTCTTGCCACCTAAATTCAGAAGAAATGGTGTCAACAGACTGCGGTAGCATGAACTATGAAATAAGGAATAAAGCTATTATGTCAGGTTCACACATAGTTAAGATCTTGAGTAATTCAGATATCCATCATGAAGACTGATTCAATTACATCTATGATGGAAGCATGAAATTGCTGTTAGCAGGTAAATGAGACAATAAGTTTCCATATAGTTACAAAGCTTTCTGTAGGTGCTAAGTAGGAGAACAAAGCAATAACCAGCTGCATATTCCAAGTCTTACAACACTATCTTTCACAAATGAAGCAACCTGTAACTGTTCAACAAGAATACTGTGATTTGCCATTTTTATGAACCAGCACTTACATGAGGTCAGTTACACTGAAGAAAATTCTTGGTGTAGTAGGGGGGATCCTGGGGAGAAGGAATCTCATTTCAGTGCGGTATTAAAGGAAATGGATTTGAGGCCTGGATAAAACTGTGTCATAAGAAGTAGACTTGAGCCGATCTCGGCAAGTGAGGTGAGGAGCTGTTGTGGGACTATCGTGAGTGGCATAGAGTATCAGATAAAGTGGATAACTGCAGGATACTCTTACCTAAGCAACAGTATTAGAATATTTGATAATGGTGACAATGAAACTGCTGTAAGGTAGTGAAAACAAGCAAGCCTAGGAAAAATAAATCCCCATTTACCTCAAATGAAGGCAGAAGAGTCAGGACAAACCAATGATAATTGTGGGAAAGAATGATCCCTGAAACTACCAGTCAAAATAAAATAAATCAATAAATTTTATAAAAAACTATATTTTTTATCTCTTTGAAAATAAAAAATATATATATATTTACCTGTGATAGATTTGCAGGTGGGGTTTTAATGGAAATTGATGACAGGGAGCTGCCTGGTGTCTAGGATGTGTTGGTATGCCAGTTTCTGTCTACAGAGCTCTGAAGAAGTAACAGTATCAGGAAAATCTCTGATAACTGTTGTGACTGTGAGATTGAAGGCTTTCACGGCGTATCGATGAAATGTAGTCTTTACGGGTTTTCCGCAGTATGTTGTTGAAATGCAACAACGAGCTTTCGGCGGCTGACTCTGCCGCCATCTTCAGGTTGGATGTTGTGCAGGGAGAACCAGCGCTGCACTGGCGATGTCTGGCCTCCGCGCACCCTTATAAGGCCTGGCCTCTCTCCTCCCCTCGCTCCCTCCCGCGGCTGCCGTCTTGCGCTTGTCGTTGATTGGCTGGCGGAGCGACTGTCCTAGCCAACCCCAGCAAGCCGGAAACATTTTCTGGCGGCACCTCGCCACCTCTCTGATTACAGGGTGAATGTTTCAGAAGGGACAGAGCCGGCTTCCACGCGTCACTGAGCCAAAGACCTGTGTCCCTGTTGACCGTGTTGTTGCCCAGCTGTATTTCTATTGCTTCTTTGATGACTGACTCCCAGTAGAAGGAGCACTTGGCCAGTACCTTTATATTGTCCAAGTCCATTACGTGGACGTTTTCAATAACATGCTGGGGGACTGCAGATTTATCTATCTGGAACATGCGGATGTTGCGTTCATGTTCGGCTACTCGAGCCTTGATAGTCCGGATCGTCTGACCAATATAATTTTTGCCACACTGACATGGTATGCTGTAAACCCCTGGAGTCATCAATCCCAAGTCATCCTTCACGGGCCGGAGGTAATCTCGTATCTTGGCAGGGGACGAAATATGCTCTTGATTCGATATCGCGCCAGAATCCTACCTATTTTTCCCCGAGATGTTGCCTGAATATGGAATGAAGGCCAGAGCCTCTGGCTGGACATCTGGGTCTACCGGGCGTTTGTTTTTCTTTTTAATCGCCCGCTCTATTTCCCGATCAGAATAACCATTCTTCTTGAAAGTATTGCGCAGATGTTCAAGCTCGGACAGAAGGGAATCCGTGTCGGAGATTTTCCTAGCCCTGTGCACCAAAGGTACTGGCCAAGTGCTCCTTCTACTGGGAGTCAGTCATCAAAGAAGCAATAGAAATACGGCTGGACAACAACACGGTCAACAGGGACACGGGTCTTTGGCTCAGTGACGCGTGGAAGCCGGCTCTGTCCCTTCTGAAACATTCACCCTGCAATCAGAGAGGTGGCGAGGTGCCACCAGAAAATGTTTCTGGCTTGCTGGGGTTGGCTAGGACAGTCGCTCCGCCAGCCAATCAACAACGAGCGCAAGACGGCAGCCGCGGGATGGAGCGAGGGGAGAGGAGAGGCCAGGCCTTATAAGGGCGCGCGGAGGCCAGACATCGCCAGTGCAGCGCTGGTTCTCCCTGCACAACATCCAACCTGAAGATGGCGGCAGTCAGCCGCCGAAAGCTCGTTGTCGCATTTCAACAACATACAGCGGAAAACCCATGAAGACTACATTTCAGCTGTTGTGACTGTTAGAGCCAGTGGATGGTATAGGTTGTTTGTCTCTGGCCATTCACAGGGGAATCCTTTACTATTATTGGACATGCACATGACTCATCTCATTTACCAACTTACTTTCCTTCACTACATGGCTTCTTAAACTGCCTTCACCATTAAACAACTGTCATCGTGTTGAACGGCCACAGGTAAATAATTTACACTGCCAATCTATACCATCCAGTGGCATACTGCATGGCACACAAGACTAACAATCTCAATACCTTTTTTACAATGAGAGCTGTAAAGTTTTTCCTGACACTACTATTTCTTCAGAACTCTGTAGATGGGAATTGCTCTACCACCAAATATGAGACACCATGCTTCACCCTGCCTGCAATTAATGTTGCAAATCCATAAGTAAACCTGTCATTTTATTATAAATACATAATTTCACCACACACCCACCATGCTAGGTGGTGATGTCCTCCTCCCTTCAACTTTGATGATGAGTTGGTATATTTTACCTTTCCTGTCTACATAAATATTCCCTCATAGCATTTCTTGCACTCCATTTTTGCCAATATTATTTTGATTTTAACCATTTAGTAACCAATTTCTCCATTCAATTACAAACAAGTAAACTCATAACTTTACACAAAAAGAAGATGTAGTTGTATGTTATAACCTAAGCTGTATGAACATATTTGTAGCAGATATAAAGATTAATGCTAATAAGGATTGTCACTTAAATGAATTTTATCCAAAATAAATAAATAAAATATAAATCACGTTCAAGCAAATATGACTACTATTATGTTCAGGTAAACAAAATTTAATGCTTCAAATATATTAAACCCATATGGTGAATACCCACGTGTCCAAAGCATACTTACAGATTTAATTTTGTTATTATGAATAAAGATTTAATACTTGAAATAAACATATTTAAAATAGATTACAAGAGTTTACTTATGACTTTGTCAGCATAAGCCAGGTGTGTCAGTTTCAGTAAAATAATAAATATCTTTTTACCAGCACTGTAAGCATATTTTATGTTAATTCAAATGTCCAGGTATTTACTTCAGTCTCATGTTATTGTCAGAAAATTCAGACTCAGCAGAAGTAACGATTATATAAATTACTCATAGTACCAATTATTAATGAACCAGTGAAATTAAATGCAATCTTTGTTGAAGTACTAACTGATATTAGAAGCATTGATCAAGTTTCTGTCTTCAACATGGATGAAACGGTTATCTGTGAGAAATTTATGTCCACTTTTCAGTTTTCTTCTCACTAATGTTATTACAAAAACAATGAATCTTTGTGTCAAACTAGATATTTGTTCTCAACATTTCCTCATAAGCCCAAGAAGAGTTTATTTAGTCCCTCAAATGTTAAATATTCTTAACCAATATAACCTAGTGGCTTTGCTCGACTACAACATCCATGGGGTTTGGACACTGAATACCTGATATTTATAGAACAAATCTACCAACAGTGTTAGAAAAATGTCACATTTCTTTATTTTTGTTTCATCTTATATCAATTTTCTGCTCTGCTACAGTTCAGGCAACATGGTGAGATAAACCTCAAATTTTACACCAGACCTTAGGTTTTCAAACAGTGAAAAATGTATCAAAAGCTGTTAAGTAGATTTTGTGTAATGCCGGAACAAAAAGACACCGCCCAGCTACATATTAAAGACAGTGTAAACTAAGCAAACAAAATCAACTGGTAACCATCTCCTAACTAGTATAGATCTTAAACCATCATTTTCTAAGACAAAACACAGGAAGCAAAGGGGGAATAATCTGAGAAGAAATGTATTCACACTTACATGAAATGTATTCTGGATGCTCTAAAACTGCACATCTCCCAACCACCATTTCAACAGGTGTAGTATCTTCTAAGGTGCTCAGGAATGCCTCTTGTTTATAGAAAAGTTTTTGTGGAGTTTGTGGTATATCCACTGGTAAAACAATCCATGGGCCACGTAAATAACAGGATCCTCTGCATAAGAAAGAAGTCTATCAGAAAATAACAGCAAATACATGATTAACTGATCAGAAAATTTATACACAAACTTACTGTTTAGTCATCCAGATAGAATCTACTTGCTGGATGAGCTGCCTCCCATTATCTGTCCGTACATAAACACAGTCACCAGTGCGTATTAGAGCACCAGGAGCATTATATTGCTCGTAATAAGTGTTTCCTTCTTGTGCTTGTGGATTAAATACCTCTACATTCTTCAAAAACACAAAACAAAATAAATAAATAAAAACAATGAATCTCAGTGCAGAAAACACATTTTACAAAGAAGTAAAAATAGATTTCATAACACAATTTCTATATAAAATTCGAGTCTAAATTTACTTTTATGGGCATATGTCATTGCAGTTTGTTCATCAAAATGATTTGTTCTAAATAAGTTCAATTAAGGTCATGAAAAACAGAAGAGTTCCAAAAGAAAGAATCAACAGAGTGACAAAATTATACAAGGGAAGAGTGAGCCATGTAAAAATAGTAAAATAAAGGACAGATTGTCCGGAGCACAGAAACAGACTAAAACAAGGAAATTTCCTGTCGCCAATACTTCTCATCATAGTCATGAATGATATAATGGAAAATATGGGACAGTAAAATATGAAGGCGACGGCTTTTGCGGACAACCTGATGATCAGGAGGAATGATGAGAGGAAATTCTGTGCAATAGATAAAAAAAAAAGTAAAAATCAGGAAAGAGGTCAATATTTATTACCATTAAAGAAATAACTTATTATTGTTACACCAATAACCAGTAATAGGTCAATTCAAAATAATATATCACCTTCACAGTGCTTATTTCAACCTAGAAATACTGTATACTTTTGAATCCCTTTGAAAGAAGCAACACTATAATTGTGAATAAATTGTGGGATCTTAATCTTAATCACCATCAACTTTTACCAGCCTTTCTATATCTCATCACACCATTTAACATAAACACTAGGAAAGCATCAAATTAATTACAACTGACCCCCCCCCCCCCCCCAAAAAAAGTGAAGCATCAACTACTAAAAAACTGGATTTAATCAACTTTGTAGTATCATCAAATTTTTAAAAAATCTCATATTGATTGATAGCAAAATTAAAAATGAATCTGTATTTAATGACAAACTGCCACTGTTTTTATGTTGTTAACATCCCTTTAAGAAAACGTACAATAAATATTATGTATGTGAAGCACAGAGATTAAGCGACAACAGTGAGTTTTCTATGTTGAAGGTAAATTAACTAGCACCAACATATGATTACTCATTTATTCAAATCACTGCAAGGAGTCAACAGTAAAACATTCCAAATTCTAATGATAACATTATGTACATATTCTTATGCTATTTAATGAAGCAAAAAATTAGCCATCAGCCTTTATAAGAAGGAATACTAATTCTAGGTTATTTATAATAATAAGGGTTTTTACCGGTTTCTCCTTCTCAACAAGCTTTTCTCTTTCTTCTAGTTCAGCTATTTCTTCTTTGTGTTTTTCTATACGTTCACGGAAGACAGACATGTTTCTTTTTGGTTCAATCACTTCCTCCCTCTGGATTAATGTCACATGAGGTGGTACAGAGAAGGGCCATACCTACACACCACCAAAATAATAAAAGACTCATTCATCTGCAGTTAAAACATAGACTCATTAAGAGCACTGATAGTAAATTACTTTTGAAAATCCTAATCAATGCAAATTCATCCCTAATGTAACATTGTTAAATCTGACATTTTATAACAGTTAAGAATCTATGCCATCTATATTTCTTACTGCTCATTTTCTCCTGACACGAACCTTAGCACAACAAAATAGCAAATAAAAATAAGATAGGATAGGGAAAATAAACAGTTACCTGTCACTTACCACAGATGAAGGCAGGAGGGCGAGACACGTAAAAACACAGAAACACACGAATTGCACAATATTTCGACCTTAGTCTTACTCATGTGGGAGACGAGACATATGGCAGGGGGAAAGATGTGGTTACATCCCAACCCGCCACGGGTAACTGTTTATTTTCCCTATCCTATCTTATTTTCAGTGCCTCGCGGCAGTTTCTTTGTTTCCTTTATCCAAAATAGCAAATAAGGAGGAAAAGAAGAAGGAAAACACATAAATGTACTCTACAGTTTTCCAAAGACCACCATAACAGTTCTTCACCTGTAAAAAGTCTTGCCTGAACTGATCTTCTAGCATATTCTAAATATGAGGAATTATGAGTTCTGATTAAAAAAAAATAACAGATTTTTGCTTATCTTAAATAGTATTTATTTATTAATCAGGATCAATTTTGTCCCTTTCAAAATAATCACAATCAGATTAAATATTCTTGTGCCAGAACTTTTTCCAATCTCGGAAGCACACCTGGAATCCACCACTTGTCAATACAGCATTCAATTCCTTCAGCAATTCTGTTTTTATTTTGTAAATGGTGGCATAACGTCGTCTGTTTTGAAGTTCTCTTCAACCACATGAATAGAAAGAAGTCATGGGGAGCAATGTTCGGCAATTATGGTGGCTGTGGCAAAAGAACCGTTTTGTATTTTACTTAAAAAAAAAAAAAAAATCATGTATAACCAGTGAGGTGTGAGTGGGAGTATTATTTCATGCTATTTCCACGAGTGGTTTTGCCACAATTCTGGGCATCTTCAATTAATTGCTTCACACAGACAGCACATAACTCATTAATAGTATAACGCATAATGCCACTGGAATCAAAGAAAACAGTGAAGAGAACCTCACATTTGATCAAACTTGCTGATTTTTTTTTCTTTTGGTCTTGACTCTTCACTCAACTTCTATTGGGGTGATTAGGCCTTGCTTTCAACGTCATTCCCATACCCCCATTTTCTTCACCTGTTATGGCCATTTCAAGAACACTGTGGAGTTCCTTCAGCAATTCCTGAGTGATGTCAGCGTGATGTCTTTTTTGCTCGAAATTCAGCAATTTTGGATCAAACTTTGCTGCCACACACTTTGTGCACAAAACATTGCTTTGAATGAGCCAAATGATATTCTTACATCATCAACAGCCTCTCTAATAGTGATACGGCAATTTTCCAGACTCATTAATTTTTTTTACTTGTTTGATGTCATCGTCAGCTGTTGATGTATTGGGGCATCCAGGACAGTCGTCATCTTCAACGGCCCTCTTTATGGCCCTCACTGAAACATCTGTCCCACTTGTAAATGCTTGTTTTACTCATATAAAATTTGACAAAAGCTACTGTTAACATTTCAAATGTCGTACAGCACTTCATTCCATTTTTCATGCAAAATTTTATATAATTTCTTCAATCCATTTTTTAGAAAGTAAAAAAGTGCCAAGCACACCAATACATGCTTAACCTTTAGACTGTCAAAAATAAACTAAACATTCAAAATGGCTGCCAATTGCAACAACTTCAGGAACATGTGTACCAACATAATACATTTTTAAAAAATTTTGTTTACAAAGCACACTAAATTAAATAATTCTGATCACACTTTTTATGTGTATTATCCCACACCAGCAGCAGTATCACATTAATAAATGGTCTAATTAGCACCCAGCCTAGCCTTCAGTTGTCCAGATCCTTAAAGATACCACCAACTTCCAGCACAATGAAACCCAATCTTTTATAAATGTATACCTCTGGTGTTGATTTAATACACTGTACTAATCTTTCCACATCTCATTTCCTAGTAACTCAAGGATAAACACTAACATAGAACTTTTACTTCTTCTATCAAATACTAAATGAAATATTCCAACAAATGAAGAAAACTTGAATGCTCAAATGAGTCTCAGGATTGTCATGAAGCTTTAACAATGCCAAAGAGTGGCAAATGGTTCCTCAGAAATAAGTAAACATTTGGTTGCAGAAAATTTGGTTCTAAATATTGGATATGGGCTGAAGGTTTGAATCTGAGCAGATTGTATAGGAGTAGGAACATGTTTACAACAACAACAACAACAAAAAGCTTTAAAATTTCAATTTCCTATTTAGAGTTGGATTGTGTGTGGGCATTTTAAGCACCTTAGAATTTGGTTAAATTCTACTTTTCTTAGCTACAAGGCATAGGGGAGGGGGTAAGCCTTCCAGAAATGGCAAAATTATTAATCTCGTCACTACAGGATATGGGAGACGCGAATCATACAGAAGCCGATACTGCAGTATATCTCAGAACATACGGCAATTTAAAAGCAACTTTAAAATTTTCTGCTTGGGGTTCGTTCAGTTTGTTCTGGTTTCATAAGCTGTAATTTTCGTGTGAAGAATAGTCTGATTGCCTATACCAACTGTAATATGTGGATTTCAGTGAACTTTAAAGAATAGAGTAACTTTATTTTTTGAACAGTACCGTCTTTTATTTTTGCAACATTACCTTTCTCTCCTAAGGTCAAATAGGATTGTGGCGACCGATATAACTCTGCAGTTGGACTATCCTCAGTATACCACGGTTAATAGTTTGAACCTTTTTAATTTTCTTTATCAGACGAAGTGGGGGATGGAACTTAATGGTTGAGGTGTAAGACTGATATCCTAACCCCAGTATCAGTTTTCGCCCTTACAGCATATTGTATTAAAGACCCAGTAATAGAATTAATCCATCTTACAACAAATTTTTTATTAAAGATAGGATTTAAAATTACTGTTGCCTAGTGTAAAGGGAATAGTAATAATTACAGATTAGATTTTAAACTAATTCAATTAAATTGAAGGAAAAAAAAAACAGAATATCTTACAAAATCAAAAAGAAGTGGCACAATTCTTAAGAAATTAAGAAGTATATTTATAACTATATGTTGCCCATAACTTCATTCATTTGTTTTTTTTATTATTTATTATTATTACTTTAGAATGAGCTATGAGATGAAGTCAGGTCTTCTGCCGAAATTACTTGCACAGACAATATGACCTATGACCTCCTTATCTGTAGTCAACGCATAATCAAGAATTTTGTAACTGTATTGAGAAATGGAATGGGGTAGTGACTCGGAAATGAATCAAGGGACTGGTGTTTATTTGTAGTTACATTAAAAAAAAATCACCATCTAGTGTCAATGTCAGTAGAAAGTGCTAGTAAATCATCCCTTCTCTCACAACAGCCTTTCTGTGTGCTTTCAGGGACATGGGGTTACAACATTTTAGTATAACTGAATAAAAATAATTTCGTGTGGCAGTAATGACTTATTGGCAGAGAGCTGCCAAATCCCCCAGCTAACGAGGACCTACAGTTTAACATGGTACTCAAACTACAGGGCATGAAAGGGGCAGTTTCAATTCCAAATAATACAATAAAAATATGACATCAAGATTGTGAAAGGTAATGAATGATACAAAAGTAAATCAATTTGTATTAACTAAATAAATATAGCAAACACATTATCCAAGAAGTATTATCCTAAAATACACATGTGAAAGTTTTGAAGATAACAGCACAAAATTCTTGTGACGGTTATACAAGGCAAAAATAATAGCAGAATTTGTTAGAAGCTGAGAAACGGGTATATGATTACTTACAAAACACTGAACCTGAGAATAAACATTACTTTGAAACAACAATTTGCAAAAGTGCATTTAAAGAGGAAAAGCATTCACATAGCAAACCACCCCATGGACAAGTGATAAACAAAGAAAGAAACATTAAACTAAATGCATGTAATCTCTGATGAATTCAACACAAGCATTAAATAATCATGTAAAATCAAATAGAACATAATCATTTAAAGCCAGCTTGTCAGTTAGATAATCATTCCTTTTTGTCTCTCAGCATCTCATGAATAAAAGCTGAAAATTTGTGATATTTTTCATTCTTCCTTTTGAAGGCGGTATTTGGAACTTCTGGAAAGTTTGGTCGCTGGAAGCTACACTACACTAAGGAAGGAAAATTAGTATCAAGAAAAGTTTAAAGGCCATGTGAGCCTTCAACAGTGTTTGTTGTGTTATTTTATTTATGAAAAAATTTTAGGCAAAAATTTAGGGTATCATACATAACCATACATACATACACTAATAAATCACCAGAAACTGCCTTAAAACAGCAACATGCATGATTAGTATACTAAAAACAGGACTTTCCCATCACAGTCAATGTTAATTAACATCTACAGAAAGTTTAATTACAAAATACATTATCTATAGAAATAAACTTGTTCAATACAGAATCTCATTGATGGGACTACACCCCTCCTAAAAAAAGTTTACAAACCTTAATCTTCTTAAAGGCTCTTGCTCTTGTAGAGTATCTTGATTCGCATACATAAACATCCTTGTCAGGAAATCCTTCAGGTTTAAATCGGAAATAGTCTTTAACACTGAGAACACAACACCTTCCTATTATCTGACTAAGAGGAGTAGCAAAGTGAACATCACTTTTAAAAACTTCCTGTAAAACAAAAAATAATAAGACCTTTTAACAAACCACAGTTCCAAGAAACAAAATTGTAATTCTCAATATACTGACCAAAAAGAATAATCATGAAATTAATGTGTCAAGCATACCTTCTCTAAAAATTTTCTTGTAGTGACATGATATGTTTCATTGGGACGATAAAAGACATTTCCATACATCATCTGACAACCTTCCTGATTAGTCCACAGCCTTTCTACATGAATAATACTTGATTCCATCCCACGCTCTTTTGGTTCGACGTACACAAAATCGCCAACACGATATGTTTGTTGGTTGAAACTCAAAGAGTCACCCTGAGATGTATTTCCAACAGTGTCCTGTGGTCAGGGGGAAGGGAAATACTGAATTTCAGTTTTGAGAAGCAAGCAGACTAAATGCACATAACAGAATAAATTTACAAAACTATTTTCTCTCATCAGCAGGAATAAACTTAAAGCAGCCAGAAATAAGGATCATTTGTTTCATTACCTTGAATCATAAGAAAGCTAACATCAATTTCTTTTATTGGCATCAAAAACTTTTTATAGCTTCTATTTATTCCAAACCTAATTAGCACAGAAGTTAATTGATAGTGGTCAGTAGCTGCAATCAAGTTAAGAATCACTACGTGATGTTTTTCCTATAGCCTAACAGTAAAAAAGTTTATCTGTACATCAAAGACTTACCAAAATTACAAAACGGATTTTCTGGACGACCAAAAACTTTATTAATTAAAAGAACTGATTCATCTGTCTCCCAGATGATCCATATCCTTCATGAAATTTGGAGTAGTTTCAACATTAATATCAGACATACTTTCATAAACATGCAAACCAAAACTGATACTGAATTTATAACTAAAACTGGTCACATCTACACAAAATTAAACAGTACAAAAGGTGCTATATAAGAATCTACTATAATATTATAAATAATAAAGTAACTCTGACTGTCTGTTAAATATAATGTTCTCTGGGACCGGCCAAGAGAACAAGGTGTTTAAACATGATATTAACAACTGAAATATCATGTATTTCACAACTGAAATATCATGTAAACACCTTGTTCACTAGGCTAGTCATTGAAGAACATTATATTAATTCTCAATGCCGAGAAAAGCTTTGTTATGTCTCTGCTTTATTACATTTTTGGGACTAAACAGGTAAAGTGATCTTGATGAAATATGAAAATGAAATATAATGTATCATTAGGAAGGACACAGGGCTAAATAACGTATTTCAACATGAAATTTTTAAAACTAACAGAACAGTGATAGACAGATGGATAACGTGTGTGTCTCCATAAAGTTTTATATACATTGCTCACACTTTGTTTCCCTGCAGTCAGTTTGTGTATTATTTGTTCGTAAATTTCATGTACAGATACAACTTATTAATAGTATAGATGTTGATTTATGCTGCACTAGACTATTATTTTGTGTTTATATATAGCTATCTCATCTGTTTCCAACCCCCTAAATACTGTAATTATGTGTTAACAAAAGACAGCAAAACAAAAACAAAAAAAACAAAACATTGTGTACAAAATGGTATTGACATAAGATGTCCCTAGAAACTGACATAATTTAAAACCACAAACAAAAATCTGCTGGAAGTACCTCACTGCTAATCCACCCTGCCCTTTTAGTTTGTTGCTTTTTTTTCTTTTAATGTCAAAAATAGGTTATCTTAATGAGACAGGATCAGTGGTAGAACGGTGTTTGGAATAACACTGACAGCTCTAATCGTAAAACAGAAATTAAGACTGTTCGAATCATGTGAGCTGGCATGGATTACCATTGGATGGAATAGGTTGGCTTAATAAACTATTTGACTGTATGACAGTTGTTGAATGGTGCGATCGATATAAGAGGCAAAGATAAATTTGTAATTAAGGTGAGTGTGGTGCAGGTGATGTGTCCAATAGTAGGAGAGGATTCTCCTGTGATAGGATTAGAATAGGTAGTGGTGGCTAGATGACGCTGCATGTTTTGCAGTGAGGTCTATTGTTGGGGAAGTCTTGGAGAGTCAGAAGATAAATGTTCGTTGAGCAAAAAGTTGTTCGATTATATAGTCAGCTGAAGCAAGTGCATGCGGCAGTGGGTAGACTTTCGGAAGAAGTACACGCATTTTGGTGATGAAACATAAAAATGCATACCCATGGCAAATGATCTGGTTAATGGATTTTAGGCAGGAGATAAATGGGTGATGAATACTGGTCTGGCCAGCTTTAGGAGGTGCAAAACAGGAGTTGTGGCATGAGAGATTTGCTTTTGTACAAGATCATGGAGGTAGCAGCACGAAATGAGGGTTTATGTCAGATTCTGGGAGTTCCTGGATAGTGATTTATGATCGGATGCATCTGTCATAGATTACAAGGTTGTACAGAAGGGAACATTTGGTGTGGATGGGATGGTAAATGTCTAAGTGTAGATACTGTTGTAAATTTGTTAGCTTGATGTGCACAGAGGCGTGAAGGCTCCTTGTCACAGAGCGATGTACATATCAAGAAATATGGCACAGGTAGGGGAATATGACCAAGCACAGTTGATAAAGTGGCTGACTTTAAGGGAATTGAGGAAATCTAGGAAGTATCTTCACTGTGGGTCCACCATAAATATATATTTATCTGAACTATACAAAGGGACTGAGTGGATATTTATTCTGGAATTGTTTCCCTAGACATGATAGGAAGAAGTCAGCATAAGCTGGGACCATGTGCTAGTGCTATTGTATCTGGTAATAATATTGTGAATTGAGGAAGTAGGTTTTAGAGAGGATGAAGCAGGCCAGGCATGTAAAAAAGGATGCAGATGTTCTAGAGATACTGTGTGTGTGTGTGTGTGTGTGTGTGTGTGTGTGTGTGTGTGTGTGTGTGTGTGTGTGTGTGTGGTGGGGAGAGAGGGGGGGGGGGGTGCACATATCAAGGAATTGTGAAGCGAACTAAAGCGTTGACAGTGGGGGATGTTAGTGTACAAAGAGATAACATCAATGGGGAGGAAGAAGAATAGGGACTCTCTGGACAGAAATTCAAGAAATGTGGGGTATCTTTGATGTAGGAAGAAAGGTTCTGCACAAAAGGTTGGAGATGGCGTGCAGGATTTTGAGGAGGGATAAGGATCGTGACAAGAGGCCTTTTAAGGGGCCTTGGAGGTCAAGGAAGGTGCATATTTCCTGGGATCTGTAGAGTGTAGATAATAGGTGCTGGTGTCAGAAAGCTGTTTAAGGGTCTCAGCAACATAATCACTGCAGTTCATGACCACGGTGGTGAAGCCCTTAGATGCTGTAAGGATGTTGATATTTTTGTTCCTGAACAGTTCTCTCAAGGCCTGAATTTCGGTACAGCTGAGATTATTGAAGTTGGGAATGGAGTTGAAGAAAGATTTTGAGGAGAGGGTAGATAAAAAAAAAGAATGAGGGGATGGTTTTGGGGAAGAGGGCCTAGATGGGATGATGGTTTGAATTGGCTTTAAGTTGGACACAATCTCATTATGCCGGTTGTCATTTTCCGCTGTGGTAGAAGAGTGGTCATGACAGTGGAGCATGCGACAGAATGCTAGTGAGGTCCTAGCAAATCCATCACTAGCAAATATCATCTCCCTATTTGGATATTTTTTAAAAAAATATTATCATCTTATGATTAATTTATTTTCCATGAATTTCTAATGCTCTGACCCAGTAATCTACAACAAACCATTCATGCTGCTGGATTGACAGTGGATGCATTGGCTGACTTAATCATATGCATCAATATCTGTCGTCTGTTTCTTTTCACTGCATCCCTCCTTCCTTCAACTTTGAGGCACCAAACATAAATTATTACATTCTTACAAAATTCTACAGTTTCAGGACAAATTTAAAAACACTCTCAAAGATCTCCTTGTATGCGGGAAACTGTATATTACTAAAAACTGAATAGTTACATCAAGATTTCTACATTTTATACCAGCTAATAGTGACTACTGCTTACCAGATGGAAGCATTAGCAATAGAGGAGGCAGCAGCATTAAATAACTTTACGAATAGAATAAGAATGCTTGGAGAAACTGTCTATGTAACCAGTGTCAGAAAAAAATATCCAAACTTAGCTACCAATAAAAATGTCAGCATCTTGAGCATTACAAAATTAAACATTTTTCTTTGTTTATTGCTTCATGCCTGGTCAATGTCGAGGTCAACATGAGCAAGGAGAGGGCAAGAGAGAGGAGATGAATAATGGAGAGGATTTTTTTTTATGGACATTTAAAGGAGCCATCAATCACATACAGTGATTTTGGAAACATGGCAAACTTGAATCTGCATGACAGGAACAGACAGCAAATCTATGTCCTTCCAAATGCCAAGCCAATAAAAAGTAGTAATCTTATGATAAGTCGACTGATTTAATGCCCCTAATTTTTAGTGAACATTATGTAACTAGTGGTCCACAACATTTTTCTACTATCAGCACACTTTTTCTACTCACGGCGTATGATAAATTATTCATAACTCAACACGGCACACCACTGTAAAATCGGCTAAACTTAACAACAATTGTGAGTAAGCAATTAATATTTCTTAGAATATGACAACATGTAACAAGTTGCGGCACATGAAACACACACAGGGATAAAGTAACTAATAAAAAATGCAACAGTTAATTCCTTACAAAAGGTAAAATTTCACAACACAACACACCGGTTTCAGACCACTGACCTAAACTACTGATCTTATAAGAATTCCTGGCACCACTTTTATTGCTATTTTATAAACCTTATTTCTCTCGTATTTTTTGTCAAATACTTTTTACTTTTAAAATTCTATTTGCAACAGTGTAAGCAGCAAGAAGGTATTGGGAGAAGGATGGAGCAAAATTGGAAACATTCTGCATGTGCTTGAATTTTTCAAGATGTAAGAAAGCATTTCAAGAACTTGTTTACAATTCACTTAAAATCACAAAAAGTAATTGTAAACTGGAAAAGCTAAAAGTAACTATTAGTAAGTATAAATGCATTAATTAAAAATAATACAACAGAAATTTTGGATGTGTCTGCAATGATCTGAAGGATGTCACAGTTCCATGACTAAGACTGACAAATGAAGAAAATTTAGCTGGATTTAACAATTTTCTCATTCCCATTTTCAGACCATCACAACAGATAAATTTTAATTTTTGAGGCTGAGCTATAACATCTATGCTAGTGTAAAAGAACTTTAATGAGCACCATCAATCAAATGCCCACAAAATTACATACTTAAAACATCCCTGGAACTGAAAGACTGCAAATACAAGTTTACTTCAGATCTAAAACCGTATGCTGCAAATGCTCTAGTACATCAATCTTGGACATAAATGCTATGTAACATCTGTTTCTACATAAAAACACAGCAACACATGCTAGTGAGTTTAAGCAGGCTACTATAATCATTGATACCATATAAGAGCTGTTATAAAGAAGAAAAACTATTAAAAACAAACATGGATATAAAAGTCAACTGTAACTTGACAAAGCTGGAGGCAGGAGTGCCATGATCATACAAAATAATAATAAGACAGGCTAAATTACCAGGTATTTTGAGCAATACCTTAACCATCTGAGAGTGAAATGTAGCACACGAAAAGTATGTGGGTGTTGTCACAATGATCTGTATCCAACTTCGTAGCTACTGGGTTTACCTGTTTGTTTTCTCCTTGTCTCAAAGTATTTTGCTTTTTGTTAGTGTTATCTATACTATTATAAATCCGTAAGCAAGCTGCATGTGTCTCATTATTTGAACTGGGATTGTGCAAAAACTACTGCATCAATTTGGATGGTGTTTTCAAATTTTTAGAAGTAATGGTTTGAATGAAAATCTGCAGAAATACCTAATGACTTATATGTACCGAGGGAAAGAGGAAGGTAATTTGGGCCATGTACCACACTGTAATTGGAATGTACCCTCCTTACACCAAAAAAATCACACAACTTAACTAAGAATTCTGTTTAATATTTTGACTTTGAATATTTCTCAGTTTTCTTAAATTCAATAAACAATACCTGAATCAGACGTAATAATCAATACTGATACTTAACTTATATTTAATTTACTGTAAAAATGATGTTTTTGACCACACATGAATATGCTGATCTCTCATACGTTATTTGTCTTTGGTTATATTTTTCAGGTTTTATGAATTTTGATAAGTTAAATGGAAATCATTATTCAAACCACTACATAATATACTAAATCTTCAATAAGAGTATTATAATTATAATATTCACAGTAAGTAACTTTGTGCTTAATATCAATAACAAAGGATTTTCATGATACCGTGTCACTGCAATTTGATAGTGAATAATGATAGTGATACATAATTCGAAAGTAAAGAATAAAATTTTGTGATATATCACTATAGTTTTGAGATATCGGAAGTAAAAAATCAGTTATATGTACAGCTGCTTGTGCCTATGGAGAAGTTTTTAATCGGGTCCAGTCCGCATTTCAATCTAACCACAATTATTATGAAGAAAGCAAGATTAAACTTTACATCGTGATACAGTCTATGTATTATTGTGTGTGTTTTAGTTCTCTTGCAGTTCAAACTGAAGTTGTATTATGAAACTAATTGTTTTAATTTATGCTACACATACTTTGAATCCTGAGATAGACAATGTTGTCACAAAATGTATTTGGTGATGCATTTAAATGTATCTCCATTGTTTGATTTTGAAGCGGCAAAATCAGCATAGATTGTGGTTAGGTTGAAATGCAGCCTGGACTGAATGTTATTGCAACTTAAGGCATAAGGAATTCAACAATTGTTAGTAATTAATAAGCTACGTTAAAGAGAGCCATGTTAGTGATGACGTATACTCCCGAAGACAAAACAACTGTTGTGCATGTCCAGCCTACATTTCCATGTAGCTTTGGCGACATTTTTTTCTGGTCCAAGCCACATTTCAACCTAACCACTTCGATTTTGAGATACGATGAAGAAATATGGCTTGAAATTTGTCTAGATGCATAGAAGTTATAAAGCAAGAAATGCATGTTATTTCCCACAGCTTAAGAATGTATACCTACAGTATTATGAAAACTTGCCAGCGATTTCAGATTCATTGTTGCAAATGCTATCATTAGTGATAAAGATATTTTTAGAAGTGGCCACTGTCTGTACTGCCAACACCAACGCAGACAGTAACTTTCGTGTCGCCTTATGCCTAAGGTACATTTCTTTTTGCTTTAATGTGCACTTTTTATCCTCAGGAAAATGTATTCCATCCAAATTTCTGACCAAAACAACCACTGATTCTCGAAACGCCTATATTGGACTGTTAGAGTGATGATATTTCACTTAGCTTTAATTTCTTATATTTCATACATGATACTGTGTTAAAATATAACGAACAAAATTTTCGAACAATATTATGAAAATGAAACGTAAGGTAACAACAAGGAGAAAGGAAATGTTTTAAATGAAATTTAATTTTTTGCTTCTCTAAGTTAATATTTGGTACTAAAATAAAAAAAAGGGTAAAGCATATCTATATACACCAAGACCGAAGCATGTGAAATAGCAGCTAATGCTAGACAAAAAATAATTTTAATGATTATAAACATAATGACCCCAATGCAGTGAACTTCATGATTACTGTTTTATTCTCTTCAAGCATTAACATAAAATGTTCCCCACTCACCTAAAATTTCCCTCAGCCTTCCATTTTATGCCAGTATTACTTGTCTCGTGGAACAGATTTGAAAAATCTATTGTGTGGTATATTGTGATAACCTTACTTTAATTTGTTAGCATCTTGTCTTCTATGACAACTATTTTCAATGTCTACAGTGAAAGAAACACATCAGTATCACTTAATTCATGGCTAAACATAAAAAATTGAACAATCTGCTGATTCCGACCAAGCACAGCAGCTAGAATTGCAGGATACAGGCATGTAGGTAGAGAGGGGTGGCAGGTTTGCAAAAGAGCGCATACCCTGTGCATGTCAGAGCCCTTTACCCTCAAGGAGTCCTCAGAA
The DNA here is from genome assembly GCA_031002005.1 of Vandiemenella viatica. NCBI lineage: Eukaryota > Metazoa > Arthropoda > Insecta > Orthoptera > Morabidae > Vandiemenella > Vandiemenella viatica. The sequence goes on along the minus strand of JARYHS010012519.1, from coordinate 144,855,051 downwards.
CTCCTAGTTTCTGTTTCCTCTTCAGGCTGTTCCTGCTGCAACTTCTGCTGCCTTACTGCCTCAACAGCAGCTGCCAAATGAAGGAGACTGTAGTTAAGTGCTGGTGAATGCAGAAGGTCCCCACCACGACACAGTTCATCTCTGTAACACAAGGTGTAATAAAGCTTAAACAATTCTGCAGTGTCCCTCTCCATTTGTACTAAATATTTCATATGTTAGTTCAGCAACATTCTGAAAGAGATTAGCTAGAAGAAGTAGTCACAGTGCCTCTTTCAATAATAATAATTCTTTATTATATTACAGTGGCCATAAGACCCAAGTGTGTTTTCCAGTTTATTGCATTTTATCGACTTTCAACTCAATTAACAGACAACTACAAGCAACTCTATTCATGACTGCTCTGTGAACAATTCACAATTCTAATTAATGATCTGAAGATGAATGAGGGTTATAATTATCAAAAATCTACTTTTACACACAAACATTCAACAGGATTATAAATAAACAAAACAAGCAAGTAAATATATTAATACCATCTGCTGAGAATTCTCCTCTAAGCACTACATTGTTCTCAGTTGCTTTGCCAAATCAGGACAAGAAAAAAAAAATGCAAGAAAAGGTTATAGCATCAAAAATCATGCATTTTGTATGTGTTTATCTCAATAGGAAAACTGTGATAAACCCATTCCCTTTGCCCCATCTCAACAAAAATTATTATGTAGAAGCTCTATAAGCCACTGACAGCACTGTCTCCAGTAACTTCAATATGAATTTACTGGCAACATGCAGAAAATATTACAAACTGCAATCACATAGCTTTTATTATTTGTGCTAACAATCTGTGAACTTTATGTGTAATTTGATTGACAAATTTAATCACTACATTGTTAGTAACTGAATGATGGTTTATTGTATTTGTAGTAGCATGCTTAGTTTGTGAACTGTACTTTATAATAATTATGTTTTAAGTATTTTAGTAGGCCAAATTCATTTCAAAGGATTTTTCTGATTAATTAATGCATCCATAAAGCTCATTGCTGAATTTGACAGAGGGCTGATAACTTCAGTATCTGAGTGCAACCAATCGTATAATGTTAACGAATGTTGCATACTCTGTTCATATGCTGTGTTAGTTACTTGTTTATACCCAAATTTGCATCTCCAAGAGCCATTCCAAGATAGCAGTTGAGTTAGCAAATTAAACCACTGCAGATATGTTTCATTCAATTAGCAGTTACACAAGTTGCTATTTAGTAACAATTTTAAGAACAAAAATGCATTAATAGAAAGGCAGCCATGTAACAACTGAAGTGAAACAATTTATCAGTTTAAACATCAGCAACAGATGTTTAACAAATTTTTCTGAAATATCCAGCACTGTCAGTAAATTAAGATACACTGTAACCTAATGATGAAAAAGTCTAATCAAAAAATAGAATTTTATCCTGATAAAAAAGCAATGAAACCAAAATACATGTATTTATAGCAGAGATCTGTATTCAGGAAGTTGCTAGAAGACCCTTGAAGACTATGTTAACTCAGAATGCTATGAAAGCTTCCATTCCAAACTTGATCAACTAATGTTAAATGTCAATCATTTCTTGTTTTTCATTATGTGCAATGTAACAGTTAAAAAAAGTAAAATTACATGAAACTTGAAAATTTCTCCACACAGATCACTATTATCTAATAAAAGTAAATTTATGGTGTGGCTGTGTTGACTGTGAGGCTTGTGCGGGCTCAGACTCATATTTCTTTCCACTTGATAAAGGGTTAACCACAAAATATTGTGTTTTTGTGTGTTTGTATATTATTTTGTGTTGCTGCTGCCCTCCTCCCTTCAAATTTTGGTGTGAGTTGGGTATAATTTATCTTTCCTTTCCACATAAATACTGTCTCACAGCAGTTCTTTCACTCCAATGTTACCGATAAAATTAAATTTGTTTCGATTTGCCATGCATTCAATTTCTATTTCGGATGGACCTCCAGTTTAATATGGAATCCACACACCATGCTGGTATACTCGTATGATTGAATCAAAGCCTGTAAAAAAATTCCTGGCCCCACTGGGATTCAAACCATGGACTCCCGAGTTTTGCACTGAGCTACCCGACCCCACGTCATTATCTAATGATTACCAAACAGATGCAGTTGAACCATGCTTCGAAAATAAAATTCAGCAGTATATGCATAAAGATTTCTATGGTTTTAAAATCAGGTCAGATTGAAGGCTTTTGATGACAGAGATAATATAAAATTCAAGAAAAATCATAAAAGTATTTACATTGTTCTTCTAAAGACAAAATTTCATCATACATTTTCATGCAGCAACAATGGTAAAACATTGAGCAAAACATAACATTCTCAAACTTCCTAAACTTGTGAAATAAAGCAACAGCTATTAGAACAAAATGAGTAATATTTAAGGACTTACAACATCTGAACCTAAATGTAATTGGTTCAAGAATAATTAACACTGTATATAAAGTATAAAGCAATAAGCCCTTACACAATATATTACTCTGTTAAAAGAGTCTATGTAAAATAAAGAGTAACAAAACAAAACTGGCTAAGGAACAATAAAAATGCATCAACAATATCTTTCATCACTATATATAATTTTTATCTTAAAAAAAAAAAGGTTAATCTAAATAGGTTATATTAATGATTCTGTTATATTCTTTCACAAGGCTGGACCTCTTCAACCAAACAGATAAAAAGATATACATGTATTCAAGTAACAATAAATTAAAAAACTATTGGAACTCTGAAATAAAAATGTTAATTTTTCTATTAATTCTTCTGCTTTTAGTAGTCTGAAATGGTTTTACACTGGCAAAGCAACATCCATTTTAATATACCAGTTTGATGAAAACTTTTATTTTATTTCCTTATTTCATAAAACTATAGCACAGAAAAATCAATATTGCCAACAAGCAAAAATCCATAAAACTTCACTTCTTGTGTTTGTAAAACCATTAGTAAAACCAATGTTACTGCAAGTCAAATGTGATAAAATTTAATTCATTCTTACAGAGAATAGTTACGAAAAACTTATGCTCATGGCTTTATGCCTTGTCAACATAGAGGTCATTAGAGGCAGGAAGGACTGGGGCAAGGAATGGAAAGAAATTTGGCCATTGCCACTTGAAGGAATCATTCCAGTATTTGAATGGAGTGATTTTGAGAAACCATGGGAAACCAATATGAAGATGATCAAACAAAGGTTCAAACCCATGCCCTTCTGAATGCAGGGGCAGAGAGTTACTGCTCACCCACCATGCTCAGTAGTTATGAACAATTCCAACTTTGTTAAAAGGTATAATTTCCACAATACATGCCACTGTACTACCATCAATGAAACTTTCAGTTAAATTCTTTGTCTAACCTTTGTCTTATGAAGAATGACTGAAGTTCAATTGAATCTTCAAACACTTGAGAATCAGTCCGTGACAATCGACGAGCACGTTCCATACAAGCAAATACATCTTCTTGGAAAACATCCAGCCGTCGATAGAGTCCTCGGTCCAACCTTCGCTTCACCAGATCCAATGACAAAGCTCTCACTCTGCAACAAAAATAAAAAAATAAAAAATCTGTTGAAAAATATTTCTTAAAAGTAATATTTGACTCCCCCTCCCCTTTTTTTCCATCTTCCCACTTAATGATTTAAGTAACAGATGAATATTTATTAAGCAATCTAGATTAAATATATGTCACCAAACCATTCAGATGCATAGCAAAAGGTCACATCATCTGAAATCACTTAACACACCCGAATCATACATTTTTTTTTTTTGAGAATCGTTCCACGCAGAATCTGGCATCTTACTCAAAATTCAACAAAAACTTTTGAGTAGAATGTGTTCAAATCTTAACATGAAGTAGCAATATTTTTCTACTCTTTTCAGACCAGTTTATTGGCAAAAGTGGCACAAAAATCTTCCACACATTTTCCATGCTAGGAGGAGCAAAGGTTTTGCTGACCTACTTCAGCTTATTTGAGGGTGGAACAGAGTTGTGATGAGTTTCACAAACCTTAGTGAACACAACTAACTTCCCATTTTGGACATTACTTGTGTTCAGTAGTGTGTATGACCAATGCAGAAGTGGGGAGGAGTGGGAACTGCCTCCCCTTCCACATTTTCAAAATTCTCACATAAACATTGCAAAAAATTAATCAAGAAAATCTCTAGAAAAATATATTTTACACAACACATTAACTGAAACTTGATAGCTTGAGAGTTTCTTCAGAAAATTTAAATTTAGGATGAAAATATCCACAAAATCTATATACCACAGTCAAACCCAAGATTTCATGCCAACCTTATTCCCCCATACCACTTATTCTATGACCTGTTGTAGCCAATTAAAGAAAATTGATCATTAAACAGTGGAAAAGCATATCTAGATGATGAGATAAAACAATAATAATGGTGATGGAATGGGAGTAAAAAAAAAAGTGTGATCAATTTCAACCAAATAAACTGCAAAACGTTTGTCATAAGGAAAAATAAATACAACTTCCCCATCCCACTTAACCAATTCTAAAAGTGAGGAGCTATCCACTCATTTTAAAAATTCTCCACAAAAATTCTAAATTCCTGAGAAAATAATATGTTTTATGCATCAACTGTTCACTAAATCCAAAGGACTTCACCATTTCTTTGCAAAATAAAAATTTTCAGGGTATGCTTCGTTAAACATCACTATGTTGATAAAAGAGGAAACAACTTTTTACTTTCAGAAAACAGAATCAATGACTACATGTAATCATTAACACATTCAATTAATGCTTCGCTTTTTTCTAGTATTCATGTGAAGGGAGATGGGCACAATTACCCAAACAAAAAAATACTATATGAAAAAAGTTTCATTTCACATAAACAAAACTTCACAATGAACAACTATTTCTTAAAAATAAATATTTAAGTAACAGTAGAGAAACTAGCAACATATCAATGATCGCTAGTAAGAGAAATAAAAATTGATTATCATATTCCAATCTGTAAACAGACAGTTTGTAGTTCAATAACAGAAAAATATAATTCCTCAGAACAGGCAATTGTTCGAATGTAGAGCAACAGTGAAAGTCGTAAAAAATGTGTTTTAGGCATAAGGTATTTTTTCATAAAAAAAAATGATAGTGAAGTTAGAACAACAATCGATTTCACAGAAAAGATTGCAGCTTGCTAGAAGCATCTGCTTCACCAACACAATCCCGGATACCACATGTTCCTCCTGAGAGATCAAAACCATGGTACATTTGCTGTCATGCCCGCAACTTAAGACTAAATGAATCTCAGGCAGACCTTCAATCAGCCAGCGACCAAACCATCGCATTGGTGGAAAAACTACCTTGTATCTGATGCTGCCATTAACATGAAAAGAAGAAGACCATCACAATCAAGAAATTGAAGAGATGCTCTGTGTAACAACCCTTAAAAACAAATGCATTTCTGATGGCCAATTATACATGATTTCCGTTCAAGTTAAGAGTCTGAAAATCTTCCATGTTTTGTTCTAAATCAGGTAGAAAAGCTGTTAACTGCTTAAAGAGAAGTTTTGTAAAAAGGATTTATTTATTTTTTATTTTCACCCAAACTGCAAAAAATATAAACTATACCACATACACCACTCTTTCGGAGACAATTCAGTGGTTAAGCTAAAAATATATAAATCAGTTCTTGCACAAATCAATTTTTAAAGAGAGTTGTTCACAGATTAGAAATGAACATGAATAAAGGCACAGCCAATAGCCAGTTTCACCAACATTTTCTTCCTTTTTCATGATGCATTACGCTCCAACTTCCTCATCATCATCCTCATCATCTTCATCCATCTCTAGTTTCCCGGGTGCGACGAAAGAGCCCTCACCACTTTTGTCTGTCCTCTTCGTGGTTCTCCTGTAGATCTAGTTTTACGAGATCAAGCCATCTCCTCCTGGGGTAGCCTCTTGGTCTTTCACACTTCAGTTCTTTTTCCAGCCATATTCTCATTGTTCTTGTTGGGTCCATCCACTTGACATGTCCCAGCCATCATAATCTTGTCTTGGCAATTTTTTCATGAAGGGTTTCATTGACTGGGATCTCTTTATGGATCACTTCATTAGTGACCTTGTCTCTTCTAGTTTTCTGTTCCATTGACCTCAGGTCCTTCATCTCTGCTGCATCAGGTAGTGGTACATACTTCCATGCTGTACGTTTTAATGGGTAACTAACTTCCTGCAGTTTACATACTACTTGAGTAAAAAGTTGTTTTTGACACCACTGTATTGTTGTTATTGTGTGGGTGTTTTTTTTTTTTTTTTAATGAAAAACACTTTACACATTGCACTGGTTATTGAATAACTGAAATTCATTTAGTAATCATTCTCATGCATCAGGCGATGATACCATCTACAGCTTTTGTTTATTTGATTAGGTCTTAAATTCAAATGATGAAGTAAATTTGAATGACACACATAAAATAGATACACAGAAACAGTTTTCAATTTCTAAACTAATCACTGTGAAAAATACTCACTTGCTGCCATCAACTTCATCATGTTCAGGAAGTTCAGCCATCGAGTCAGAGAAACAGCGGCCTTCCTCGTCTTGGTGATTGTACACAGAAATAAACAGGGAGGTGAGGAGTTCTTGCACAGCAGCAGCAACATCTGGAACTGAATCTTCATCTTCACGTAGTTGGCTTTTCGTTTGCAGAGCAACACGTTGAAGCATTAATGCATCCTAACAAACAACAACAAATCATACAAACAAATAATTTAAGCAAATATGCTAATCATGGATGATAAAAAATGACTATTGTGGGTGTCAAGTGTATTGTTATATTTTTCTAACATAATAGGAAAAAAACACTGTTGCAGTCACAACTGAATCAGTAAAATATGAGTAGATACTTTCCTCCTGGTGGCCAGAATCACTCAGTTCAACAGCTACATTACACTTGATGCACAGGGGGTAATAACACACCATTAAATATTAGGTCCTTGAACTTTTTAGGTAATGTCAATAATTCCTGTATGCCACAAAACACACACATGAAAAATCCAAGAGTTTCATACATTAAATCATCTGTATTTTAAATGTCATTGTCTAACTGTTTGGAGAATTTAACGGATTACTTAATGCTCAAAAGTGATTAACATTTATTTAAACACTAAATGCATTAATCTGCACTTATTATGCATCTAAGTTCAATTACCTCAACAATCCCAGTTAATTTTCAGAATGTGGGCAAGATCATTTATCTCCAAAAACAAATGAACCTATAATGGATTCACATGGAAATACTGAACTAATATTGACATTAAGCAGAACTTTGCCATTTATTATACGAGGTGTATTTTTTAAGTAAGTACCGTTTTGTCACACCGTGGCTGCAGCGCTACGGTCGGCGTTCCGCGCATGCACACTGAGTAACTGCATCTCTTGCCTACGCACTGACGCCATTACAGTCTAATTCTTCCTTGTTTACGCTGTTCACTGAGTGTTTAAGATGCCTCCGATAATCGTGAGTCCCGCCGACTGTGAAGTACGGGCTGTTATAAGATTTCTTTATGCTAAAGACCTAAAACCGATCGATATTCATCGTGAGATCTGTGCAGTTTACGGACAAAACATTATGAGTGATGGAATGGTGAGAAAGTGGGTGAGAGCATTTAAAGATGGCCACACAAATGTGCATGATGAACAACGGAGTGGGCGTCCTTCGGTCGATAATGAAAGTTTGGTGCAGAAAGTGGACAATAAGGTGAGAGAAAACAGACGCTTTACGATTTCCTCCTTGTGTAATGACTTTCCTAATGTTTCTCATAGTGTTTTGTATAGCATTGTGACCGAGCACTTGAATTACCGAAAATTGTGATCACGTTGGGTACCGAAAATGTTAATGGATGTGCACAAAACCAAACGTTTAGGCAGTGCATTGACTTTCCTTGAGCGGTACCACAACGATGGTGATGATTTCTTAAGCCAAATTGTTCGGGCGATGAGACATGGGTGGCCTACGTCACACCTGAATCAAAGCAACAGTCCATGGAATGGTGGCATTCAGATTCACCCAAAAAAGTGAAGTTCAAGCAAACGATTTCTGCCCAGAAAATCATGTGCACAGTTTTTTGGGACAGTAAAGGAGTATTGCTTGTGGAATTTCTGCCTCGTAATGAGACAATCAATGCCGCAGCTTATTGTGAGACATTGAACAATCTGCACCGTTGAATCCAGAACAAAAGACGTGGCAAGTTGAGCAAGGGCATCGTTTTGCTGCATGACAATGCCCGTCCACATGTGGCTAATCAGACCAAAGATCTCATCACATCTTTTCAATGGGAAACTCTAGATCATCCTCCGTTCAGCCCTGATCTGGCGCCCAGTGACTACCATCTGTTCCTGCACACGAAGAAACACCTGGGCAGTCAGCGTCTTGAAGACGATAACGAAGTCAAAACAGTTGTGATGCAGTGGTTAACAAGTCAGGCGGCAGACTTCTATGAGGAGGGTTTTCAAAAACTAGTACTACGTTATGACAAGTGCCTCAATATTGAAGGGAATTATGTAGAAAAGTAGAGTAAGGTACAGGCTTTCATGTAAAAATAAAATTATTGATATATATTTGCACGTCTTTTTTTAATTTCAGAACGGTACTTACTTAAAAATGCCTCGTAATACACTGAAAATCCATGATTACAAAATGATGTATTCATTCACAAAACTTTTTCCAAGTTGTGTAAGTTAATATCTCTATTTCTTTGTGTTAAGGACAGTCATCTTAATTCTAAAGAAAAGGGAAAAAGCTTTTAGGCAATGTAAAAATCAAAGGATAGGAAAAATAACCCATCACTCAACAAATTTGAAGGCTGGAGGGCTGCGAAAAGTATACAACACATGAGACTAACACAAACATATATTTCAATGTAGGAAGCATCAACCATTTGGCAAAAGAGTTGTGCACACACCACACCTTATCGCACTGATGAGTGGAGAAGTTCATCTTTAAATTTATTAATAGCTGAAAATGTGATGATAACTCTTGAATGTGATGTTATGATATTAATCATAACAGAGTAGGGAAAAAAGCCACATAAGAAGATTAATGTGATGAAGGAACAAAATAGCCAGAGAATGTAAGATCACAGGGCAAACATCAAAGTCTACTTTAAGTGGAATTGTTGAATATCAAGGATCTTAGCTGGCTCATTTTAAAGAAAAAATGGATCTGGAACACAAGCTTATCAATAAATTGATACATATGTCAGGGAACACAAAGGTTGTATCTTCCTTCTACCAGAATTCTGCAACTTTAGTTCCAATATTAGAAGTCTTCATTAACTTTTTCTACTTGCAGCCTAATGTGATTGGCCTGCATGTTTCTATCTCTGTGTTTCTGTTATTTTTTGTTTCAACCTCCAACTTTTCTATCATGTCATTACCTGAGTGACAATTTTGTTTCACCTCTCATGATAACAGCTGTCCATCATGGTAATTTCATGTCATGTACTAACACTCCCCCCCCCCCCTTTTCCCACACTCTCTATTTATTTTTATTTTATTATCAGCTAACATACATATCCTATTCAAACATGTTTCCGCCTTGCCTGGGACTTTCTTTCTTAGTTTAACATGAAAAGGATTTCAAATAAAAATTTGTTAGTTTGTGTGTGTTTGTCAGTGCCTTCCAGCATTTGCCTGGAGTGATTTGGGGAAACCACCGAAAACTCAAATCTGGATGGCCAGACAAGGATTCGAACCCGTGTCCTCCCAAATGTAAGGCCAGAGTGTTACCGCCCACCCATCATGCTCGGTGGCTGATAATGATGTCAATATATTTCTTTATGGTGCTTTTGGGCATGGATATGTAATTACAATTAACAGATGAAATAGAGCAGTATAAAATACATGGAATGTTGCCTTTCATTTAAAAAGAAAATGGATATACAGAAATTGTTAATTAAATTCATGATCATCATCTTTCATTACAAAGTTCTATGTCATCAGATGACAATGCACAAACATTGTGGAAGTACGCCAAAAGAAGGGAAGTTTCCACTCGTAAATCAGAAAGAGAACAAGCACTTGATTAAAAATAATGGGCACTTTAACACCACTGCCACATCATATTTCATGTCTAGAAACTGAAGCCTGTCACATTACAGTAGGCTTGCCCCCTTCAGTAATTAACTTATTTTAATTATTATATTTATTCTATGCCGAGTATCGAATGCTATGTGCATCGGTGACTTGCGAGACTGACAATCGATTAGTAGAGCAGAGAGTGTGTGGGGTCTGGAAGAGAACGTCGTGTTGGTATCATGCCTCTGGGTCTTGTTGTAGTTCAGTGTAAGTCATGGCCGAAAATAATTAACAAATGATTTGTATTGAAGTGTACAGGTCCCCGTGAGTTACTAATTACGGGCTACCGCGTCGGGAAAACGTTTCACAGACAGAAGGAAACTATGATATTACGTGGTGGATGTTGGTGAACTGTATTGGTATGAACAGCTTATTTGAAAGTGATTGAATGTATTGCTTTTCACTCTTAAGAACTTGCATCTTCGGATTATTTGTCACTACTAGTAATTTACTTGTGTGTGTGTTTATTATTATTTTTCCATTGGTGGCCGGGTGCATTTGTGCAGCACAAAACTCTGAATAAATTCTTTGGCTTGTGGTCTGCACGCTCGAGGTGTTTCTTTGAAGAAACTTTTGGTTATATTTGTGTTTTATTTGTACCCTAGCCAGCCAATAATTTAATTAATTAACGAAGTCTGATCGTCCTTCCGTTAGGTGGTCAAAATAAACTTTAAAAGGGACTAATTTGCGAGTCGGAAGGAACTGTTATCTATCCCGTACAATATTCAATTTGTTCTCCGGCAAGCCCAACAACAGAAAAAAGTATCTTTTGAGTAAGTACTACTTCCCTTATTACCAATGTCAGGCAGTCTCTTTCTTTACTGAAGAACCAAAACAAGAATCTTGAGTATCAATGAAATCTAGATGGCAAAAACAGTAAAACCAAGTCTGAGACAATAATCAAAGGTTTGATGGACAGCAAAGGAGGTATTATTTAACCTGTGTGTAATTTGATGAATTAAATTTTAAAAATTAATTGTACTGAAAACAGAAGCACCAAACTTTATTCAGTTTCTTTAGCACATCTCAGAAACAGAGCAAAGTTGCTAACTGCACCATCAAAGAAATTAAATAAACATTTGTCATGATTTTTCCCTGCAAAATAGTGCACTTTCATCCAATAGGTTGGTATCATCCCAAAATTAATTACCTGTCTTACTTCCATTAGAAACCAACTGCCATCAAACGCTAATTAAGACCAAACATTTCTCCTGATCACAAAAGTTCTTCACACAAAGTTCCAAACCAACCAATTATTTTCACTATTTCTCACAGTTGATACTTAAGGAAGTTCTATAATAAAAAACACCAATAGTTGGTACTGTTTTGTAAGGAAGCAAAAACCACAAGTAATATTTCAAATTTGAAACAAAAGTGATTTTATGTACAAAAAAAAAAAAAAAAAAAAACATAATACAGGCCAAGAAAAAAATAACTGCAGTAAGATACTGAAATTCAGGTCACAGGCTCAAATTCATCCTTTTAATCTGTTGTTACAATGATTGCAAACGATCTATAATACAAGCTTTAGAAAATTCTTCTTCTGCTTAATTACCAGTTTTCATTGTTAATTGTACATTAAGGGCATCAAAACACTGTGCCAAATAAAGACTCAAGAAAACCACACCACACCTTAAATTCACTTATTAAGCTCATGACAAGGAATCACTGTTTGCAAGTAATGTGCAACTCTACCAACAATGACAAGAACAGAAAGTATTTGATATGACTGATTTGATTTTAATCTTTCTGAGCAGAATACTGTTTATCTATTAATAATTAATTAACAAAGTTAGTCAAATTGTAAAAATGTAATGTAAGTTAACCTAAAAAATAATTAACATTCTTCTTAACTTCCATTGACTTTAAATCCATTACATTGGTTGTTGCCATCATTTCGTTTGTTTGAGCTGTGTGCCATGGGAAGTTGATAGATTTGGTGAGTCAAATAGCGAATGAATTAGGTACCACGAGTGCGAGTGTGATTCATATATAACTGTTATTCTAGGCATGGCATGAGTGTGAGTAGGAATGCTAGAGTTGTCGAATGTTTGTATTTTACGTCTGTAAACCGATGCTCGCTACTAGTTTCAAATTCGATCGGTGATTGATTTTGATAATTTTATAATCTAACTTTTTTACTACGAGGGATACAGTGCCACTTTTTAGTTTGTGTTGGTTCGGAGTTTGTTAGTGAAATAATTTAAATTTACATTTGTTACATGATTGCATCATGGAAACTGAAGATCTAGATTCCGTTTGTGAAAGCAGCAATGCTATTAACAGCAACGAGAAGATTAAAAATCACTGTCCACTTTTATGTGATTATATTGCATTTCGATCAAGGTTGGGAGAACAGTCAATTTATGAATTCAAAGTGTGTTTGCCTAAATTTTCTACAATCAAGGATCCTGATTCTAGCCTTAGTAATATTAAACAACACATGAAGAGGATGCATACATCCAAATATTTACAGTTTGAATAAAAAGTAAAAACAGGGCCAACTTGTGGGAAAACGAAAAACAATTCAAAGCCTTCTTCAAGTTCTGTTGATTCTGCTGATGTAGATATATATTTTTCATTTTCATCTGCATTGGTTACCGACAGCGGCGTATATCACGCTAGTGTGGACCAATGCATTGTAAATTTTTTTGTTGCGAACATGATTCCACTACATCTTGTGGAATCCAACAAGTTTGAGTAGCTGATTACAATACTGAATCCCAGTAAGAACTCAATTTCCAGAGGGATATTGGATAGACATATCATTTATGGTATTAACTGTACCCAGCTGTGCTGGCTAGTACACAGAGTGCAAATGACTATTATCAATACACTTCAAGGAATGATGATTAAGATAAAAGACAAAAATTCTTAACAAATTAAATAATTAAACTAAGGAAAAAGGAAACTGCTTTAGGCAATATAAATTGCAAGGAAAGGGAAAATGACTCATCACTCACCAAAGTCGAAGGCAGTGACGGGAGAACAACATATATAACGAATACACAAATATACACAATATATACACACCTCCCGAGCCTCATGACTCATTTTCTCCAACATGAATAAGGTTTATTAACTGAAACATTGTGTATATTTGTGTGTTCGTGATATATGTTCTTCTCCCGTCGCTGCCTTCAACTTTGGTGAGTGATGAGTCATTTCCCTTTCCTTGCAATTTATATAACAAATTAAATAAAAGCATAAACAAAAAAGGACTGCAAAAAAATAAATGTTATACTGTTAAGTGGAAATAAAAAGTTACCTTATATATTTGAGAATCTGGTTCATTGTACTTGCATGCATTGTCAAACATCAACACGAAGTCACTTGACATTGCTTCTATACTATCATACTGATTGGCTTTCAGTTTCTGGGAAATTTTCTCCAAGTCCATGGGATTTTTTATTACCTCATAGTAATCTGGATATTCCTAAAATTATTATCAAAATTAAAACATCTCTACAACCAAAAAAAAAAAAAAAAAAACTTCAAGTTCCAATTAATCAAACTTACAGTCTTTGAAGGTAATTTCTGAAAGATCAAACTCAACTGTCTGTTCTTAGGATCCCTGTAATCTTTAATTGCATCAAAAAACATGCGTAATTTTTGTGCAAGAGATGTTGCATTTGTTATCTTCCTTGGCCTTGTTCTGAAAAGAGAATAGAATTCATTTAAATTAATTCAATTAAAAATGGAGTGGCTGCGTCGAACGCAAGGCTTGCGTGATTTTAGCCACTCACTTGTTTTAACTTGACAAAGGGTTTAACCCGAAATATTGTATTTTCTGTGTTTGTGTGTTGTATTGTGTTGCTGCTGCACTCCTCCCTTCGACTTTGCTGATTGTTGGGTGTATTTTATCTGTCCTTTCCATATAAATTCAATTTAAAAAAATTAATTTAAAGAAAATAAAGAGAAAATGAATGAAGCCTCTAATTTTTTAATTATATTTATGTCAAACATTAATATCTACATTTGTACTACACAGTCACAGTTAAAACATCATAATTTCAATGGAGGAAGTATCCTGTATCTAAAAGAATAAGTAACTCTAGGAGGAAAATATATGAAATTTAATGAAATAAGAGGGAAAGTTTAGCATACCATTGATGTGGACTGTAAAGATAGAAAGTATGTATATTTCATTTTGAAAAATGTATTGTCATAGACATAAGTAGTAGCAGAAGTTTTTAAAAATTAAAAAAATCCCACAAGTAAATTTATGCATCTAATTAAACTGTGTGTGTGGGGACCCTTATAATATCGCAGCAACAACGACTTTAAATATCTTTCTTCCAAAATATTGCTAAACTAGGAATTAGTAAATTCCATTTGAAGTTCTGGGGCAACAGTTTCTAAAGGATTTTGAAAAATCTTGATATCTTTTGAAATCGCATCAAAATCTGAAAAACAAGACTCAACATTTATTTTTAAAGCACCCAAAGCTTCAACTGCAAAATATACTGGAAATGAAGTCTCAATTTGATTACTAAATGTTGGACACATTTTAAAATGTGTGAAGCATTTTTTGTAAAAAGAAAGAAAGAAAAAAAAAAAAAACACCTTCTGTTGAAAGCACTTAAGTGTATAAATGTCACAGAAGTTGGTTTTCTCCTTGTAATTTTTAATTAAGCTCATTCATCTGTTTAGTTGAATCTGTAAAAAATGATAATATCCATTACGACTCAGAGGAGGATTCCTTCCATTCAAGAAAATTTTTATTATTGCTCGGAGCTCAAAAATTCGAATTAGAACTTTTCCGCAGCTCAGCTAAGTCAGCGTACTACAGTATAATAGGGTAAGTCATTTTCCCCAGTCTCTTAAATAGATTTGTGGAATTGACGATAGATCTGATTAATAGCTTACATGCCTGGCTTTAAAACTTTTGACATATCCAAGCAGAAGTTGAAGAAAAATTGTTTATGAATGATGCACCCCACCTCCAGAATACCACAACTGCAGTGCAAATATCAGGGAGAATGCCAAATATTCTACACCGCTGCTGGTGACTATGCTATCAATTGTAAGATTAATAGATCCAAGAGCCAAATGTTACAGGATTATATTGTACATATAATTACATTCTCGGAGTCCTCTTTACACTTTCTTGAACAGCTCCAATTTCTTTGACTTTCTCCATTAGCACTGCCTCCAGTTTATTTGCATCTTCATATATCATTGACCCTTCTTCGTTGTACTGGCGACAGTTGTTAAACATCAGCTGAAACCAACAGCAATGTTAAGTACACACTGCATAAATAATCTTATGAAAGAAGTAACTGGAAGGTTATGAATGGCAAAAGCTATTTACATAACGAGTAGTCATTTAAACCTATCAAAATATTAGTCTGTTACATGCAAATTAATTATCCCCATTTATCACTAGTAAAAATATTGATGAAACAGATGAAGGTTAAATAAAAAACACAAAAAAATCACATAATTTATTATTTCAACTATGTGTCTTTATACCTTGATTCCAGATTCACATGATACAAAATGTACTCTACTCAGCCCTCACTATTTCCAGTCATCTTTATTCCCGTTTCACAACTGAATATAATATCAATAGTAAACATAATTACTTTAAAATCAGCCAAAATCTCTTCCTCTGAACTGTATTTATCATTTTTAATGTTTGCTTCAATAGTTAACATATCAATAGGCTCTGCAATGACTTGAAAATAATCAGGGTATAACTTCTTTGATGGTTTTTCCATAAACATAAGTATCGGTTGCCGTCCATCTTCATGCTGCAAGCAGTAATGGTTATTTTAAAAAATCAAAATATAATGCTGAATTATATGACAGGAATTTATTTTAACAAAAAACTCTAGGTTTTACTGTAAGTATATAACATGCTACTCACAACATAATCAATGAGACATTTAAAAAGAACGTGAAGTCTTTTTTTTAAAGGCATATCTTCCCGCAGCCTGGTTGATTTTGGAGTTGTCGAAACCGATTTTCTTGTGCTTTTTCTCCTACTGCCTCTGTCATCTGAATCTTCCTCACTTTCAGAATCCTAATATTAAAAAAACATTTATTTATTAATTTACGTTCTATAATGCATTAAAGAAATAAATTATGAAATATCATATTACAAGAAAACGCTATGTAACATTAGGTGGAGATATGAGTGTTTTATTTTATAATGATTACTAGTTTTCCTCACATGTACCAGGTTTTTGGGCAGTTCCCCCCCCCCCCCCACCATCTAAGCTGTTATTAAGTTCAAGTGGAAACAAAAACAAGACACTACACAGCTTCCTTATATGGATGTGATGAAAAGAAAGGAGGATGGCTCCCCATAGGGTATATCAGAAGCCCACACATACAAACTGCTATCTGTATGCTGACTCCCACTACCATCCGGCAGTGAAATTAGGAATTTTAAAAACTTTAACTATTCGTGCATCCGTACTTAGTGATGAAGCAAGCATAGCTAATGAAAAATGCATTTTTCTTGCCAATGGCTACTGTCCTGATATTATCAGCAAGTCACTGCAGCACTTGACCCTCAAATATCACCTTCTGTCCCATCTCTGGCAGAAGAGACCAGCAGAGCAATCGATGGGCCAGTGGCCCTTTTACCATAGGCCCAGGGGGTGACAGATAAGGTTGGCCACCTTCTAAAGAAAACATCCATCCTGCATACAGTGAATCCAAGATGTTCTTGTAAAGGTAAAAGACAAGAGGGAGGAATTACAGACACTGGGTGTTCATCAAATACCCAACAGCTGTGGCATGGCATATTACGGCGAGACTTCTTTTTTTTTTTTGCCTTGACAGGGTCATTACATGCAGTAAAGGAATAGGAAGGAATTTGCCACTGGCCTTATGAAGGATCTATCCTTGTATTCATCTGGAGTGATTTGGTGAAACCATAGAAAACCCAAATCTGGATGAACAGACTGGAATTCAAACATGAACCTGACAAATGTGAGGCCAGTGTGTTACTGCTCACCTACCAAGTTCGGTCATCGGTGTGACCGAACACGCTATCAAAAGTCCAATAATTTAAACACAGATAGTTGGTTGCAGCTTCCCCCAATTGGACCACCAATGCTGGCTGTGGAAACATGTACAATATCAACTCTGACAATTAACGTGTCTTCAGGCATCTATTTATAGGCAGAAGGCTGAAACATCGGGTTTCAAAAAAAAAAAAAAAAAAAAAAAAAAAAAAAAAAAAAAGATGAGGCTCCACCTAGAGAGCCAAATAAATACCTTGACAATGATTGCAGAAGTTTATGCAATCATTTGATGAATCATTCCAAAAGAAGAGGAATCTAACACTGTGTGAACTGCATTCCTGTGCATATCTGCACAGGATAAAGATGACATCCCCAACTTCTTCAACACCGGTCACCACATGAAGACGGCGCCCGCCCACCGAATAGGAGTATCAGTAATGCACATGAAGTGTACTTGTAGCACTGGAAATCACAAGTCTCAACCTCCATTTATTCCTCAGTAAGACTATAAATATCAACGGTTGGAATTTGTTGGACACATTGTGGTCCAATCAAGTATTTTATGCCTTTGAGAAAATGAGGAGTAAACAACTGGTGAAATTCTCCAGTTTGGAAAAACAACACCACCCCAAGCAACTTTTTGCTGAATTTTCCTAAAGACAATCTTCCTCCAATAAAATAACATATTATACCAACTGAATGAGGGAGTCAGGGAAGCATTGGAATCACAAAAAAGGGCCCAATAATATGAATGCGGACAGTGGGCAGCAGCTTGATCAAATATGGTCATGTCTGTTCAGGAAAAGCAGAATGTGTGCCCCAATCGGACCAACTACGCTGGGTTTAGGTACATGTATGACATCACCTCTGATAGAACCCACTTTAGACAGCTGTTTATGGGTGGCAATGATCTCAGACATGGCAGTGATCTAAAGGAAGCCATAGCAAGATGCCTAAATGTCAGATTTTAAAATATTGACATGATTCCACCTGTAGAACAAAAAAAAGAAAGAACTTCAATGTTTTAAAAATTCCAATCTTAAAATTTAAACACAATGAATGATACGAAAAATAACACATCACTTATCACAGATGAATGCAGGAGGTCCAGAATTAACACAAACATACTCTACAATATTTTACTAAAAAATCTTGATCACTGAAGAAGAGAAGCATTTGGCAAGGGGAAAGACGAGCACACACAATAAATTTATTAAATTAATAAAAAGTTAACTGACTCAAAAAATGCTATCGTTGAAAAACAATACATTCATATATCTTCTACAACTAGATGATACAGTATTACTCTTACTCCTAATAAAGTGGCAGAAAGTTATATGTTCAAAGTGGACCATGTAAATGAATCGTCATCGAACTCCTAGCCTGGTTTTCCATCATAATATCCTTCCTGCAAATATTGCACCTCCTCCAAGTACTAATATTCGTCATTATAGCAATCAGGCTGTTTGAAATTGCAGTGAAATGCTTTCCTCCCATCAAAAAATTTAGTTTGGCAATAATCAGAAAACTCTTGGAGCCAAATCAGATAAACAAGGGGGATAATAAAGCATCAAATTCCTTTTTTTGGCTGGGAACTCCATACAATTTGGTATTAGTGTGTCAGTATATTGCCATGCAACAGCCACTACTGTGCCCCCTGTTCCCAGCATTTTGATTAAACTTTAAGATATCAAACCTACATTTGTTAAAAAAAAAAACACGAAAATAAGATCCACTGTTCACCTTTTGACTTCCTAGCATGAAATCCTTATGAACAATTCCTTTTAAATCAAATAAAATAGTGAGCAAAAAATCTCAATTCAGCTCTTCTGAATGCACAGTGTTCTTGGTTTTGGTGGTCCTGGACTCTTCCATTCAAAGCT
Source organism: Vandiemenella viatica (assembly GCA_031002005.1). Classification (NCBI taxonomy): domain Eukaryota; kingdom Metazoa; phylum Arthropoda; class Insecta; order Orthoptera; family Morabidae; genus Vandiemenella; species Vandiemenella viatica. The sequence goes on along the minus strand of JARYHS010012519.1, from coordinate 144,836,055 downwards.
ACAGCAATTTTTAAGTCACTCATATTGAAAGCATCATGTTTTATCACCTGTTACTATGATTTACATTATGTCTGGATCCGTATCAACCACTGTTTTTAAGGCTCTGCAGTGCTTCACTCAGCAATATTTTTTATTGTCTGTTAGTGTGCACAGTACAAAGTGAGAACAGATTTACCACTTGCCAATTTTTACTGTCTGTTAGTGTGCACAGTACAAAGTGAGAACAGACTTACCCTTTGTCAAATTTTCAGTTAAAACAATATGAAAAGTGGTTTTAGTAATCTCACAGACTTACATGGATTGTTTTAAACAATTTCATCCACTTTTGGATGGACTAAAGAAATTTAGTCGGAATTGTATGGATCATCTTCAGTGTCTCCTCTACTAACAAAACCTAGCATACTACTTAAAAACATAACTCACTGCTTCACTACCACAACCACTTCAAATCATTTTAAAATTATCCAATTAAAACAAAAAAATACGATTTAATGTTGCCATTTTGCTTCATACTTGATTTTTTTGACCAAGGTTGAGAAATGAAACTTGATATGTCATAAAATGAACCAGCGAAGACAGTAGGATTCTACAACTTTAAATGGCAGATAGGCTAAATACATAGGTAATCAAAACAAGTAGCATTGTTGGTTATGTGAAAACAATACCTGTTGTCTTTTCCAAAGGACAGGCTGTGTTATTCTACATTGCAGCACATGGAGGGGCTAATAGTGTTCATCATAAATGATTATATGAACAAAATGTCCCACACAGTCAAAATCTTTATATATTAAAATATTACTGTTGATTTGTTTATCAATTATCATTTCCAAAATTTCACTTTTTTTAGTATTATGACAAAAATGTTATAATTATGTTTTATTTTCTTTCTCTATATATAAAATAGGAAAATGTAAATCCAAAATAAAGCTGTCAGTGCAAACCTACTATATATTTATTACATACCTGATCAAACTCTAGTAACTCTTGAACTTTTGACTGCATAATTTTCTGTAATTTTGCAGCATCCTGAAAACAAGTTCTCTCTTTTAATGACTCAGGTTTGAAAATATTAAGCCTATTTTATGCCAATCTACACAAAAAGATTTTATCCCAAACTGTAAGCAAATTATTATGGCACTACAATAATCTCGATTACTTTCTTCCTTTTATGCATGTGGATTATTTTTTCTTTTTACATTTGATTTCTTTGCATACAAAATTACATTTCACATATCTTTATTAAAGTTAACAATTACTAACTAAATTTCATTTTTGTCTTCCTTAATACCCTATTAATGACAATCAGACTTCCTGACTACTGCATTATTGTTAATACTTTACCTAATGCACAAACCTAAACACCTGTTTGAATCAGAACATATATACTACCAATATAATGAAATCAAAGGTGATAAGTAGCGAAAAGGAATTAAATTAAGATAGGGAAATGAGCCACCACTTACCTTTAGATGATGGATGTGTTGCACGTACACACAGAAAAGACAAAAATACAAACGATACAGAAATTTTCGGAATGAGCCCTTTGTCAAATGTAGAACATTATGGGAGGTGGGTGATGTGGGAGACTGCCTCATAGAAAGACTCAAGACTGTGAGGTTATATTATGAGAAAAGTCTGAAACTGAAAAATTTCCATAAATCCAGTCCTTACCTACCCCTAACGTGAAATCGCCTTCTACTCTAATAGCTTTATACATATCCGGTTTTCATTATAGACGGAGCTTACTAAGCTTAATTAATCTGTTAAATTTTACTTCCTTCCTCTCCATAATTTGTAAGTTAATTAAATAAATAAAAAAACTGACCAAGACATTAAAATTTCATTGTACTTCCAATAGTCCTAGAATCAATTAATTTGGTACATATATATGGTTTCATTCCTAAATTATATTTTTAAAAAAAGTCTAATATTGATGTTTTTCCTCATATTTATTTAATTACAATGCCAAAAATGAACAATTCTAGCACATATCTGCAGATTAATTGCTTTGCTTTGGATGAAGCTATATGTCTGAGAATCCTTTAATGGATATAGATCAACAAGTTAAGCTAATATCTTAAAATGTACTTTGTTACTATGGTTTGTTTGGAAGTTACTCGTTATTTATTTATGGTTGTAGTTAAACCAGTGGCAACCTGCACTGCTCGGCTATGGGCCTACGGCACACACCCATTGTTCGCAGAGAGTGGGACATTGTGGTAAATGTATATTGATGTCTTCTGTTTTTAAATGTTTTTATTCACCGATTTTCAAATCATTAAATTTGAGCAATGATTCAGAATAAGCGATCAACTTACAAAAAGAAATGAGATCCCACAAAACAATCTTGTAAAAATAGGCCAAGTTTTGTGCTTGTATCGTGACAAAAAGTTATGAGATCTTGTTCTGAGCATAGTGTGGATTCTGAAACTGATTCATTTCTCTCGGTGCCACAGATAACTTATTTAGAATAAAAAAAAAGGCCATTATGCATGTCATGTTTTCGTAAACCTATATAAATACCTTAAATTTATTGCTTTATCAAACTTACAAATACATCAAGACCAAGACTTACATGGCACATCGTTCAGGTTTGACAAGTCTTAGAATAAATCATACATATTATATTTCCACTTCAGTAAAAATTATAACATGCATAACAGCTGTAAAACTACAAGGTTTTACTGGGTTTATTAATAACAGTTAGTGAGGTTATTACAACACTACACTTTGACCTACCTCACGGAGGCATCGAAACTTCGTAATTTATTATTTTGTCTTAGTCGCCACCAGCGGTTTGACGAATGTACTAATAATACTTACCATTCTCTGTGATGCTCTAAATTCACAAGTTCACAGGAATCAGCAATAAGCAAAACATATTCACTCATAGGATGTACTAAGTCGAACAGCTTTTTTATTCCAACAGTTTGTGTTACACATTAGTACGCCAACCACCAACTGGAATTATTTATCCCTTATCCGAAGATTACAAGTTCTTTATGAGTCGAAGTTTAATCGCGAAATACTCTCCTTCAAGCAGCAACGTCTCAATGTATTTTCACACCATCTGGCTCGTCTTACATTAGCGACGTCAAGCCAATATTCGTTTCCCGTCGCGGACACGCGTGTAACGTATCCATAGGCCCGAATATGTCTCCAAGAACACACCACTTCACTTTCAAGTTACCGTACTTTTCCCAGGCTGCTGCCACGAGAGTTAACACTTGACTGACTGCGAGTCTAGCACAGAGTGTCGCTTCTCGCTCTGTGTCGATTATCGATACATGCACAGATACTCTTTAACCATGGATCGCTAGGCTACTGTAATGTCACACAACCAAGTAACCAGATTTTTTTTTTAAATTCTAAATAAACAATCTATGGCACCAAGAGAAACGAATCTGGTTCAGAAATTGAAGTGAATTGTCACTGTAAAGTATTGATTTGGCTCAGAACAAGATCTCGTAACTTTTTGTCATTACATAAGCACGAGAATTGGCCTATGTTTACAAGAATTGTATTTGTAGAATTCCACTACCCTTTTTTTATTTCTATTTTGCTATCCAGCATATTCTGTTTGCTTGCTACCTCTATAAATTTTCTTAACTGGATAAGGAGAGCCATTAGAAATATTTTTTCTGCTGTACTATCGTATCCTGAATCAAAGAAAGGAAGCCATATTTCTTGTAACTGACAAATTGTAGCATTCTAGCATATACAAGAATAAATGTCAAAGAGACTTAAAATATATATTTTTAAAAAACATTTAACAACTTACCAGTTTTATTCAGAATAATTTAACTACAGATTGCTCTTCAGTAATTTTAAATAACAGAAGTGAAATGAACAATGGAAATACCTTGTAGAGGCGAGAATCAGCCCTGTTGTACTTCTTAGCATTCTCAAACATGATGTTCATATCACCAGCCACTTCACTAACAGTTCCATATTCTCCTCTCTAAAATATATTTTAAAAAAAAAATTAACTTTGCTGACAAGTACAAAGTTCAATTATATGTATGTATTACCTCACTGATCATTCTACTATACAAGAAGAAGTGCCAGTAACCCAATAATTAATTATGCACACACATGAATTGTGACTAAAAATTTATACCAACAGATTTGATGAAGAATAAAAACAATGATTTTTATATTCGATTATATGCACTCGGATGCAAGGGTGCCCATGATATCCTCATTACACTCAACACCTGTCTCATTTGAGCATGAATGTGTTTGATAACTACATGAAATAATCTTTGAAAATAAAAGTGCTTGTTTCTCGATGAAGTAGATTATTCTGAACAAATCAAACTGTGTCAAAGGGGCTATTTCAAGAATAAGATATGTGGAACTAAAGAGGTGCATGAAAGCAAATAGCATCAGGCAGGTTATAGTTTTACACAACAAGGGAAAAAGTTACACTATGAAAATGTTTTTTATGTGTGTACACAAATTTGATATGTGAGATTAGAAGTCAATTTTTTTTATATGTTGTGATTCCATATTTAAAATATACCCCACAATACTGTTTAAGCAGCAATCTTCAGATTTTGAGGATTTGGTGCAAGACATTAGGGAAATATTTTGATTCAGCATATCTAACAGGTTGCCTGCCATTAATGCATATTACACTTTCAGTAAGAGATATTTGGGAAACATTGTTTCTTTCAAATAGCAGTAAGATCATTGCATAACTGGGACCTAAAAATCATTGTACAGCACATACAGTCTGGAATGCAGGTATACAAGGGTAGCTTGAAAAACTCAAACACATAAGCCTGTAAAAAGTAGCTTCATTTCTCAACATGGGTATACAGTCCCTGGCCATATTATTAGACGCACTGCAAATCTTTAGTATTATTTGTCATAATTACGTGTTGAGTACTATTTCTCATGCAATTAATCATAAAATTTATAACATTTATTTAGGGCAGTAAGTTCATTGTTTAATTTTATGTCTATTGTTGCTATTTGACATTGGATTGTAGACTTATTGTGGCTATCAGTGTGCATAGTACAGTGCATAGGTACGGATCAATTCAATGGCATTCTCGCGTGTAACTGCTCTGTTTCTTTGTTCACTTTTATTATCATTTGCGTAATATCGACATCACAAGTGATTGTTTAGTAATCAGATATTACTGATTGTGGCCTTAAAATGGGTAAAAGAGGAGATATTACACCACGTAAGAAAGCAGAAGTCAAAGCCCTCGTTAACACAAAAATGTATTCCAATCCGGAAATTTCACGAAGGTTGAAATTATCCGATGCTAGCGTGAGGCGCATAAAGAAGAAAATTGATTTAGGTGAAGAATTGAGCCCCAGAAGGAAGAATAAATGTGGAAGAAAGCCAAATTTCACCCCAAGGTCAGAAAGATTTCACAAAAGAATTTGTGTAGAAAACAGATTTGCATCAACGAAACAGATAAAATCTCAACTGGAAGAGGCTAATGTGAATGGATCTGAACGCACTGTTCGCAGAAAGTTGAAGGATATCGATTTCAAGGCTTGTCGACCTGCTAGAAAACCCAAGTTAACAGTCGCAATGAAAGCAAAATGTCTGAAGTGGGCTAAACAGTGGGGTGATGATAATGTGGACTTCTGGAGGTCGGTAATTTAACTTTAAAATTATTATTTACGATATTATAGATGCTATGTAAATTTATTCATAATATATTAATTAAGTTTATTGATTTTCACAGGGATGCTTCAGCGATGAAAGCACGTTTTAAATTTTAAGTAACAAATGTCAGCATGTGTGCCATCGAAGAGGAGAAAAATTCCATCCCGACTGCATTATTCAGACCATAAAACACCCAACAATGGTGATGATTTCGTCTGTCATCAGCGGCAAGGGTACAGGACGTCTTTATGTGGTTAAAGGCATAGCTAATGAGGCAAGACCATGCAAAGAAGTCTTGCAAAAACGGTTAATACCGCAGGTCAGAGAATTGTTCCTGAATGGGGAACCATTAAATTTATGCATAATGGCGCTCCCTGTCACACAGCCAGGTCGGTAAAAACCTTTCTGAAGGAACAAAATATCCCTCTTTTGGACTGACCAGGTAACAGTCCCGACATGAACCCCATAGAAAATGCATGGGAACTCATGAAGAGGGAGGCAACAAAAGATGTCATCACGACAAAAACGAAGCTCTTGGAGAAGATCATCCATGTGTGGTATCATCATCCACAAATGCAGGCGACTGTACAATTCTGCATCAACAGCATGCTGCATCATATTAAGGCTCTCATAGCTGCGAAAGGTGGCTCAACAAGATATTAAAACTAATGTTTTCATTTTCACAATATTTTAATATTTTGTTGCGATTATTTGAAATAAAATATCTTCAACAAATACTGTGTTTTATTTATTTGTTATATCACCTGTGTCATGAAGCAGACTACACATAATAATTTTATTGCAATTTATGTATTAAAAAACTTATTTAGCTAGCCACAAATCAAAATTTGCATAAAAACTGTAGTGCGTCTAATAAATTGGCCAGGGACTGTAGATAGTGTTCAATTTTTTTTTATGCTTAGTGTATGAACTAGCATGTCCTGGTGAAAGAGCACTTTTTTTGTGCAACAATATTCACAATTTTCCTTTCGATGCATTTTTCAAACAGTCTAGCAAGAAGACATAGTTGGCTCCTGTTACAGTTTTCCCTTTACCTAAGTAGTCAAACAGGATTACTACTGGAAATCTCCAAAAGACAGATGGCTTTACCATTCCTGCTAACAAAATCCACAGCTGTTCCAACACAAGTGAAACCAATTTTTGTCCAATGAAAAAAATTGGCACAAAAGGTACAGTGGATTGCAATTAAACATCTTGCAACATTGCAATGAAATGTCCTTATACGAGGCGCGTCCAGAAAGTAAGTTCCGTTTCAATTTATCTCCGCTGCAGCGCTGCGATTGCAGTTCCGCAGATGCGCTGTAGACGATGTGTATCAAGGGGAAGAACATGCGCCATTTGGAGATCGCTGTCAGTTACGTACGCTTTGTTGTGCTTGTTTGAAATGTCGGCGTTGATTGAAAATCCCGCCGCCTGTGAAATCAGGTCTGTGATTCGGTTTCTGAATGCGAGGAAAGTGAAACCAAGTTAAATTTATCGCAAATTTGCGATGTTTACGGACCAAATGCGATGAGTGATTCGATGGTGAGAAGATGGGTCCGACAGTTCAATGGCAGGCGTAGTGATGTGCACGATGAAGAACGAAGTGGGCGTCCACCTTTGGTTACAGAAGAACTGGTTCACGCGATTGATGACAAGATCCAGGAAAACCGTAGGTTTACAATTAGTGCTCTCGCTATGGACTTCCCCCAAATTTCACGATCACTGATGCATGAAATTGTTACCAAACAACTGAAATGCTGTAAACTTTGCTCACGTTGGGTACCAAAGATTCTCACTGAGCAACACAAAACACAACGGATGGGTAGTGCACTTGAGTTTTTGACCCGTTATGCTGAAAGCGGCGAAGAATTTCTGAGACGGATAGTCACAGGAGATGAAACGTGGGTTTCTTACGACACCCCTGAGAGTAAGCGGCAATCAATGGAATGGAGGCACACTTCATCCCCACCAAAGGTTAAGCCGAAGCAAATCATGACACCTCGGAAAATGATATGCAGTGTTCTGGGACTGGAAAGGCATCCTACTCATTGACTTCTTACCGCATGGTCAAACAATCAAAGCAGATGTTTATTGCGAGACACTTCGGAAATTGCGCCGTGCAATTCAGAATAAGCGCCGGGGACTGCTGTCAAAAGGTGTTGTTTTGCTTCACGACAATGCACGACCACACACTGCAAACGTGACGAAAAACCTCGTACAGAGATTTGGCTGGGACGTGTTTCACCATCCTCTGTACAGCCCTGACCTCGCTCCTAGCGACTTTCATCTGTTCTTACATCTCAAGTCTTTCCTTGGCGGTCATCACTTCACCAATGACGACGAGCTATTTATTTATTTATTTCTCGTGTCCAGGACATAACAAGTTGAAAAAACAAATAACATTAATTAATTAATATTAAGCTATAAACACAATTATATAGAATGTGACCAGAATTCCACAATCTTGATGGCCTTCTCGTTTGCCCTGTAAAGGTCGTCGATATTGCAGGTTTCAGGGAGATTCCTGCATATCAGAAGATGTTGTGGGTTCTGAAGCTCACCACATTCACATAGATCGTTGTCATTAGTGTACCCCCATTTTTTAATATTATATTTACATCGGGACACTTCAGTTCTTAATCTGTTTAGAGCCTTCCATATAGCATATGGCTGATTACATCCCGCAACCGGTGCCTCTTTGATGTTCCTCCACTGTTCTTCAGGCAACGAATTTCGCCATAGTTCTAGACGGCGTGCTCCAGTAGAAGATGTTATGGCTGTAGTTGATTGTATGAAGCTCTTCCTTGACTTCAGCCTTGTGGGTTGAGGTTCGTGTCCAAACAAAGGGTGTCTGGGGTCTGTTTCTTGTTTCCTCTTCTCCCTCTCTGCAGCTGTTTTCCTACGAATATCAGGTGGTGCTATACCCATGATTTGGTATATTTTACTAATAGGAGTTGGTTTTAGGCAACCTGTTACAATGCGACCAGTATCATTGAATGCTATATCAACCTGCTGAAAGAAACTGTTTCCAACTGGTTGAAGACACAGGCGGCAGATTTCTATGAAGAAAGTATACAAAACCTGATGCCACGCTATGACAAATGCCTGCAAAATTTCGGCAGTTATGTGGAAAAGTAGTTTACGAGTTGTAGAATTTTGTGCAGTAAAAATTTCTTCTGTATCTGTGTACAATTTCATTTTATTACCAAATGGAACTTACTTTCTGGACGCGCCTCGTACATTTTTGAGAAAGTTAAGAATTTGTGACATCGCTGCACATATAACTTTTTCATACAAAATTTTTCATGCAGAATATTATGAACTTCCTCAGCTGATAAACCTGCAATTTAAAGCAATAGCATTCACTGACCTTCCATTATAATATTGTGGTATTTAACATTGATATCCTTAGGTAACTATGAACATTTTCACGGTGGCAATGTTGAATAAAAACTTCTCGGGATTCAAGTCACAAAATTGAATCATCTGGAGAAATTGGGTTGGTAACTGAAGTGGTGCAAGCTTCTGAAACGTTGCCATACAATTCAATTTTGATGCGGCTTGAAACCCGAGAAGTTTTTATTCATTGATATCCTTGTTGGTAATTTTAACTGGAGCATGCTTCATCTTTGGTGCTTCTACAACTCACTAAGCCAGAAGTAAATGGTGATAAGGCAGGTACAAAAAATGCCCAACTCTTGATTTTATCTGTGAGATCAACAAGAAAAATGTTCTCTGGTGCACGAAACTTTTTTTTCCATTTCTTGTGTTAATGAACCCACAAATTGATCCAATAGCTGATAGAAGTTAATATCACATCACATCAATTTCAAACTTTTTGTAGCTGTTTGAAGGATTGCACTTTTTTTGCTTATGACTTTACAGCCTACCGAGGCCATTAGAGGCAGGAAAGAACTGGGAGGAAAGGAACCATTAATGCTGCTACTAATATTTCAAGGCAATTTAGATTTGTGAGTGTTCCACAATAAGCATAGCTGATACAAGTGGTTTAAGGTATATGAAGTAAAAGTGACTGGTGGTGACAAAGAGTGACTAGCTTTAAATATTAAACTGTTAGTTTGAAAGGAAACAAAAAATTGTTGACTAGAAAATAGGAATAAGGAAAAGAGAGTGCACAGTATTTACCATGGTTGCAGAAGATGGCATATAAACAGAAAAGCTATGAACCACTCAAGAAATTTTCAGATTTGGGCTCTTCACAAATTTTCTGAATCACACTTATATACAAAAATTCTTTCACGTTCATTCTATGCTTAAGATATTAATGGTGCTTTTAAACAGAAATATGTATTAAAATTAAATTGCAGTTTCAACAGATGCCAAACTTATTACATGCAAAAATATTTAGGCTACTGACATTAAGCAATGTATATAGTCAATCATGAAAATGGGTTCATTTTAAATTTGCCTCAGTGGACATTTACTACAAGTAAAAAGTACTTTACCTGTAATTTTTTTCTAATCTGAGAGAGAGAAATGGGATTCTTGATCTCTTTGTAGTAATCTGGATAGTACCTCCTTGATGGTAGTTTCCAAAATGGTTCACTCAGAAGATGACCTTTAAGAAAATTAATTAAAGCTCAGAAACCATGTACTGAGATATCGATACTAAATCTATAATTCCTTTTGTTTACCCTGATTGTTTGTGGTGTTCTTTATAGTTTCATATAGCTGCCACCTAGGATTATCTGTATCCTCTGTTGCATCTTCATCAATAGCCCCTTCATCTTCTGATTCTTCCTCTTCATCTCTTAAGGCAGCAGTTATAGCAGATAATGACTGGGATCCTCTCAATCTTTTATTCCTAGGGAAGGATGAGGCTCTAGAAACAAAAAAAAACAAAAAAAACAAAAATCAAATGCTTAGCCCACCAAAAAACCAATATCACGCATTCTTCTCTCAATAAAATTGAACAAATCATATGGACTACAAAAATCTAGAGAATAATACCTCACTCTTTCACTGCTCTTCCCTCCCACTTGTTTCCCATGTTCTATTTCGACCTTCTTGCTAGTAATTATTTTTCTCAGAGCCTTTGCATCTTTGTAGATTTGTGATCCAGGTTCATTGAATAGACAAGCATTGCGTGTCATGAGAAGTAAATCTTTCTCCAAATCATTTAATGACTGATATTTGTTTTGCTGAATTTTACTTGCAATCATTTTTAGGTCTATTGGTGTTTCAATAACTTCATAATATTCAGGATAACGCTGAAAGAATTCATTCATTTTAATCAACTCTACAATGTGTACAAAACAGCTCATCATCAGCTAAGAAGTAAAACTGTAATTATAAACTCGTATTGGGTGGATACCTTTTTGGAAGGAAGAAGTTGGAAAACTGTGTGGAGTGGTCGGTTGTCAGCATCCGTAGCCGTCATGACAGCAGTAAATAATTCTTCAAGAAGATTAGAATCATCATCCTGAGTACTAGAATTATCATCATCATCAGCTTCTGCCTTCTTAGCTTCCACAGCCGATCTTCGTCCCTAAAGTAAAGAAATTATTTGAAACAATCAACATGTCCCACCATGCAATGTAACTAAATATCCAGGCTTTAGTGAGTAGTGACATTTTTTAAAGTTGCAGGTTAACCAGTCACCAAGTAGTTTAAACTTTCATGAAATACTTGTTTAATTAAGTTATTAAGCAGGGTATTTTTATACACTATGAAATTTGTTTACTAACTTTCATGTTATTTATGAATGATGTTAGAAATGATATATCAAACTTCTCGAAGTAACCAAGTCATAAGAAAGACATTTTACTAGATCACAACACTGTAGTTTCTCTCAATTTTCCCAATGGTTGAGAACAATGTGCTACTCATTGCTTATTATTGGCTTCTGCACTTTTTGTGCATTGTTTGCACTTTCATTTAACAGTAATTACCCTTTGTGATATCTGTTTTAGGATAAAATTCTAATTATTTGAATATGTGTTACTTTTGAGGATTTTGTTTGGAGTTTCTTTGTGAGATTAATGGCGAACTTTACAAAACATACTTGCCAACTTTAAAAAGTGTATTTCCGTAAAGACCCTGGAGCACAAAACTTTTAAATCTACATTTAATCAACTATGAACCAAACATCCAGAAATGAGTAAACAGCATATTTAAGTGAAATCTTACCAACTTACTTTATATTTAATTGTTGACAAACATAACCTACTAGATAAACATTGCAGTCGGTATCTTCATTTTAACATCAGTAAAACCTCAGCAAAAAACTTTGTTAATTTTGTTGTTTTATTTTAAACTCATAATGTTTTTACCAAATTTCATGTGACTGACCAATCATTTCCTCCACTATGGGCCATTATAATATCACATCCTCTACACAAAGCTCAAATTTTCCCCCTTTTCTTAGTTTTAACATGTACAAAAATTCTAGGGAATATGCTTCCCTAAATGTGTGATAGAACTATTTCGTAGAGATATTCAAGGTTACATCAGAGTTATACATTCTACACAAATTACCAACCAGCAATACATCGCATGCGCTACTACCCGGAAGTGAAGAAGATGATGTTCAAACAATTGTTCATTCGACTTTCAAAAATAGTATCGATGTAAAATCAGAGACACAGACCAATTAGTTATTTTTTTATTTTTTTTTATCTGCTTAACGTCTCTCTAACAGCGAGGTCTTTGGAGACGGGAAAGGATGGGGGGCAAGGAATGGGAAGGAACTCAGTCATGGCCTTTTGAAAGAAGCATCCCGGCATTTGCCTGGAATGATTTAGGAAACCATGGAAAACCCAAATCTGGATGCCCGGACGGGGATTCGAACCGCCGTCCCCCCGAATGCGAGGCCAGAACGCAATCAGTTATTGACTTCGTAAAATATAACATATCTTGGTGTAATCTTATACTGAAAGAAGCATTTCAGAAGTGTACCAGAACTGTCCACAAAAATAACAATAACCTTTATCCATATAAATATCTACCTAATCAATCAAAGTTTAGTTTTTAAATTTATAAAATAACACAGTTAATCTGTAAATCGTTAAATATAGCACCTATCCATAAATTTAAAAAAGCATAAAAGTTGACAGGTATACTTATTTCTTCAATCGATACAACTCCCAGAAAATGTAGTGTAAGTGTGGAATTATCTCAGAACACTTCTATGATGCAACAAGAGTTAGTTATTAAATTTGGTGTCAGTAGGCTGTATAAATAGAATTATCCAGTGGCACAAACAGGCTGGAATTCACCAAAGAAAAAGGGGAAACTTTAACAGGAAACAGTAAACTATGCCAACTGATGACTACTTTCACCTCAGAGAAAGAAAATTAAACTCCAGGGTCATCGCTATAGACTTGAGTTTCGAATTGGGGGAATGGGGAGGCAATCTGCAGATGGCTAATGTTCGATGTATATTTCTAGAAGCTAAAAGGAAAGCTCACAAATCTGTAAAGAAACTTCTGGCAGGTGATGTTGGCAGGAAATCTCTCTTGTGGGAACATAGCCATCATGATTGGACTGGAAGAAGCTTTACTTCTCTGATGCGAGTCACTTTGAAGGGCAGTGGCAGAGGGTTCAACAAGTGCACTGAGTGAAGCATGAGCCAACAACTTCAGCACATTTGCAACAGACCATAAAACACTCTGTGAGCAAGATGTTTTGCAGGTGTTTTACGCATTAAGGTCAGGGCCCTTAGTTACAGTTAATGGGATGATGAAAACTGACCAGTAGATACAAATAATGGAAAGGGGAGTTGTTTGTGAGTTGCAGAGAAGGTGCAGATGGTGTCAGGATTTTCAGCAGGATTTGGCTCTTTGACAAATTTCAAAGAAAGTGAACAAATTCTTCAGTGATAATAATATACATATCCCAGAGTAGCCATGAAATTATCCTGACATTAACCCAACAGAAAACGTAGGGCATATGCAAAAGGAGACTCACAAAACTTGTCTGTCCCACGAAAGTGAATATCTGGTTATAGTGTTGTTTGATAATGAACTTCAAAATATGTGGTCAAAGCTTGTAGAATGTGTGCCAAACCTATAAATCAATTGATACAATGGAAAGGAAGACATATTAGCTATTAAGAAAGATTGTAGGTACTTAAAGGATGCATAGCTGCAACACAATAAAAAGATGTTTATGTTACTGTTGTTCCAATTCACACAGGTTGCAGTATTCTGAACAACTCTGCTGGGTGCTCATTGAGTTACCAAAATTTGTTTACAGCCACAAGTTCTCGAATACTGCAAAATTCAGTCAGCTGTTTCAAAAAAAGAAAAACGAACAAGCAACTGGGCTGCCCTGGTATTAGCAGGCATGTGTCCTCAATCAATGTGCTGAGGGTCACCAGTTCAAGTACAGTTGAGGACATGGTTGGTTTTAATTAAGTATTGCATGTAACTTATGTTTTCCCATCTTTTTACAGTAAGATCATTATTAAATAAATTTCAAAACATCTAAAATATATTGATTTCACTCACAGTTACATGGTAGTGATTTTAAGCAATTCAGATAATTTTAAAGTCTTTACTATTATGTTACATATTATAATTCACAAATTTCAGATAAGCCAAAATGTAGTAATATCAATAAGTGCACTTGATAAAACCTTACAATTAAACATAAAATATGAGCAGTTGCTATAATTATTACATTTACTCAAGCACTCAAGTGTTTTACAACATTGTTAGCACAAGCTAAATGACAATCCCACATAAACTACTGAAAACAAATAATTTATATGAAATGCTTAGTTAAAGCTTTCTTTTGTTTATGGCTTTACGCCTCTGCGACCTCAAGATCGTAAGAGGTGGGAAAGCACTGGGGACAAGGAAAGGGAAGGAAATTAATTGAAGGAAGCACCCAGGCATTTGCCTGGAGTGATTTGGAAAAACCAAATCTGGATGCCACATCCTCCCAAATGCAAGGCCAGAGCATTACCACTCAGCCACCACCCTCAGTCTTAATTAAAGGAGAGATAGTCAGCATAAAAAAGGCCACATCACAACCATATATTTAATTAAGTTTTTATGTTAATGGGAAGGGGAGAACAAAAACAGTGTCATATCAAAGAACCTTATTTATAAGTGCTGAAACACATTTGAATTAAGATTTTATGAAATCAAAACTGCAGTTTAAACTGCATTATTTAGTGTGTTACTTTCCAAATTGTCAGCTATTAACCTTTTCCCTTAAATAAATGGCTATTACAAACCTGAGAATCAAACATAACACTGTGTTAAAGACTGTAAATCTGTACAAATACAACCTCTTTTTTCTGACTGCTTAACGTCTGTTAACAGCGAGGTTTTTAGAGATGGGAAAGGATGGGGGGGGGGGGCAAGGAATGGGAAGGAATTCGGCCATGGCCTTTTGAAGGAAGTATCCTGGCATTTGCCTGGAGTGATTTGGGAAACGATGGAAAACCCAAATCTGGATGCCCAGACGGGGATTCGAATAAATATGACTTAGTTTATTAAAATCTACTGCTGACAACAGTCATTTCAAGACACAGAAAGCAGAATGAATTTTACCAACATAGCACTGAAAGGGAAAATATGTAAGTAAATGTAATACAAGCATTTACACTCTAATTTTGAAATCTTATCCGTAAACATCAGGATCAAAATTTCTAAAATTTATAATAGCAAAAAAAAAAAAAAAAAAAAAGAATCATGGATTCCTGGAGGAGCAAAGCTCTAGAAACTTAAGCAACAAACAGAAAGGCGCACCCCGATTCCCACCTTTCTCATACAGTAACAAGACTTATCACATACATTCTTTTTTTTGCTTAGGGCTTTACATCTCATCAACGGTGGGGTCATTAAAATTGGGAGAGGATTGGGGAGAAGGAATGGGAAGGGATTCAGCCATAGCATTTTGAAGTAACCATCCCAGCACAAGCTTCAAATGATTTCAGAAAACCTTAGAAACCAAAATCTGGATGGCTGATACGGATTTGAACCTGCATCCTTCCAAATGCTGTACACCAATTAGATTCATTCATATACATTCTATACATCTACTACCCTTTTTTTCACACAATAACTGTACATCATCTAACGCATTTTGTAACTCCACTACACCTGACTCTCCTCCTTTCCATACAGTATCAGAATCATACCTCATTCATGGCAGAAATGAACCAATTTATTAAGGAAGCAGAAAAAAGAACAATATAACTCTGAACTCAAAATATTTTTCAACATAACTTTGATGAAACATTTCAAAAGATCCTTGCATATTAATGAGCATTAATTTGAAACAGACGTTAATGGAGTCACTTGATGCTCACAGCCTGGATGCTGGTATCGAGACACCCAAGAAGTAGACGCTCGAACATCTCGAACAATAAACTGATTTTTTTCTTGGGGGGGAGGGGGGAAAGAGAGATTTGATCTATCCTTGCCTTGTGGATCCTGATCAGAACAACTTGCTGAAGTTGAAAAGGAGCACAAAATAATATAGAGATTCTGGAGGTTGTTTCTGGAGTACCTGGTCATCCACATAGTCATGACCCAGTGCCCTCCGCAGTTGCAGCCAAATGACCTAACTAGCTACACCCCACAGCACAATCTCAGGAATGTTATAATCACCTTGTTCTGCAAGGTATATCCGTAGTCCATGATATACCGAGGCAATGTGGTGATCGTCAATTCTGTCATCAGGTGGATATAAGTTTCTTTCAAAATTGTAAGAAAGCGTGTTGGCCTTGTCTTCTAGTAGGAATACAATACCACATTCCCCGTGCATTGTAGGAGTAGCTTATTCCAGCAGGTGAAGCATCTTATCTCATTCCAAATGCTGCCATCTTCTAACCTCAGAATTGCAGTCTGTGCTGAATGTTCTCAGTTGCGGTGTTCGGTCAGTGCTGCCTTCAGTTCTCGCTGCATCTGGTTGAGTAGGCAGCAGGTGACTCGATTTCTTGTTAGCTTCCATTTTTGATGATCCAGTTTTTACGCCTGATCTGCAGATATCCATTCTTAGTGTTTTTTCACTATGGAGACAAAGAAGCTAAGGATCTCTTCAACGTTCCAATCTGCTGTTATCTCAACAAACGTCACCTTTAAGGTCATTACAAAACAGTGCCCAACATGTAGGACTTACGAAATTTGAATTGTTACAAATGGATTTTATTCTATTAGGGCAGTGACAACAGCAGAGTAATATGTCCGATATAATTACACATTTAGTGTTTTAATTTTTTGTGTATTATAACAGTCCTCCAATTTGGAAGGCAAATCAAGAAAAATTCTGTCCATGTTTCGTTTAAATGTTATCAAATAGCCATGTTTCAATATTGCTTATAAATGATTTTTGCATTTGCAATAAACTCATGTGACGTTTTTCTGTTGCCTCTTTGGGTTATTGATGTCTTGAAATTCAGCGTAGTAAATCTTGATGTGATGTTCATTCAGCACGTGCATCAATGTATGGTCTCACATCAGCTGCATATTTTCTGGAGATGGACATTTTGTTTTGTAAGTCTGATTATGTTAGATTTTATTTAAGAATTATAATTTTATTGAATGAAATGAGGTATACTATATGAAGGTGAGTTAGGGAAACCTCATGCCTTCACACCTGCTAAAAACAGTTGCTCCATGATTGTATGGTCTATAGCACCAGTAGAAGCTTGTTAAGTCTCATTCCAGCCACTGCCTATGCCAAACACTGAAGATATTTCTTTCCGAACCAAAGCAAGGGCAAACTTTGGGATTGGATGAAAGTCATGCTAACTTAGCAGCTTCATCTGCTGCCTTGACACCTTGTCCCCAAATGGCCAGCAAACCCCTAAACCTAAATCTACTCCGTGCATTTAAATCACAAATGGCATCAGGAAAGAAATAATTCATCTAGGCATCAGTATCTCTCAGTCATTGCAACCCAAATAGGATGACAGACAACATATTTCATCATATTTATGGATTAAACTGGATGTTCGCATGTTTCCAATAATTCAAAGGAAGCATACATCACCTGCTCCTAGACGCTTCCAGCCCAATTTATGTATCAATTCTGTAAAGCTTTTGTACCAGTTGTGCGGCTCTTCCCTGTAATTCCTCAAAACTGTTAATAAATCCCTTTTGATATGGATCCCAAACAGCACAACAGTAGTCCAAATTTGAATGCTATTTGCTTTCCACATGTTACAATTCTTCAAAATCTGACCCATGAACTGCAGTCTACAATTAGTTCTACCTAGCCCAAAGTTTTGTGTAGGTCCCGTTATATATTGCTTTGTACTGCTACATCCAAATACTTCAGGGAATCAACAAAGTCAGTAACTGAACTGTTTACTTTGTACGTCAGAACAAACAAATTCTTTTTGTTAGTTATTTGCATGCCTTTCCACTTTTTGCAATTTAGTGTAAGTAGCCATTCATCACAGTACATACGTCGAAATAATATCCAAATCACACTGAATTTCTAAGCAATCGTCAGAATTCCTAACTTCCTTGTCAATGACTGCATCATGAACGAACAGTTTCAAACTGCTACTAACATTGTCTGCAATATCTTTTACAAAAATTAAGGAAAGAAATGATCCCATTACAATTCCTTGAGAGATAGCCAATAACGTGTAGATTAGAAGAGCCTTCTTTATCAACGACGGCATTCTGTGACTGACCAGAAATTTGTGCAGGAATCTTGATAATGCTGGTAATCTAATCTAAGGGGCTGATTCAATTTCCTTCAGTGCCACAATGTTTCAACGGACTATTTTTTCGAAAGCAGAAATATTTTCCATGGTCACTGCAGTGGATGGACAACCAATCACACCCTCATCTTTCAGCACTGTCCAGCCTCTTTTAAACCACTGAAAAATCACAAAATGGGATACTACAAGTTCACAAAAAATCTGTTTTAAATACTCAAGACTTTGAGGCTCGTTAAAACCACTTTTAAAACTGGCACCAAAATGTTCCCGTTTGACCTCCAGTAGCCACTGGCAGTCAGTGTGTATGGTGTTGTTTTCCTCTGTGTTGCTGGACAGTGCGAAAGGTTAGAGCAGCTACCAACAAGCTGTACATTCTGAAGGAATGGGGCTACTCAGTGATGCATTCAGTTTACACAGCTCACCTCTCAAATTTCCATACCCGTAACATTTTCGTAGTGACCCTGACATATCAATAACAAATTACTTATATTTTTAAATATACTGATTCTTATAGCCAAGTCATATTATGTAGTTATTCATTTCACACTAGATTACTCTAGATGTCAACAATTTCAGGGAAAGAGAAACCACTACTAAACACAATCATAGATACACAACTGATTTTTTAAAAAATTACAAAACTCACTTGATCTTATTCAATCACAAGATAAAACATAGCGGAGCAATCAGATGACTAGAACTTGAGTAATAATTGGCCAATAATCCAGTTAACTATGCCCTCCCCCCACCCTTAAAAAAATAATTTGGACCTAACCCTAAGTTTTGAGCTTAATACAGAAGGTATTTTCTTTTTTTTTCCATATGGCTTCACATCTCATAAATGTCAAGGACATTAGAAGCAGGGAAGGAATGGGGACAAGGAACAGGAAGGAATTCGGAACTCAGCCATGCCATTTTTGAAGGAAACATCCCAGCATTGACCTGTAGTGATTTTAGGAAACAATGCAACTTTTGGATGGCCGAACAGGGAATAAGTCTTCATCCAACCGAATGCAAGATCATCGTGTTACCGCTCACCCATCACACTCAGTGTCGTATTTTGATATTCATCTGTGTCGAACAATAAGGAGTGCAAGTCTCCAGTGATGAGTGTGGATCCAAATATAGCTAGGAAGTCAGAGTATGTTACAGTAATAAATGTTCATCTCATCTAACAATATCAGTAAGATAAATGTGAAAGGCAATGGTGTTTTGAGTAGAGAAAGGATTTCTATTTTCTTTGCAACTTGATTCACATGGATGAACACACACATGAAGAACATTTTGATATTATTCACTAATTACTGGAGCTCATAAAATAAAAGTGTTAAATTATGTATGTATAATATAATTACATCTTTAGAAAGAAGTATTTGAAACAAGAATGTTGCACTGTAAAGTACTCAAAGGAGAGTTGCCAGAACAGAACAATATAAAACTTTAAGAATTTAACGTTTTACTTACCACTTTTCCCACTTTAAGAATTATCTTTCCTTTACGGTCAGTGTCATCAATATGCTTAGAATCACCCTCCAATACGCCGGTTTTGGCAGAGTTAAATAAATCCCACAAATCACATGCATCTCTGTACTCCTGTGATGTACGCTGAAAATGAATAATGAAGTTCTTTAATTATTTAGTATTACATGATTCCCTAAAACAGAAATAGAACATTTTTAAAAAGTTTCACATTCAGCTTTTATAATTTTATGAAGAGCAATTGTAATAATCTGTTAAGAATATTCAATAAAGAATCACCATTGATAAGCATATATTTTATTGAATAAGTACATGCAAATTCAGTCAATGACACACTTGTACGAGTGATTGAACTGCTACTCATGTTGTTCTTAATACAATACACTATTTGACTGAACTGAAAATAAATTACAAAGTATTATTATCTGCACAGTTTAAATGCCTAAGGAAGATTTAAAATAAATTTTGAATATTAAAAAAAAAGCAAAATTAAATTTAATTTTTTCCTATCTTTGGTCACATTGCAGAAAACACTCAATGATTGGAGAATGCTTCAATAAACATTGTGTTATGTCCGCCCTATTTTCAGAAATTTATTTTATTTTTATGGTTAATACTGGCTGTTTCCTGTTGCTGATTAGTTTTGCATTTTGAATACAAAATAGAGAACAATTATGAAAAGCCAACAGTGAAAATTGCCAATAATAGCCACTATTGGCTCAATTTTTTTTCAAAAACAATCTTGACTTTCATACTGCAGAACTTATAAATTTAAAACCTGCTATTTAGGTTAAATTTATAGAAATTATTCATAAGAGTGGCCAAAAAGAATGCAAGCTATTGTATAGATATATACTAGGCAAAACAGTTTAACAATTGGATGCTGCGCATCATTCTCCACAGTTGCAGATTATAAATTATTAATACTAATAAATGGCCAAAATTGTTACAATCTCTGTAACACTGTGACATCAAGCACCTGCTGTACTTCTATGACTATGAATAATGCTAAGGTTACGTTTTTGTTTCTGTATTTTTTCAATATATTTTCAATTGTAAACCAACAATAAATAAAAATATGTACTTCCTTTCAATGCACGAATAATTTTTATTTGCTTTTTTTTTTATTTGTATTCGTTTGACACACAAGTTTTTGCTATAGTCTCAGATAATAGATCTCAGTTACAGTAAGGTAAGAAATATGGAATCAAGTTTATATTATCGTACAGTGAACATGTTGAAGAGGACCATGGGAGTACAAGGTGTATATTGGTGATAAGATGTAGAAAGATATTGGTGTAAGAATTAAAAGTAATGCATGGATGGGAAAAGATGACCATGACCACAAGCTGGCACTTGATTTCAGGCTCAAGGGTGTAGGAAGAGTCTTTTTTTTATGTAAAGGTGTCAGGGATTGGAATAAGTTACCAAGTGGAATGATGAATAATTTACCAAAAACGTTGGAAGAATTTTAAAGTTAAAATTTGTAGAGGGCAATGTAGGTATGTCCAGGAAAGAGGGAAGATGGGAGTGTAGGGAAATTGCCACCGGAGTGTACGCTCCATTGCAATTTTAATTAAATATGTATGTGATAGAAGCTTTAATTTTCAGGTATCAATACTAGCAGAGGTTTTTATTAGAAAAAATGCTGGCTCGACTAAAATGACAATTCAGGTTTGTTGTTAGGGAGGGAATGAGTAATTTATTTATTATTATAATAATTAAGGTTGTTTTCATGAGCACCATGTCACTGAAATTATTATCTCATGCAGATAAAAGAAGTTCCACCTATATTGTGATGTAGAGACCAGAGTCAGGATTAAAATTAACATCAAGCAGTATGAATTTCTAAGATTTTTTATTTGCTTTGCTTTCACTGATGCCATATTACCTATTTGATTATTCTAGCCAAATGTATGTAGCTCCAACTGTATAGTGATAAAAAATACAACTATATCACGTACAACATTATAAAAGTGAGGTTATGGACACTATTTAATAATGATCATATTTAGTTAAGCAAAAAAATGAGAAAAATAAGTTGTCAGAACACTGCATTCAACTAGTCAGTTTTGAAGGGCTTAGAAACAAATGATGTCTGCCAATGTAAGTGGATTTTTTGTGTGTTTGCTTTTTTGCTAAACAAGATTCACTTCATTTTTTTGATATGTGTGTACATGCCATTATTTCAATTTAGCACTACATCTTACACAATGAAACACGGTGTACATGATCTACACTTGAAAAGATATTTGAATTAGTCATAATATCATGTAGGTTTCTACAAGATACATGCAACCTCTTCTTTCATATTTCAGCAGTTGTTGCTACACTTAGTTTTTTAGTGTGTCCAATGAATAAACAACAATTTTTTGTTTATACATTTTGGCACTCCTAAACAGTTTAGTAATCCAGTGTACAAAAATGAATAAGTTGTTTTTAAATGTACAGAAAACAATAATTCTTTTGTATATTGTGGATAATACACTATTTATAATCCATATTTTCAATTATTTATGGATTAATTCAGAGAAACAAAGACGTTTCTAATCATCTCTTATGTTTACTGGTGTATGACGACACAGGTATTGGTAACCTGCGCCATGTTGCAAAGATGCATATTGGTGGGTTTTTTTAGTCTGAATTTTCACACTGAATTTTACCTGAAATACAACAGTTCTTCAAAACATTAAATAATACTGGGTGAATAACTGAGTTAACAAGCAATTGAAAAAATTGCAATAGTCCTCTAATAGTCTATTAAGCAACAATGTTTTCAATGAATGAAAATTAAAACAGTTACAATAATCTGCAGTGAAAATCGTTTTACAAGTGCAAATAAATTTAGTAAGCTACATATACAGGTTTAGTATACAGCAGAAAAATTCTGCAAGATACATAGGTACTTCAACCCAGAAATTTCAAATTTACTGCTACTACAAGCACAATTAATGTAGTTTGAGAGCAATATTTTCTCTGGAGAAAACATTTAGTGAAGGAACTTCAGTACACATGAATAAATAATTAAGATTCACTTTGTCAGCATAAGTGTCCCCTCTCACCACAGCCGTCCACTTTGGTATGTGGTGGGTTAACTTTCGTCCTTCATTATTTAAAAGATTCATTCTAAGTTATAAAGCTGAAATTTTCCAAAAGTTTGTGAAACTTAAATAAGTGTCAGTATTAATGGCAGCTATCAACACTTAAAGCAGAAAAAAAGATGTAATGTGGATTTTAAATGAGTTTCTTCATATCATGGAATTAGAATACATTTTTCATCCATGATAATCACATTTTTTTGATGTTCGGTATAGGAAGGATAAATAAATTCTAATCATTTGTGAGAATCACATAAATTGGCTCAAGTCTATGAACATTCAGTGAATATATGGGATATTGAAAACAACACTACCACATTAATTCAATAATAATAAACCCCTATCAGAAATGGCAAAATGTCAAACTCTATTTCATACTAAAAAATTATAAAAAATGCAAAGCACTTCTTAACAAACATTTTTGGAACAGTTCAAGGAACCACAAAGATAAAAAAAAAAAAAGTTCAAAATGGGGTTACACAATGTTTCAACAGCTGCTACCGTATGTCAAATTTAAAGCACCGCTTGAGAATAGAGAAAGTTTTGCAAGCAGAGGGAAAAAATTAACACCCAAACTTATTAAATATTTTTCAATCAACTAAATTATATTCTGACTTGTGAAATGTTATTTCTAAACATTATTTGAATTTTAAGGGAAAATATAGGAAAATATTCTGTTGATAACCTTCAATACCAAGAGAAGTAGTAGCTCAGTGGTTAAGGCTATCTCTCAGGTTCAAATCCTGGTGGAATGTAGTGTTTAATCATTTGAGCTATGCCAGGTCATTCCACAAATCGTATTTCGCGTTAACCTGTAGGTCCCAGAGAAAAGGAAACGCCATTCTATCTCTGACACAATGGCTCCTCTGAGAGGATTCAATCAACCTTTGATTTGTGGACTCCATACTCATGTCACTAGGCAATCAAATAAAATATCTGCAATGTAATCCTAAAATTTTCCCTATATAAAATTAATTTTACATGCAATCTGCAGACTATACACTTTTCTTGTTTTGGAACTATTATTTCTAACTTTTGAGACTGGTGAGAAATATTTTATTGATAGTAATTATCTACTTACAACAGGGAAGATGGCCATATGTTGCTTGTGACAAAATCTGAGCAATGACAGCGAAAGAAAACTAGCACTTGCAAAAGCAGGAGAGGAGCGTTGTAGCAACATAAAATAAAATGAACACAACAAATAAATAATGATTCAGACAACCACTTAATGATGTGAGCCAAATGGAAGAACTGCTGCGAAGACTACCATGTGAATGAAGGAATATTGCTGGTAACTGTAAGACAATCTACAGTTTGTTGAGCTGTCTAATATCATGTTAATCTTGTCATTAGAGTGGAGGTTATCTCACATTCATTACTGCTACAGTATTTTTAGTATCCCAATGAGATACATGTTTACCACTGTCTTTTTTCCATTCTTATGTCAATAGGCAATTAAATAAAAGGTCTGCTATGTAATCATAAAATTTTCCCTACACAAAATTAATTTTACATACAATTTGCATTTTTCTTGTTTTGGAACTATTATTTCTGGAATTAACAAAAAAAAAAAAAAAAAAAAAAAACATCAATTCACCCACACCCTACCCAGAATGGAGTGGTTGGGATGCTGAGATATGGAATGACAGTTGTCATTCTGGCCCATGCTACATTTCAAGCTTAAAACAATATTTCCTAATGCCGATGCTTGAAAATTTAATCATGTTGCTGGCATGCATTAATACCTACCACATACAAAAATCTGTATCTGGTATATGTCTGTTTGCTCTAGCATTACACAGAAAATACAGATTCTTAATGGTTTTTCAAAATTTTAGTTAAAATCTGGAATACATCTTAAGATACTATGTAACCTGATGCTGAATAAAGAAAATAAAATCTGTTCTGACTACATTTTTTTTTCTCCAATCGTGTGGCATGGGTTTTTATGAGGTTTTAACAGTATCAAACATTAGATTTTGACTTCAAATCTTAGGTAGGTCTCATTATGCTGCTTCAACTTATCATGGTATACCCCTCTTCTGTGTTCAGAAAGCATTTTTTCCTTTCTTAGCTCACTTTTTGTTGCACAATATAGGCAGTGTTGTCACATAGCTTTAGTCCCATCCCTCTGTTATCAGTCAATAAACAAAAGCTCGCAATAGAATACTATAATAGTTCTCTAACTAGTCTATACAAAGTGCTGTCGTAAGCAGAACCTAAGAAATTAAATGGTAAAGCAGTTGTTACTAAATATAAGACGTTTTCATCACTTGTCAAGAAAAAAAAAATTAAACCATAAAATCATATGGCTTTATTTTCCAATTTTTTTTCAAAATATTAAAACACTTTCCACTTCTGTGACAAATAATACTATCAGTTTATCTAAGAACAATGCACAGAAACAACCTGATCATAAATATTGACATCATAGATTGTTGTTTTTGTGGCTTTAGGGCATGTCCACGGTGAGGTTATTAGCACCCTCAACATCATGGAGATATTAAATTAATTTAAATTCTAGACCTAGGCCAAAATGTTGTTCTGGACTTTGCATTAAAAAAAAAAAAACGCAATGTGCCACTCTCGAAACAATTTTTTAAAAACAAAAACTTGTATAAATTGAATTATCTGCCCATCATGGCAAAGAAACTCGGATTCGACTCCACATCCTTCTTAATGTGAGGCCAGAACATTGCCGCTTACCCACCATGCTCAGTAACGTGTAGCAAAACTTATCTTGAGCAGAGATACAAAATTACATTTTTTTTAATGTATATACCTTGCAATACTTGTCATTACAATTTGGTGGTGGAGTCCGAAATTAAAATTTGTTCCAATTTTTTACATTTGAATATCAAGTATCCAGAATTATTTTCCTCAAGTGGCTTTACTTTCAACACTAAATGTTTAATAAATAGTTTACTTTTACCTAAAAATCACCAGTTGTGCAATGGTTACTGTAAATAGTCAGAGATTGTAGTAATGAGGCCTGAAATAACTTTAATGGCAAAGAAGTTCCCAGGCATTTTTTCATAATTTACATAGTTTACTCTTCATATTTAATATGGCCAACTAAGCATTTAAAGACTGAACAGCTGAAATTCAAAGAGAGAAATGGTATATTGCATAATATTTTTAGGAAGTGTGTTAGTTTATTGTAATGACAGAGTATATAACATTTACAGGATCAGTCACAAAAATAAGTAGAATGATTTTCCCCTGCTGACGTGGATAGCTGGAGTGAGGCGATTTGTGATGGGAAAGATAGAAGGAGTCTTGAGAAAGCAACTTGACTCACGTCAGGTATTTGCGGTCTATTACAGTGTGCAGATTGGTGCTAGAGTGGACCTCTGATTGAGGGTCACGTCACTAAGTCAGAATGACATGTTCCATGGAGCAACAACAGGGATAAAATATTGTGTTAAAATCAGAAAATCAGGCTCAGAGACCACTACTATGATTAATAATGCTTATGGAGATAAATCAATGTCCCAAGAAATGGTTTTCCACTGGCAAAAGATGTGCTTAAAGGATACCTAGGAGGTTGATGACAAGGAATGCCCTGGACATCTATTAACATCATACTGCAAAAAAGTGAGACACATTTTCAATACTGACACACCCAAGAATCACATTATTTGCGGAGTACTGCAAACTTCTGAAAACCACAGCACACTGTATTCTTACAGTAGATTTAGCCATGAGAACAATGTGTGCCAATACGGTCTCCTAAATGCTGTCAGAAGATCAGATGGATGTTTGTGTGACAGTCTATCAAGGGACCTTGTGGTTAGTGGCGACTAGAAATGGGTCTTTGAGCATGACCCTGAATCAAAAAGAGAGGCACGCGAAGGCTTTCCCGCTCCTGAAAAAAGCGAATCTGGATGAAAGAATTGTTCATCACCCTTTTCAACTTAAAAGGTATTAGAGTTTGTGCCTCAGGTACAGGTAATGAACAGTCCTCGAAGGTCTGCAGAAAAGAGTGCAAGGCATCAGAGAAGATAATTTGCCAACTGATGGCTTCACCATGACAGCACACCATTACATACTGCCTTCCTTGTGCATGAGTATCTGGCCAACAACAGGTGATAATGTTGCCCCAGTCAAGCTACAGTGTGCCAACATGGTAATGCTGGACTTCTTTTTGCTCCCAGGAATTAATGGAGCTTGAAACGCAACCATTCTGGATTGTTGGATAACGTAAAAAACAAAAAAGGCTGTGATGAGATAAGGTACCAGGTTCCCATCGATGCCTTCCAGGAAGCATACCATGACTGGCAGAGGCACTGTCAACAGCATATCAATGCATAAGCGTGTTATTTTGAAGAAGTTAGCAACTTGCATTTTGATCTGCAATAAAAAAGATCTACCAGATTTATTCTACCTATTTCTGGGGCAGAAACTGTAGCTGAAATTGCATCATTGTGTTTGTGATGATAAGTTCAGAATTTCGTTTACTGTCCTGGCTCTGTATAACAGAAACAAAAACATATTTTAAGTCTGATCATAAGTTTCAATGTGGTGAAGATCCCATCAAAATCTGTTCAATAGGTTTTACATGTTCTGTAACCAGCAATTTTAAAGATATATTCAGGTAACTGTACACAACTTGCCATATATTTAATTAACTCTCTAAATTAACTACAGGGTCAACAAAAGACATTATATGGATTTTTCTTTTAGTCACAGTAGCCCTCCTGCCTGCAGCATTGTTATTGATGTATTAAATAAGAATTGGAACAATAATTTTATTTTGGTCATACATAGAGAATAAGTTATAATCAAATGAAAGATATATGTATCTTATGAAATGGGAGACCAAATATAATCTTACAGAAATTGTACCTTGTAGAAGGCCTTTGCATTATTAACCATTAACTGAATGTCAGCAGCTAGATCATCCACATCTTCATATTCATCAGTTTTTAATTTCTGTTGCACCTTCAACAGATCAATAGGATTTGTCACAACCTGTAACAAAGTACATACAATTAATATTTACTAGCTATCATACACCATTGTGAATAACAAATATTTAATGGCTGCAGATAGCAAAAGACTCAAGCAATTTATCATCACTACACCTTGTAGACTCCAAATGCGCAGAAACAGTAATAAATAAGACCAATATTTGCATCTGTTGTTCTTTATTTTTACTACTGCTAACTGTGATGGAGATTATTTTCATGTGACAAGTTCATAAAAACCTACCTTTTTCCTATGTACTTGTACGATAACTGTGATGGAAAATATTTCCATCCTAAATACCTACACTTTTATCTCCTACACTTTTATGCTAAACTCTTTTAGCTCCCAGTGAATTTTTCTAAGAACCATTCATGGTAGCTTTTAGCAGTCCCTGGTCTCCCAACTAATAAGTGAAATCTTAGCCTTTCTCTTCTGTCCGAAGTGAAGTTTGCTAATTTATTGTTGGGATTTTCTTTTCCTTTCCTCTTAATATTCCTAATTTTGCCCTCTTAATGCTCTCCTATATTTGAAGCACTTGGAAACTTTTACCTGCTAACTCCCAAATTTGCCCTGCCCAATTGATCTCAGTGAATTGCGGTTGGTTTTCGCGGGTTTGGGATGATTGATTTGCTGAGTAGGTTCTAATTTTGGCCCTGAAAGCTGTTTGTTCACCAAAGCTGGAGTGTAGTTACGAGATATCAATGCTTGTGAAATATTGTTTGACCAACCACAATCCATTCTTGGTTATACAATACTACCCAGGCCGCGAATCCATTAACAGAATCCTCTGGCAGGGCTATGATTTCCTGCAAACCTGCCCTGAAATAAGATCCATTCTTCCCCAAATCCTCCCTGCCCTCCCAGAACTTGGTTCAGCATGCCTCCTAACCTCAGTGAACTTCTAGACCACAAACATAGTCTTCCTCATCCCAACAGTCGGCCCTAAGGCTCTTTCCCATGCAATAGACCCCACTGCAAGATGGGTCTCCACCACTTTCACCAACATTGTCACAGGGGAAAGCTTCCTAATCATAGGACACGCCACCTGCCAAACGTCCCATGTAATTTACCAATTAATATGCAACCTCTTCCTGGCTTCATATATAGGTTCGACCTCAAATCCACTATCCATAAGAATAAATTGTCGGTCGACAGACGGTGTTCACACGGAACCCAAAGCACCCAGTTGCTGCTGCCCATGTGATGACCCGAACAATTTCAAATCTTGTTTCACGGTCCGTGCTATGAGTCCTCCCTAATAGCAGTAGTTCCTCTGAACTCAGAAGGTGGTAACTTGCCTACCAGTACAAACTGTGCTCAAGGCAACCACCTGGTCTCAACTTTAGATAACTCCCGGTCATTATTATTATTCATATTTCCCTATGCTTCCTTAGTTTTATTGCCTTAAATCTTTTTCCTGCTCATTGTTATTATATATATACATATAATACTATATATATAATAAAAATGAAAAAAGACGCTAAGTAGCGGAAAGGAATCAAATTAGGATAGGGAAATGAGCCACCACTTACCTTTAGGTGATGGATGTGGGGCCCGAACACACAGAAAAGACACAAACACATATAATAAAGAAATTTTCGAGAAATTTTCCCGAAAATTTCTTTATTATTTGTGTTTGTGTCTTTTCTGTGTGTTCGGGCCCCACATCCATCTTCTAAAGGTAAGTGGTGGCTCATTTCCCTATCCTAATTTGATACTATATATATATAATACTAATCAGCAGGAAAATGCTTTAAGGCAATAAAACTAAGGAAGGACAGGGAAATATGACCCAACACTTAACACAGATGAAGGCGGCTGGGGTGATGAACACAAAAAAACAAACACAAGAAAAGCGCAATATTTCCGCCAACAGCCTTATACGTGCAGAAGTGAGACACCAGGCGGAGTCAGATGTGTACACAGAGACTAAAACCTTAATAGGGATTTCAACCTGCTTCCTCTCAAATGCACGGATGGACCGTTACTGCTCACCCACAAATATAGCCACCAATTAATTTTTACTAAAGTCTCTGACTGGAATACACAATATGTGGGGATTCAAATAATCCTTTGTATGACCTCGGCATTTAATAGTTTAATGTTATGTTAGGTATGTTTAGAAGTGGGAAGAAATATAAAGGTTATTTCATAATCATATTTATTTCTGGAGCACCTTAGTGGAAGTATGAAGATAAATGCAAAGATGAATCAACTTATTAGGTACACAGACAAAAAAACTTAAGGTTGATAATGATCATAGAGTGCGGAAGCAATTGCTTGTTGAAGTCTTGAAATGTAAACACCTTGGAATAATATTTGATGATAAACTCAACTGGATAGGACACATTGGGCAGGTAATATGGAAAGCGTTTTATAATCATTCACTTATTAGAGAGAAAGAGGAGAGGGTGTACCAGAGAAGTGAGGGAATATGGTGGTGTAATATGGGACCTACATTTTGTGTAACAAATATAGGAGTTGGAGAGGGTGCAATGATGAGCCGCTAGGTTTTTCTCTGAAAATGCAGAACACAATCTGTAGCTGATACGATAAAGGAGCTGGAATGGGATTCATTGGAAGACAGGAGGAAGGTGAAGAGAGAAATGGAAGAGTACAAGACAAATATTGGTGATGAGACATGAATATATATTAGTGGAAGAATCATCAGGCATAAGGGTGCCGGAATAATCACTTTCATAGATAAAGGTGTCAGTGATTGGAATAAATTACCATAGGAAATTATGAATACTTTACTAAAAATTCTGAAAGAAGTTTAAATTCATAGAGGGCAAAAGTAGGCAGGTATAGGAAAGGAGGAAAATGTGTAGGGAAATTCCCACTGGAGTATACACTCCATTGCAATTAAATTACACTGTGGATTTTATCTGGCACACATTAACTCCTAAAAACCACAAATTTCAGGATGATATCAACAGCAACCAAACTGTTTACACAGCACGCAGAGAACTGCAATATTTTATTATAAGTTCCCTCTCTGGTTCAAGTTTCGGTCTGACTTACAAACGAAGATTCTAATGTGGATTTCCCAGCTCATCTTGCTTCTAGCAATGACTAAATAATTTGTGAATGAGATAAAGATGGAATGTTTGGACACAAATGAGAGGAGGACAGAATTTATTAATTCTATTCAGGATAGTCAACATAGTAGATAGAAGACTAAGGCATAAGCACAATAGCAATTGTACAGTAAATTTTCGTAATGAGAGGAATCAATCATGAAAATCAAAACTACACTAATGCATACCTCATAGTAACCTGGTTCCTGCCTTCTTTTAGGAACCCGAATAAATGCATCACAGAGAAGACTGCCATCATCTTTCTTATGGTTCCTGATTGTATCATACAGTTGATGACACAATTCAGCCTGTAAAATGGCAATGTATTAGGTTGTGTTATAATAATTTTTATAAATATTAAAAATCATAATAATACTTACTGGGTCCATTTTCTTTCGTTTTCTGTGAGGTTCATGTACGGGATCTTCTCCCTCCTCATCCTGACGGCTGGCAACTGATGACGTGCGTCTACGTTTGCTCATTTTATCTGCACCAAAAGTAATCTTCTATGTTCATTGTTTTTCTAACAAGTACTTGAATTGTCTAACTCAATAAACTTTAAAATAATATGAGACCAGTATTAAGCTAAATGATCAAAATGTCCTTACTTCATCTATGTGGCAATAATGTGTAATGTACAAAAACTGTTTGATTTGTTTTGGTTGAAAGTAAGCGTTCATCTTCATGTCAGGAATGATTTTCTAGTTCCCTGATTTTAATGTTTACAATTATTTCAAAACTGACGCTATAAACTAGAAGTTCTGGCAATAAAATGTGAAGAGAAACAAAACCATCCCCAACAAAAAAAATTGCAGGTCGATAGGGGTATACAATAGCTGCCGTATCATGGGTGTCGGCAGGATTACTTTATGGGAGGTGCATCAGTATCTTTTTTTATATACATTGTATATATAACACTTAATACTAATTAACTAAGGATACTGAATTTATTGACAAGGTGTTGAACAAATTTGGACATTATTATTCAAACAGTGAATTTAATAATAACATTTTTGTTTCCAAATCTTTTTATGTGTATTTTCTTTCATAGCAGGAGGGTGCAAGTGCACCCCCTTGCACTCTCTCCCAGCGCCCATGTGCTGTATTACTTTATGTCATACAAGAACAACATAATACTGTTATAGTTAATCATGAGACATTTGCAAGCAGTAATTAGGATGTAATACACCATGGAACAACATGATACCACTACAACTACCTTCTGAAATAGTTATAGTGGCATAATCTTGGTCAAAGATGAATTATAGCCTGATCACTGCTTGAATATAATATGTCTTATGCATGATTAACGGTCACAATATTATGAAATCATTAACCCATATGATGTACACTAGTATAAACCTAGAGGTCCTATAACCTCCCCCTCCCCCACCCAAAAATAACATACCCACAAAGTAAGTATTTGACAGACAGAAAGGGTTTTACACAGTATATATGGGTTGTAGAATGATGTTGATTATGCTAATAAATTAGCATTAGGTGCTTAGAATTTTTTTAAAAACTTCTAAATATTATCTAATACAGCAGCAGTAACATGGTATATGTTCCTGGCATATGTATAAAAAAGGTTATGGTAAAGAAGAGGACTAAAATTGCAGTGGTCATTTCACTAAAAAATTAAATAAGTTATTGTTACTGTGAAACATGATATAAAGGTGATCGAAAACTTATCTTGCCCTTAAAATAGTGTTTGCTATATGGCAATACACCCAGGTGAAATTCCAGGGTAGACTGTATCATAGGTTCTCATGAATTACAACTTTATTTTGATAGCAGTGGAAAGAAGACATCACAGCAAGGAATTTAATTTTTTTAATTTTGGATGAAATGATTGTAAATGAACAATCTACCCCAAACCCATTTAGTGAGAACTTTAGAATGGTAAGCAATTCGGTCAAGATCTATTGAAGAAACCATTCCGGCATTCACCTGAAGTGATTTCAGGAAACACGGGAAAACTGAAATCTGGCTAGCCAGAAGGGGATTTGAAGATGCGTCCTCCAGAATGCCAGACCCAAGCGTTACTGCTTACCTGCCAGGCTCAGTGTGCATATAGGTTATAGGATTATGGGATGAAGATAAAAGCAAAGAAATGTCAGTTTATAAGATACACAGATAAAAATCTGAAGATTGATTATGATTATAGAATGAGGAAGGAATTGCTTGCTGGAAACCTGAAATGTAAATATCCTGATATTAAACTCAATTGGGCAGGTGGTAGAAAAAAGGTTCAAAATCCTTCACTCTGGAGGTGTACCCTAGAAGTGAGGAATTTGGGTAACAAAACACTGGTCACATCATTCCTTGATAAAAATGGTATGGTATGGACTCACATTTTGGTACCAAGTACAGAAAATGGAAGGGGTACAAAGACAGGCTGCTAAATCTGTCTCTGGAAATTACTGCAGAACACAATCAGCAACTAACTGATATAATAAAGGAGATGAAAGGAATTCATTGGAAGAAAGGAAAATGATGAAGAGATTGCTGGGAGTGTACAAGGTGTATATTGGTGATGAGGTTTGTAAGGACGTTAGTGGAAGAATTAATAATAGTGATGAACGGAAGGGAAAAGTTGACCACTACAACAATCTGGCACTCAATTTCAGACATAAGGTTATTGGAAAATTTTCTTTTGTAGCTAAGCGAGTCAGGGATTAAAATAAATTAACGAGGGAAGGGATTAACAGTTTTCATAAACACTGAAAGAATTTAAAATCAAAATTTGTATTTAGCAAAAGCAGATGGTTACAAGAAAAGTGAAAAATGGATGTGTAGGGAAATTGCCACTGGTTTGTGCACTCAATTGCAATTAAATTAAATAATTGTTATCTGCACATGCTGTGGTCCATTTCACCTACTACAAGACTCTCGAAAAATGATTATCCACTTAATCCTTAAACGAACAGTGCTCTCTTTGATGTCAAATGGAAACTATTTAGTTAATATAATAATGCAATAACAATGCAGTACAATCCTCATATTCTGGAAATACTAGATGATTTGTCAGCCATTAAAATATTTGTGGCTTTTAATAGTTGGGCTTATAGCTTATCCTCACTCATAGCCTTATACAGTACAAGCACGGCATTTAAATTATTAATATTCTGCCTATGAACCACCTGGCCCATCTTCGCGGACTGACTGGTGGTCCGCAGAGCACAAGTTCACAAACATAAATGACAATCACAGAAATTCCCTTCACTGAGACAGGGTACAAAATAATTACACTGAAAACGAGAAAGATATATGAAGCCCATTTTTTATATATTTTAATATCTGGATCGGGTCCAATAGTGGCATACAAAGAAGCAATAATCCAGTAGGTCTGAAAATTGGTACACACATTCCTTAGGAGGTATAATTTGAGAAAATGTGCATATTAAAACCACGAAATATAGATCAATGAGGTAAAGTTGTTCAAAACATGGGTAGACACATCATCATCCTCAACAGTTTCCAGCCTCTGGCTGGGTCTGCTTCATGCACAAGCCTCCCCATTTGCTTCTTTCATCCCACCACCTCACTGTCACCACTTTGTTCCAGTCCTCTCCTCTCTTCCATACACACTCCTCTACTCCTTTCAGCCATCCATCTCTTGGTCTTCCTCTGGGTCGTTTACCATGCATTTTAATTTTGTGGATTTTTCTTGGCATTCTCTGAACCTCCATTCTCTTTACATGTCCATACCATCTCAGTCTGATCCTCTCTACCCTTTCCTGTAGAGGTTCCTCTTTTATGGTGCATCTAATCACTTCATTTCTTATTCTGTCCATTTTAGTAACTCCCTTTCTACCTCTTAAAAACTTCATTTCGTTTGCTTGTACTCTGCTGATGTCCTGCTTTTTCAGTGTCCATGTTTCAGCAGCATAAGTCAAGATAGACACATTGTATGTATGATAGATTACTCTCTTGCTTCTCTGTGGCACATCTTTATTCCATATCAGGCTTCTAATGCTCCTTAGAAATGCTACTGCTTGTCTTCCTCTTTCACTTATCTCGCCATCATTTCCTCCATATTCCTCTAATACACTTGAGTACCTGAACCTGTTTACCTTCTTTAGTTGTTCCCCTGGCCATCACAATTCCCTGGGTTATCCTTTTCTTCTCTCTGGTTGTTACCATGTACTCACATTACTTTACAATAAATTTCAGGCCATATTTGTCCACATTGTCTGTCCATATATCCAACTGCTGCTGCACATCCTCTTCATCTCCTCCCCAGATCATCAGAACATCCGCAAAATCCATCACCTTCATGTTTTCCTCTCCCATTCTCACTGCCACCTTCTGCATTATTTCATCCATGATTACAATGAAGAGTAGTGGTGATAGGGCACTTCCTTATTTTAGCCCATTCCTTTGTTCCAGCCACTCTATTCTTCCTTCCCCTATTTTCACATAGCTCACACTTCCTTGGTACAGTTCCATCACTCGGCTGATGGTTTCTTTGGGAACTCCTCTCTTCTCCAAGGCCTTCCATACCTTACTCCTGTGTACACAATCATATGCTTTCTCAATATTGAGAAATACCAACAGTAGATCCTTTCCATACTCATAATGTTTTTCCTGTATCTGTCTCATAGCAAGGTCTACTGTTGATCTCCCTGATCTGAAGCCTTAGCCCTTTTTCCACCCTGTAGCGTATTCTTTTTTCAATGATCTTCTCATACACTTTGGCACAGTGGCACATCAGTGTAATACCTCTATAGTTTTTAAACTCCTTCCTGCTCCATTTTTTGAATATAGGTATAATTATACCTTTTTTCCAGTCTTCAGGAGAGATACATATTAGTTATTAAACAAGAAATACACTTTATTACCTGTTGATGTTTGTTGGAAGTGTTTCTTAGCCATCAGTACTGGATAAAAAGCATCTTTTCCTATTCATATGGCACATAGGGATGAAGTTATACTTCACTGAATGTTATAAAATTCCTTGTGTATAGCCAACATATTGTATTTTCCGACACAGTATTATGAAGGCTTATTTCGTATGGCAGCTAACCTTCCATGATGAATGGTGATTAATGTGGGGCATTATTGGTACTGTGTTAAAAGACCCACATCAGAACGGCACTGCTGGATTTCAGCCGAGACCAGAATAAAAACTAATGTGCAGGAATATATTAATATTGTACCCCAAAAACTTGCCAGCCATTTTACATTTGCTGCTGCTCATTCACATCAAAGATATCTGAAAATGCTGTATCTGTTATCAAAGGTATGTTTAGAAACAGCCACCAATAAAAGGCCAACAATATTATATATCATAAATTTCATGTGGCATTATGAGTAAGGTACATTCCTTTTTGCTTTAATGCATACTTTTTCTTCAATAGTACAGCCTCAGGAAAATGTATACCTAATTTCAGACCAGGAAAATTGCTTCTCATTAAGCCACTACTGTATCTAAAGCCAATATTTCAATACAACATGAATTATTCTCGATCTATCTTCAAAACAGTAACAGCAGTGACTATGTAATGACTCAGATTCAAGAAGGAATTGGCCTTTCAGTATTAAAATTTTTATACATTTTCCTTGGATAGTATTAATTTAACAATATGGAGACCACTTGATATTCTGACTCTGCTAGAACAATTTTCCACCATGCGAGGTAAGGGGGCATCCATTAATTAAGTGAGGTGATATAGGGGAGAGGGTGTTTGGTGAAATATCACCAAATCTCACCCCAGTGGGGGGGGGGTAACAGGAAAAACATGTCAACTTTCTAATTCCTTGATGAACAGTAGATAAAAAAAAATGTCCACAACCAATGCTAATCCCTAGGTTGGTGGGGGGGGGGGGGGTCTAACCGCCCTTGAAGACAAAAAAAAAAAAAAAAAAAAAAAAAAGCTCTCCAATACTTGAGAGGTCATCAACAGGAGGGGGGGCTCCTCAAAATATCACGTCACCATAGGGAGGTGGGGGGGGGAGGAGGTTACCCAACAGATCTCACCAGGCGTGGGTCGGGGCTAGATTTTTGAAAAAAACACCTCATTTAATTAGTGGATGCACCCTAATGGTTTGGTAGTATTGTGGCAGTCAATTTCAAGGAGTAATGTTTTCAAACAGTGATAAGAAAAATGTCACCAAACTGACAAGGAACTATGCCTATATCTAAGGGAGTGTCCATAAAATACATGGCTTGGTCTAGGGAGGGGGAGGGGTTGGCTATAAGGCTACGCTGGGATACGTGGGGGGTGGGGGTTCACAGCCAGGCCACGTAGCTTTCCCTTCATCTTATTTTTCACAGTTAAAATGAGGCACAAAACACACATCATGTGAATATTTATTTTCTTCTTTAATTATCTCCCTGTGTAATTTACAATAGCCTGACAAGAGAAAACAGTACAAAATGTCTTCTGGAATTAACAGGAAAAAGCTAGGGTGGGAACGCCAAAATAGAGCTATGTACATGGTTTATGAACACTCCTCAAATTTCTGATGGTTAATATCTCAAAACTAAGCGAGATATCAAAAAATTTATTACTTACTTTCAATTTTTCTTGTCGAGTTACATAAGAATCCATAATCAAATTGTGGAACAACAATTATGATAGTGCTCATGGAACTGGTTTCCGAAGTATTACAACTTTGCTGAAACTATTTCTGAAAGTAGTTTTAATGGTGTTATGCTGGTCCAGGGCGCATTTCAATGTAACCACAATTGATAGTGAAAAGAAAACACATGTTCGTTGTGGTTTTGGCAATTTTTTTTTTTTTGGTCAAGGCTGCATCTCAACCTAACAACCTGAATTTTGAGACGATATATCTCAAGAACTAAGTAAGATATAAAAAAATCTTATTCTTTAGTTTAAATTTGGCTCATCGAGTTACATAAGATTATATCATCAAATTTGTCTTTGGCTAAATATTTCTTCTGGTTGAGGTCACTTTTCAGGTTAGTTCTAGATCGCAATACTGATGCCTCTACTTTCCGCAAAGAGGACAACAATGTAAACACAAATTGCTGCCGTTACTCATGATGCCATAGTTTCTGCATTAAGACATATTCGACACGTGGGATCTGCATGGTAAATAGGGTTTTTTTCAAGCAGGGACAAACCAAATGTAATATATCCGTAATTGTTTATTTTAATACTCCTTGTTTTCAACATCGGTGTTATCACTATCTAGAATTAAGCCCATCTACGTAATTCCATATCACGATACCGAAATTGCATATGTATTTAAAAAATTTCTCACTTATGGCATCAGCATAGAAGTGGAAGGTTTCTGAGATATGGAAAACTAGATACAATATTCCCATTCATCTATAAAGCCTATTTTTCATCCTTGATTTTTTTGACGATACCATTGTCAGTAAAGGAATCATATCTACCTATAAGTTTTCTTCCTTCCTAGCAGTCACATTTAAATTTTAACGAGCCCTGGACCATGGGTAAAATACAAGTTTTTATTTTTGCAATATGCAGACTTTTATGTACACCGGTGGGATTCGCGTTGTGTATTTGTATACCGGAACACCAATAATTTACACAGATAAATCAAACCATTGAACACAATAATAAAACTAAATCTGACAGTTTTATAAAACAGGAGAAACGGGACGAAATATTAGTAACGACAAAAGCATTCAGCAGTTTCTAGATTATAACATTGTGGTCATTACACACTTATAAATTATTATTATTATTATTATTATTGGGAGTGAAGGTAACAAACCTACAAAGAAATAAGTGAAAAGTGAAACAAATACACAGCTTAGTATAAAAAAAATACCAATAACAAAATTACAGACATACTTCAATTAATATGGTTAATCCTGCTGGAAATGTATTTAAAACAGAATCTTAGTTCTTTACCTGCTTCTTCCCGTATGAAGCACTTTATTCCAAGCCGAACAAACCTCTGAATTAAATGCAATAAAATTTAAAACCATAAGTTTCTATTCAGAAGCCACCGTAAACCATAACAAACAAACAACACCAGACGCTGCCAACACTTCTCTCATTTCCGCCATTGTACCACAACCAAGCCCACCCTCCGTTCTATAAAAGACATAAAACAGACAATATGCTTGTTCTATTATTTATTTTACAAAAGAAAGTTTTTGTTGTGATAGCAGATTTTATTTTCTGTTTGATATTGTTTCTGATCTCGTAAATACAATTTTCAAATCTGCTAAGCAGTTTACACTCTTTGACTTATAGAAAAACCAAATTTAATATTTTTGAAAACATGCTCAAATAGAGGAACTGAATTATCTTTGATAAAAAGAATATAACACAATTATTTTTCCATACTTATTATTTCTCATAATTAAAACCATAACATACTTAAATATTTTGGTTTTGTGATAGAGTTAAAAATTACAATATAATAGGCTATTTGACAGTATTCAAAATATATTAAAAAAATTGTAAGTCATTCGCGTAGATTAATGCTTAAGGAAGCTATTTTTGTCAAATCTAAAAAAAAGGATGGAATGTTTTTATTTTTTTAAAAAAATGAAATAAAAACAAAATTTTTCTTGTCATCTTGTCACGCGACAGAAAACGCTCTGGGATTGGAGATCGCGATGGTGACGTCACCTGCCTGTAGGCAGCTGCGGCTGTGTATGGAGTGTTTCCCGCTATCCAAGTTTTCAACTATTTTTGGCTGGTTATCTCTTGTTACTAATGAGATTTTGTGTTGAATATAAAATGAAGAACAACTTATAGAAGCCTACAGCGGAAAAATACTGAAAATTATTTACCGGACTAGCTATAGAAACAACCATTGACTTTTATTCAACCGAGCTTGAGAATTCGAGAATCATTTATATTTAAACTGGAAGTTAGAGATTAACAGAAATACTTCATAAGAATGACTAAAATTTTAAATTAAGTTAGTTGTTTTAGGAGATATTTACGAAAACATGCGTGTAGTATAATGTAAGCACTGGATGTTGTGGACATTTTTCTTAACTACAGATAAATAATTATAGATAAATTATAATTTCTTTCCAACGAAACTGAATTTATTGTTTATTTATTTACCGACCGCGTTCACTTCACCGCACGTAGAGAATGTGATGTTTAAATGTTCACTATTAACGAGAAGATAAATAATGATGCCATGGTGTTCAGGTAGCTACATGATTAAAGAATGCTATAGGAATTTGAAGATCCTTTATTCGAATATTGATTAGGACTATTTTCGTGTGTACATTTTTTTTATGTTTGCCGTTTGTTGCTTTACAGAATCATGTTTTTATTAAAAGGAGCAATAAAACGTCATGCAAACATTTGAAACATAAATTGCTGTAGTACAAGAAAACTTTTATAAAAAGATAATCTCCTGTTTTTAATTTTGAAAGATACCAGAGATACATCATCATTGCAACAAAACCCAAATACTCGACGGTGAATAATAGGATTTGTTTTAACAATAACATTGCTCGCTAATCTCGCAACAATTCCGGAACGCTTTGAATACTTTTTGTTGGAATTTTTACGTGAAGATACAACTGCTATGTTGCCTTTCTGACATAAATGCATCTATTTAAGCGGTATTTACTTTTGATGCGCAAGTAATTTTCATTTTTTTTAAACTTATTATCGGTGTGGAAGTAACGTTCAGTTTCAGTTTCGAAGTCTTTTTGGTTATATCTCAAATGTTTATAATACTCTTGCTATCCAAAAATTTTTGTGAAACAGTCGGAAAAAATAAATGTTTTGGTGGATTTTAGAAAAAGAATATGCGGTGCTACCAACAGCAACTAGTATCTAAAGAAAACTGCTCATAAATAACAAAACATATACCAAAGCGAGGATCGAACCTAAGAAACCCTAACTTTACCGATACTCGCCTTAAACAGCGAGCTACATTATCTCAGAGAAATTATGGTGCAAATTATATTTACAGTATATAATATGCGACTTAGTCGCAATGTCGTCTGGGTTTTTACGAAGCAAGTTTCAGCGACTTTTTTTCATATTTCAGCTAATGCGGGAACACTTATGTTTAATTGGAGAGTTTTTATTGTTGCGGTTGTAGATTGATGTACTACCCTACACACTATTTATAAACCATATTTCCAACAATTTATACACAAATTCAGAGAAACAAACTAAACGTTACTTACGTAGAGTGAGCGCTTGCTGGCACCATGGAGGAATTCCTTCCTCCATTGCTGGCATGTAACGTCACGAGTGTCGTTGGCCCGCGCCAGGCAGCGAAGAAGCGTTTTGTCGGGCTTTCAAATACTCTAAATTTTAACGTTAAATTTTACGTGAAATAAGCACTTTTGTCAAAAAATAAATAGTAACCGGTAAATAACGTGTATCAATAAACTACTTTAAACCATTTTCAAAAAATATACAAATAGCCAATTCATGCCTGCGATGCAGTTACCGCTGTAGTGCAAATTCCGCTCGCCATCTGCCTAAGTTCTGTAATTTTATACCTGAGGCATAATAATCAGCACACTTTTCGATATTTCAAACCTTGTCTTTATGTTTATAAATTACCCCTCTTCTTATCCTTGAAATCGACGTCTTTGTTATTGTAGTTTTCAGTGGAGGATCCAGGATTTTGGTTTGGGGGAGCGGGGCATGACTGGGGCGAAGGTGGACTTAGTCTCCTTGGATAACGTGAGCTGTAATAGGAGAGCTAAAAAAAAGTCTCCAAAATTACGATGTATGGGGTGTGGACCTAGATGCTTATTATTAGTCTTTCAACAGAACAAGCTATATTTGCATTCACTGCCAATAGTTTAGAAGGAATAAATGATAAATTAAGTCCTGTGGGAATTTTTTGTGACTTATCTAAGGCATCTGACTGTATTGACCATAAAATTCTGATATAGAAATTAAAGTATTATGGTATAGATGGCATTGTTAATAAATGGCTTAGTTCTTACCTTTTAAATAGAAAACAGAAAGTGTCAATGGTGAATTTTAAGGCTGTCTTAAGAGGTCCACTGTTTCCTGAGTGGAAATTAATCAGATGTGGAGTACCTCAGGGTTCTATATTGGGGCCACTATTGTTTTTAATATATATAAATGATCTACCTTGTGTTTCATCTAAAAACTCAAAATTTGTCCAACTTGCAGATGACACAAACATAGGAATTAGAAATACTCGAATTTAACTATAGAATATATTTCAAATTATGTCTTTGATCTTATTAATACCTGGTTTACAGCTAATGGCTTGTCTTCAAACTTTGATAAAACTCAGTGTATCCAATTCAGTACATCACACAGATTAACACCATATGTAGACATAGGCAACTGAAATTTCTAGGTTTTGTAAATTGATCATAATTTAAATTAGTAAGTACATGTTTCAGACTTACTGAAGCGATTGGGTACAGCCAAATTTGCAATTCATACAATTTCAGCTATAGGTGATCTCTGTATGAGGCAGCCAGTTTATTTTGCTTATTTTCGCTCCTTATTGTCATATGGAATAATATTCTGGGGCAATTCTACCCATAGAGGCAAAGCGAGTAATAAGAATTATGTGTGGGGTTAGCAATAGAACTTCATGTAGAGAGCTGTTCAAGAAGTTAGGGATTTCAACATTAGCGTCTGAGTACATTGCACTGAAAATAGTAAAATACACAATAAGGAGTCAACCAGAGCTCATCAATGGGTCTCCTGTAATGGCGGAGGCGTGGTACAGGACATCCGCCCCTATTGCTCTAGGTGCTGTAAACGGATTTTAAAGATGGAAGAATCATAAATGATCAACGATATGAAGATCAAGAAGGCAACGGAACTCCACGCATTAAAGACCTAAAGGATATCAATATTGTGTTGTCGAACGTGCCTTTTCTATCTATAATATTGTTAAAAAGTAAGTGGTTATTTATTTATTTCTCGTGTCCAAGACATAACATTACTAGTTAAAAAAATTAGATCAAATAATTAATATCAAAATATAGAACAAAATTAAATGGAATGTGACCAGAATTCCGCAATCTTGATGACCTTCTCGTTTGCCCTAAAAAGGTCGTCGATAGTGCAGGTTTCAGGGAGATTCCTGCATATCAGAAGATGTGGGTTCTGAAGCTCACCACATTAACATAGATAATTGTCAGTAGTGTAACCCCATTTTTTAATATTAGAATTACATCGGGACACTTCAGTTCTTAATCTGTTTAAAGCCTTTCATATAGCATATGGCTGATTAGACCCCGCAGCTGGTGCCTCTTTGATGTTCCTCCACTGCTCTTCAGGCACTAAGTTCTAGACGGCGTGCTTCAGATGTTAAGGCTGTAGTTGACTTTACGAAGCTCTTTCTTGACTTCAGCTTTGTGGTTTGAGGTTCGTGTCCAAACAAAGGGTGTTTCCTCTTCTCTTGTAAGTTTTCGGATGCTGTTGTTCTGGGCGGATACTTTTAGTTTCAGATCCTCACAATGGATTTTGAATGTAGCAGAGCGATCAAGCTTTACTTCTAGATATTTTGGAGTAGCGCAGTGTACTACTTGTTTCCCCCTCCAGTTGATGTTCAACTTCCTTCTGGCTTCTCTGTTTCTGAGATGGAATGCACAGACCTGTGTTTTTCCAGGGTTGGGCTTCAAGTGATTAGCATCATAATACTTGGCCATATCCTCAAGAGCTGTTTAAGGAGACTAGGTGTAGTGCTACTTGGATCACTATTGAGGTTTTTAAGTAATTTCCAAGCCTTACAACAGTTTTGTTTCATGTCTAAATCTAACATTAAATTGCACTATATATCTCTTCTAGCAGCAGACATAGCGTGTAGGAGATCTTCCCCTACCTGTATGGTTTTGGTTTCTTCAGAAAAAGGATCTTCTTTGTATAGGTCCCGTATCTCTCAAGCAGGAACGGGGAGTCATTATCCAGTCCAGCGTCATAAGTTGTTCTGCTGCCTCGAGGAATATGTTTGCATGAGATGGATTTAAAAATTTCAATTAATTTATCGTATGTGTTTGGAGATGGATCTAGGTTTAGGACTTCTTCATCTAGTTCTTGAGAGAACTTTCTCCATTGTGCTGGTTTGAAATTAAATCTTCTTTTAAACTGAACAGATTCTGGCTTCACTACTTCTTCAATAGTGCAAATAATTGGTCTATATTGCGTACTTGGGATTGGCTCCATAACATTCTTCTGTAACTGTTGGGCAATGTTTTCACTGACAAAGATGTTATCTGGCTTATATCCACCCTGCCATCTTCCACTACTAAAAGATGGTGGCATCTTTGGGTCATATATTAGCATTAGGTGCATACGTTCAACCCATTCTTCAAGGTCCTCTTCATTTTTATCAGTCTTCCTGTAGCCCCAGGATGTACTGTGGCAATTAAGTCGCCCATAACAATCTTTGTTTGTTGGGTGTGGAAGTTAGGTGGTCCTGTGAAGATAATTCGGCATTTGGTGGCTTATACACTGATATCACGATACAAGATTTGATTTCGGTGGTCAGTATCTCTATTTCGTCATCCGAGGTTACCCCTGTTGAAAGAATCTTTAGATCTGGTTTGGCGAAAACTGCACTGCCATACTTTTCACTTGGTCTCTCGTTAATAAGTTTCATTCCATTGATTTGGGCCTTCTGTCATTTGGACCTCTATGTGTTTCTTGAACCAATAAAAAG
Source organism: Vandiemenella viatica (assembly GCA_031002005.1). Taxonomy (NCBI): domain Eukaryota; kingdom Metazoa; phylum Arthropoda; class Insecta; order Orthoptera; family Morabidae; genus Vandiemenella; species Vandiemenella viatica. The sequence goes on along the minus strand of JARYHS010012519.1, from coordinate 144,791,538 downwards.
TCACATTTTGAGTGTTTACAGATTTTATATAATAAAATCTCTTTCTCTGGTGTTATACCTTCGATGTTTATTGATATAATCGAAAATGTTGGCTTTGAAAAAAACCGTTTAGTTTGGAATTTGTCCTGGTTGTGGAGGAATCTGCCATTAGGATTATTCCTAATGTTGCCCAGGGTACGCATGATCGTATTAGTTTTTATAATTCACTATTCTGCACGTTCTTCGAGGAGGCTCCTTCCGTGTACTCCAAAAAATAAGGGGTGTAATATATTATCAATTGAAATGTGATGATGGTCTATTTAACATTGCAACGAAATGATGGATCTTTCATAGCATTTAATCCTTCAACCAAAATTTTAAGTTTGTTTAATGTCAAAATGTACGATCTCAAAACAGTCAGAATGGTTTTTGACTTAAGGTTTAGGACTAATTTTTTTAGTGGCAACCCTGTTGTTTATTGTACGTTGCAGAGATAAGTAGTAGTCAGAGATAATCATGGAGGGAGACAATTGTAGTAAGAAAAGATTGTCTCTGGTACGAAGCACAAAATAAGAAAGAAAGCTGATTTCTGTAAAAGCGTTCTATGAAATGAATTTTTATCCATCAGCCATAAGAATCTTGGGATGCTACAGGCGTTGTACGTTGTGTTATGTAATTCTCCAACAATTTAGATGTTGATCACTGCTAGAATATTTAAACTTGTAGCTTGCGTATAACAGTAATGAATTGTCCTGTTATTGTTTAGGTAATTACTGTCGAATACTCAGTAGACTTAACTGGATTGCAATTGCGTGAGGAATTGGCATCATAATACTGAGTAGTCAAACGCAAGACACCACTAGGAATACTTTACGAAGTAGTTTTAGCGTTGTTGAGCTGTCTCAGGGTCGCTGTAGCCTACCTTCTGCTTGAAAATAATATGTCACCGGTTGACTGCTTCAGTATTATCTCATTTGTCTGCATAGAACAGTGTTGTACTGCAATCGCGATCTCCGGAAGATCCAACCTACCTTAGTGCCACAATTGTAAAACGTTGTATATTGCAAGATTTAGATAATCAAAGGAATACAGTTATAAGATATCAGTGTGATATACTACCAACCTATTGTTCATGGATCTCTTGGTTCCTTTGAACTCTGGGATACCAGTGGTACCTCTTTTTTTCTGTGTTAGTTATGATGTTATAGATTTGAAATGTATATAGTTTATCATGGATTGATTCTTAAAACTGAGTAAAATAGAAATTATATTAAAAATAAAGTTCCACTACTTGACATGTTCATATGAACTCTGGACCAGCATTAATAATGTTGTAATATGACAAATGTTTAAATAATCACTTTGGATCATTGTATATGGTATTATGATAAGGAGTGTCCACAAGCTGCATGGCTCGATCAGGGAAATAAGTTGGGCAAAAAGCTATGCTAAGCCGAACTATGCAGATTTTCATTTATTTTATTGGCACAGTTAAAACACGATACAGAATACACAGCAGCATGTGGATATCTATTCCCTCAATGTAATTGTTGATTTTGGTACTTTGACATCTAGGTTATTAGTGCCCTGACAAAATTAATGTAATTAACTTCATATTTCAGATACTCACAGTGCCAGGTGTTTGTGATTTGAAGTCATAGTATAAGGATGACACTGGGCCAGCATGTTTTCAACTAGTTGACATGCACTGGACTGGTATTATATATTAAAAACTTTAGGCATATGAGAACTAGGCTCAAATTCATTTATAGTTGTTGCACAAGATTCTCCTCCCCACCTGTTTTCATTCGAATTGGTAGTGCCACCACACTGCACATTGAAACAATAATTCTCCATCTGTTAATTAAATTTAAGGGCATCTGTAATTCTAGTGTTTGCTGAATTATTAGTTGTAGTTTAAAGTGTGATTGTGATGTGAAACAAGTGCAATAAATTGGAAAGTTTTTTTCAGTGAGTTTTTAAACCCAGAAATAGTCAGTGAGGTATGGAAACCTTTTGAACAGTACATATAACCATTCTCAGGTAATGTAGAATGGAGGGTGACAGAACTGCAGCAAAAGATTACTAAAAAAAGCAATTCTTCTTAATTTTTTTTTTTTTTTATCGCAGCAGGTATTGTTTTATTTTTTTCAGTGACTAAGCCAATACTGAATGTAATGAGGAGTTTACATATATATGTTTATATAATTATATTTACACCTAAATAAGAAATGAATCTCCTATCCTTAACTGAGAAAGATGTTTTCCAATAACAGATAATTTTCAGAAGTGGCTAGTATCACAGTTTGATTAAGAAAGCGAATGTTGTGGATGAGCAATAACATTCTTGCCTTGCATTCAAAAGATTGAATGTTCGAGTCCCTGTCAGACTATCCAGAATTTGATTTTCATTGTTTCCCAAATTCACTTTGCAGGTGAATGCTGGGATGGTTCCTTCAGAAGACCGTAGACTAATTCCTTCCTGTTCACAGACCTCATTCCTTTCCCAGCTGTAATGGTGTTGAAAAGGCATAATGCCATAAGTGGAAAAAGTGATTCAGAATATCCGTAACTATATAAAAAAGTGTATTTTATAAATCAAATATCAGTTGCGTTTAATATATACCCAATAATTTTCATGAAGACGCTTCTGGGAGCTCGGTGGCTAAGGCGCTTGCTTTCAGAACGTTCGCTGCTCCTGCCCCAGGCACGAATCCTGGCAGGCGCAGGAATTTTGAGAGTTGTGTTTAATCATATGAGCTATGCCAGGATGCTCCGTGGTTTGAATTCCATGTTAAACTGTAGGTCCCAGAGGAAAGGAACTGGCCGTCCTACTTCTGTCACAATGGCTTAGTATGCCTCCTTCGGGAGGATCCAACCAACCTTCGGGTTGTGGACTAAGTTAAGTTTAAGTTAATTTTAATGATAAGTCTGGTAACAGAAAACAGCACAATATTTCTTCTGAAATCGACAGGAAAAAGCTATATTCCACTGTGGTAGGGAAGAGGAGTTCAGAAGGTGCCAAAATGGAGCCACATAATTTATGGGTGCTCCCATACTATTGTTTTCTCGGGTAGTTGGTGTGATTGAAAATATGACTTTATGCAATGACCCATAATAGATGTAATTGTCATTTTGTTCTGAAATTTTTTGTTAATGATTCTTGCATGATATTAGTTGGTAATATGTTTCTATTGTTGCCAAAATACTTCACACAAAAACTGCTTTAACATTGAACAGTAAGAGATTGCTGACAGCCATATTGTAATGACTAATGATAATAGGGCCAGTAGTGGATTGGTTGAAGCAGTCTGGACTAGAATGGCTATTGATGCCATCCGTTCTTACGATTCATGAAACAGTTGTGCATTTTAGTGTTTTCATTATATGTAATGGTTATAAACATTTGTGATCATGGATGTATTTTGCTGTATGTACTATTTGTATCACTGGAAGTAGCATATGTGTAAAGTGACCACTTACCATTTAATATTATGGTGGTTTTTGTGGTATGTATGTGTTTGATGACTATAATAGAAACATATTCTTAAATATCATCATCCAAAGATTGTTTGTAAAAGTTATTGGACTAAAAGGACAAGTCCTTCTCGAGTCTGAGTCATTGTGTTGTCACTAAAAATAGACCTGGCTGTATCATATAATTCAATGTGCTATTTCTGATTATTAATATATATTTTTTTAAATTTCTGTGGTATTAGTGTCCAGTATGGATGTAAATGATTAGATTTTTTCCATTACTGGCGTTGTTTGGGACTTCTGGAGTTTTATCTATGTACTTACTTTCAATGACTTTAAGTAATATGCTGTTATTGTTTTTATTATGTCACTAAATAATCATATCTCAGTGGCAGTTAATTTAGTTGATCTATACAGTGGTTAGAAAATTTGCACCATTATTGTTCTGACTGTGCTTTAACTGCTGCATTATAAATAATTTTGTGGATATTTATACACAGATATGGTACAAATTAGGAAAAAGAGCAGAGAAACAGCAAATATAGAAAGTTTTGGAGTTAACTCCTCTTCAAAAGTAGAACAGGAAAATTGCTATGGGTTTGTGTTTTTGCTGTTTCTCTGCCATCCTCTGTGGTAAGTGATGGTTTGTGTCTCTGGTAGTAGGCTAAAATATACCACTTGCTCTCATCAAAGAATTGAGTTGGGGTGATAAGGTCTTAATATGTTCATCTATCGCACACACGGTTTGGGCCATTTTCAGTTTTCCTGGGTATTTTGTTTGTTTTTTTAATAGATAGTTGTTGGCCCACTGGTTTATTTCAGTCAAAATCAAAAAAGAGAAATTCTCATATAGACTTTAACAAATTAAATACCCCTCACATGTCTCGACATTACCAGCACTGCTTGTTTTCCAAAAATGTATGATGAAATACCTGCTTACATTGAGATTTGCAGCCCTTATACATATCCGTTTTTTATATAGCAACAGTGCACATGAAGTACTGTGGCATTCTTGCTGCACACCTACTGTTGTATTTCATGAAGTTTTATCTTGCATTCTAACACTGTTTTAGGTATATTATTTAGCATTACCCATGGTAATTTATACTATTCCCACTCCCTTATACCTGGAGTCAAGTGTTAATTTGTGATCATGGTATTCTCTTTACAACCATGCATTACTCCTTTGCCAATATTAATCCAGGCCTTATCACCAGCATATGCCTAATGCACTCCCAGTACTCTCTGCCTATATCTGGTATTCTAGGAACTCCTGGTGCAGCTCCTTTATCATAATATTTACAGATTGTTTGATGTCCACAAATAAATGTAGCTGCCCTCTTTTGAGCTCCTAAATGTGTTAAATACCCATAATATGGGCCCAGTACAACCTCATCATATTCATTAAATGGTGTAGCAAAGGTTTTGTAGGTTAATCCCTCACTTCAGTGATACATTACTTCATCACACTTTCCAGTAAATGAATGGTCTTAAAAACCTCTCCCTACCACCTGCCCAAAGTGTACTAACCAAATGAACTTCTTATCAAAAGATACACCAAGGTATTTACATTCATTTCCTTAACAAGTAATTCCTCCTTAATCTTATGACCAGGCAAATGGAAAGCTGACACTTTTTGGTGTTTATCATCAGTGTACACTGACCAGGTCCTCTTTTAGCTGTTCATGATCCACTTCTGTTTTAATCGCATCATACTAAATAATACAAGTCTTTAAAACTGAAAGTGGGAAACATTTTGAACTTTTTCACTCTTGTGGATTAGTTTGCTTTGCATAGTCATAAAATTGTTGTTCAAAACTACCTTGAAGAAAAAGTATTTGTGGTTACAATTGTGTTAGAAACACACCATCAATTTTATTGATACTGCTATACAAAGTATTCCTTACGTCAGAAACTATGATAGAAGGAATGATTTGCATTTATTTTACAGGAGGGTGTTGACTACCCTGTGCATTTTTTTAGTGTTCGATACCCAAGGTGAAATAAAGCCCTATTGCTGATGCTCTGCCAGACTGTCAAAGGCCTCTAGCACTTAAAAGAAATAAGTTAGATTCTTCAGATTTTCAGTTTACTTCTTTTACTCAAAACTAATAAACATATTCAAAATCTTGTACTGGAAAGTTTTCACAGAAATGAATGGTCTTAAAACCATGTCCCTACCACCCAGGGGCGGATCCAGGGGGGAGGGCTAGAGGCTCAAGTCCCCTCCCCCAAAAGTATCTAGGTCCACCTATGACATTGTAATTTTGGAGATCTTTTTTGCTCTATGGATACGAGGCCCGAGGAAACTATAAATACTATCCTTTGCCCGACTCAAGGCCTCCCCCCCCAAACCAAAGTCTGCTCAAGCCCCTCCCAAACCAAAATCCTGGATCCGCCCCTGCTACCACCTGCCCAGTCACAGGGCCGGCGTTAGGGGGGGTTAAGCGGGGCAAAAGTACCCGGGGCCGGCCGGCCTGAGTGCCTAAATAAACAGAAATAAAACACAAATTTTAAAATCTGCACCAATAATTTTGAACATTTTTGTATTAAAAAGTTCTGAATTTATCCAAAAAAACAAAGTGTAAAGTAAAAAATATCTTCGGGGGGGGGGGGGGGGCTAAGATCGCTTACCCGGGGCCCGAGAATCCTAACGCCGGCCCTGCCCAGTTATAAGCAATTTTTATAAATGGGTTTATCTAAGAAAACACTATGTGGGAACATGAAATTTATCCCAAATGTCAATCATTTTATGTATTTAAATGAAGAATATTTACTTCTGATATAGTTTATATTTTTGGAGCAAAAGTTTTTATTTGGCTTGTATTGATACTATATTGAAAAATGCTTAAGATAACTCAATCCATTTTAATATATGTATAATAATTTTTATTGGAACCAAGTGATTGCATTAATTATTTTAGCATCAACATGGTGCAGTGTTAAGAGTCTTGGAGTGAAGTCTAGTTGCTATTCTGAAAATGTGTCGGGTATTGATTTCTGTACCAAGCAGCTACCTTCCGATTCCCATTAAAGAACCCTAATTGCACAAGGCTCAAAAAAAAATTCTCACTTATCCATTTTTTTCTTTTACCATCCATATTATTCCTGTAAATGAAGTTTATTCTTATACATCAGCTGAGATAATCAATTTTTCAATCATACTTTAATATATAACATTTATAGCAATTCGTATTACATTCAGTTTAACTGAAATTGAAGTAGATTCAGATTTAAATATGATTTTAGGCAGTAGTCACTAGATAATTTAATTCCACGTTTCTTTTTCTGTTTGTGTAGCACTATCAGTACGGTTTACATCTATTCAATCTGCTGACAGTGAAACGGCTTGTTCAAAAACAGAGAAAATGGCAAAGAAGCTAAGAGAGAAGACTCCAATTGGTAATCATTTTATTGCAACTTCTGAAATTTGAAAGAAATGATTTGTATATATTATTAATAATACCCACCAGTGTGGCTGTGAGTGTTTCTGCACACTGGATCAGAAAGATACAACTGGACCAGGTTTGAGGCTGGATCCCATGTAGTGGCTGTCATAATTGTGTTTTTTTTTTAACCACAATAAAAAATAATAATAATAAAAAAGGAATCCTGGGACAATCCCGAACCTCTGCCTCATAAATTACACAGTTCACAAGCAAAAATACACTTATCATACAGAACACATTTTGTAGAAAATTGGCAACACAAACATTTCACCCTTCGGATGAAAGATTCAGATCTAACAAATCTGGTTCTAATTATGTTGAGCTTCCATCTCCCCCTCTCGATTCATGTCTTGCGTAGTAACTGTAACATAGGGAAGAAATCAGACAGGTCACATTTGAAGATAGTAGAGTTTGCTATAATAATTTAATAATGAAGTATACTGAAACATGTTTTAAGATTAAATTAATACTTTTTTAGTTATAAAAACCTGGAAAAGGAGTTGCTGAAAATACATTTTACGTATGATAAATGTTGAATGAATTCAATAACAAAGCAGAGTTAAAAAATTGTGGATAGATGGCATACATACTGATTAACAATTCAAATGGAGGAGAGGATAGCAATAATCAAATTTGAAGGAATGATGGCCAGTAACATAGAAGAAAAATAGATACATGAATATAAAGTTTCACTGAAAACTTATCCAAAGCAGTAGCAAAAAACTGTTTATCATAATATTTATGTACGGGGAACTAAAAAATACATTCTTTATTAAACAAAATTATGGTACAGTACATTGCAGGCTCATTTTACATTTGTGAAGTTCCATACTGTATAATCAGATATCTGTATCTTTATTTAAATAAATTAATTACTTAATCAGAAGATCAAAACGGAATGAAAGTGAATTGATTGATGAGCAAATAAGTAAACCAGTGTGTACTGAAATTTATTATGTTTCTATTTCTGTTTACATCTTAGACCATTCCTTTGAGTCTAATGTGGACCCTCGAATCAATGTGTACATCATGTGTGGTTAATCCAAGAAATCTATTAAAGAATAATCGAGGACAAAAAATTTTGGACAAAATTCCAGCAATTTATCAGTCAAAGAAACCTACTTTTGCTGCTTTGGTTAGTAATAGTACAACTGCTGATACACCAACATTCCTTAGTATAGTTGTTAGCAGTGCTCCATAGATAATATCAGTGTGTTTAGCCTCTTGGTCATCGGTCAATGTTTAAAGACATAGAACAGGCAATGGCATGGAAAGAGCAGGGTGGAAGTCAGAGAGCAACTAATATTTGCAAATCACCATTGCTCTGTGCCAAGAAAGTAGTATGCTGGGTAAAGAGGATGTACGCAAATGCAAATATATTAAATGATTTTTTATGTTGAATTATCCTTGAAAATAAAATATGATGAATGGTTAAAATTTAATAACTTTGTTGGACAATAGAAGAATTTAACTGAATAGCCACATTGACCCATTCAGGGAAAATATACTGCCAGACATGTCCCTATGTATAACACCTTTCCTCCAAAGTGTGGCATTTCTGCACAGGGCCACACACTGGAATGCCAGCAGCTGGCGATCGATCTATCAGGTGGAGCGACGATCGGTTGCTGTAGCTAGTAGTTTGAAACACAGCTGTAAAGATGGGGCTACAAGTGCTGCACAAGAAGTGCCTGTTGGAGTTCCTGTCAACCAACAGCAGTTTGATAGCGAACTGGTCGAAACGTTCAAATTATAAATAAACACGATGTATAATTCCAAATTAACAATTCATCAGAAGTGCGTAACTTAATCTTTAAAATGGTGCCTCCTTTATTGCTTTTCATTATATATGAAGGGAGGAAAAGGACATGTCATAAAAAAAAATCATCTTTTACAAATAACATATAAGATTAACATCTTAGATTGCAATTGAATTTGGCTAAGAGGTAGTATCTGTGCAGATAAGTAAAACACCAAATTATATCAAATTATGTCGACCCATTTTTAAAGATTTGGCTGTGTGTTAAAAAAATCCTAGAGAGAGGTGAATTGTCATTTTGTAGCTTTTTTCACTCCATTTTCAAAAACGTAAAACACTTTGCTGCTATTCATTAAAAAATCTTATGAAACTTGATATAAAAATTTTGATTTTGAATAATACAAAAACACATCAAAGTTTTAGGGGGAAAAATGTGGTTTGATAATGTATTTGCAAACTTTGAGGTCACTGTATGTGAATGTCCCAGTGGTTCATTTGTTTAAAAGGATATGACCTAAGTTCTTTCCCATTTTTTGCCTTCAGTTCCTCTTGGCCTCTAACGACAAAAATCTAAAAAAAAATTTCATGATTTATTACAGGTTGATTTTAAATTTTTGTGCTTCCCACTTTCTTACATTTGTTGTGAAAACACATCTTTTCAGGAAAGCTGGATGAATTGGAGACTGGAAAACATCCTTATCAAGAAAAAGAACCACTGCCTCCCTGGCCAAACAATACTAATCCCAAAACTGGCGAAGTGGGTGGGCCTCGTGGACCAGAACCTACCCGATATGGTGATTGGGAAAGAAAGGGGCGTGTGACAGATTTTTGAACTGTTACCTTTCCAAATTGTGATTATCTTGGAATAGAAATGTACAAATATGTGAATAAATATGTATAAATATAATTAAAGAAAGGGGTGTGTGACAACAGTTTTTTGAACTATCTTTCCAAATTGTGATTATCTTGGAATAGAAATGTACAAATATGTGAATAAATGTGTATAAATTATTACCTGCATCTTATTAAATTACTGGACTGTATGTGCACAGAGCTAGAGCAGTTATGCACATCAGTAACCTGTCATTTTTCAAGGCTTCAAATCAGGGCACTATTTAAAAAGGAATGGGTTACTCACATTCTTCGTAGCAAGATTTTTCTATAGTGATTCCGGGTAGCCATGGAAAACTAAAACTTGATACTGGACAGCTAAATGGTGAATATATATACCAGATAAATATGATTAGACTTTTCCTTATTCAGTTATGTAATTTGTTCAATGACTTCTTTTCATTCCCCCTCAAAATGCCAATTTTAATTTATCCCTTTTATTTTTTTACTTATTGCTTTACGCTTCGTCGACGGCTAAGGTCATTATAGGCGGGATGGGACTGGAGACAAGGAACAGGAACGAAGTTGGTCATGGCCTTTTTGAAGGAAGCATCCCGGCATTCGCCTGTAGTGATTTGGGAAAACCTTGGAAAACCCAAATCTGGATGCCCGGACAGGGATTGGAACCCATGTCCTCCCAAATGCGAGGCCAGAACTTTAACCGTTCACCCACCACGCTCGGTATAATTTATCCTATTTGTATTATTGGACAAAGCATGGCTTAATGCCATCATAATTTTATTAAAGTTATTGGTAAACACGTTTAATGGTATTTAAGTTTTTTCTTGCTGGCTTTGATTTTAATTTTGGAGTTTTCAATAACTGCCATCGAGTTGTAACAATTGAGTAATAAAACATGGTGGAATACATCCACATCAGCTGGTTTTTATTCAGATGGTTGTGACACAGCAGGCTTTAACGTTTTGAAAACATTTCAGAGTCTGGCCTAGTATTAATCACGGTTCCAATTTCGACCACACCTGTTCTATATATAATACAGTCAAAGCTCTTTATTCGCGGTTTCGTTATTCATGGTTTCAGTATTTGAGTACTGAATTATTAACCAAAATATAGTATTTATTTTTTTAAGGGTTTTAACCCTTAATTTTGGTGATTTTAGGGGTTTTTGCCTTAAGCTTTAGGGGTAATAAATGTTGTGAGTTGGCAACCCTGAGTAAAAGTGCAGTGCTCACCTGTCCATGGCATGGCAGTTATTGAAAACTCCATCCAGCACCTTTCCCAACCAGCACCTCCTCCCTAGAATTAATACTCACCTTTCCATTTGGAAACAAAACTAGGTAGGTAGTTTTGCTGCACCTTGTACGAGCTGACACATCACTACAAAGACTAATTTCAGGGTGTAATGGCTTTTATTTTTTTAATATAAGTTTGGCTTCTCCTTCCATAACTGTTTTGGACTGTGTTTCACTGAAACATACATATTGGCATGTAATTATTTTGCGAACTGACAAAATTGTAACGTCAATACTGACAGTATCTCCAGCATAACAGGCATTAGGAAATTTTAAAGTCTGTTCCACAACTACTGTACCAGGGCCTGGCAACTTTGTGCCAATGAGACCAGAAACAAGTCCATTTAGAAATGCACCATGTACAATGGGTTTTGAACCAGAATGTATTGGATTATAGTCACCAGTAACCATGCTAAAATTCTCTATTTCTTCTACAGTAATGACCCTTTTAATCGAGATTTTCTGTCCAACCTCAACAGCTCTTGTAGCAGAAAACTGACTGTATAAGTTGTAATTGTGATACAAACATTTAGCCTCACTTTTTGTCACACATAATGTTAAAAAAGTAGTCTTTGCCATAGTGTTATGAAGTAAACTTTGGAATGTTTTATTGGGATTATTAAAAGACACAGATGCCACTCTCCACATTGTTTTTTTTTTTTTTTTTACATTTCATTCACTTGGAAGAGGAATGGATTCAACATCTTTAACTGTCTGGGTATTTGTTATAGAAGACACAAGTTCATTTCCCACATAATCTTCAACAAAAATAGTAGCTAAATTTCTAATTCGTGGATTTGTGTGTGTTGCAAACTGGAGCATCCATGAGACAATGTCAGGTGTAGTGATACCTGAAATAATAACAAAAATTATGCTACATCTAAAAGTTAATGATGATTTATTGTTTAATATTAGCTCAATACATTGTGTTTTCCAGCAAAACCAACATAGGCCTACTTACTTGTTTTTGATTCAGATGTTACTAAAAAAATAAGTGTGGTTATGGCAGATATTACAGTTTCATCATTTGATGATGAAAGACACGAGCTGATTATCTGAACACCATTACAGTGGAGGATGTAATCCCTGATTTCATCATCTGAAATATAAATTTATAAGAAAGAACAGTGCAAGCAGAAAGATGGGAAGAGTAGGGAGAAAAAAGGTTACATACCGAGAGCTAAATTGCATAATCCTCCAAGAGCAAATTCTATTAATACAGGATTGTCCTCTGAAAGCTGATCTAAGAAAATGTCTATTACTTTCAGAAGTCGAATATATTCATAATTTATTGGATCATAGCAAAAATTTGCCAAATTTGCAAGAACTTGCTCCTTAGCTTCTGTAATTAACAAAAAATTAAAATTTGTACCTCTGCAACTGAAAATTCAATCAAATATAAAGAGCTACCATAATTGTATTAATCTGCTGCACAATTATTTGTAACTGCTGAGATAATAATGGAAACTTTGCTGCAAAGATGCTTAATAATTAGGCCTACATCAAAATGGGCAAATGAAAACATAACAGTTTAGGGAGTGTCCATAAACCACATATCCCCATTTTGGCCTCCTTTTGGCAATAGCACAATCACTGGGACTCATCAAGGAATTGCCGTTTTGGTCTGAAAACTGTAGCACATGTTCGTTTGGTGATACTATTTACTATATGTTGCTCTTAGAGGTGTAAAATGTATAGATACCTCACAAACTTCACTCGAAAAGTGCCGTAACGCTATACCGCGAGTGACTGGGAGAAGACTTATAGCGAAGTAAAATGACCATGACCACGTTCTTTGAATGATATTATTTGGGAATATGTTGTTATAAAAGTATAAATATGGAAAAGATTACACACTAAAAAAAAACCTTTGAACCGTAAGCGAACGTTGGTTGCGTCATTTACGGACACATACGCGACGTCCTACGATAACTCGTACATCGCCAAGAAACATATCCGCATGTTATTTCCAAGATGTTAACATTCTACGGCATTTATCAAAGTAGGTTGCGGCAATATTAACGTGGCTTATGCTTAGGTTGAAAGTGCGGCAATATGCTTGTTCCAGCATTTCGTCGAAGGAATTTGATTTATTAGTTGAAATGCAGCCTGTACTAAAATGGCGTTTGGTTGTTGTTGTTCAAGCATAATTCACCAGAAATTTGGATTTATTAAACATTTATCATGATTTTCAAGCAGAATCGTTAGCAGCGCCTGCGGATAGGTTGGAATGCAGCCTGGACCAAAGTGGACATAGACGCTCGCGGTATAGCATTACGGCACTTTTCGAGTGAAGTTTGCAAGGTATCTATACATTTTACACCTCTAATAGCAACATATATTAAATAGTATCACCAAACGAACATGTGCAACAGATTTCAGACGAAAACAACAACTCCTATAAGAGTCCCAGTGATTGCGCTACTACCCTCCTTTTAACCCACCACATATCCTGAGGTGGCTTTTCTCTCGACGTATATATGTACCTTTTTACTATTTATATGGATTTGTAGACTGTGTACTTCCATGCAAGCTCAGTTACATGTTTGTTTTAATAGATGGAGGCCTCGTCCAAAGTTTTATGTTTAATGTGTTTGCGAAGTGTATTTTGATGTCACTGCCCTCAACCATTGGCTGGTCTTACGGCTCAGTGGTTAAGGCACATGGTCTCAATGTTCAAGGTCCCAGGTTCAAATTCCAATGGAACCAAGAATTTTTAAGAGCTCTGCCTGATCATATGAACTCTTGTCAGGATGTTCTGTGGTACAAATTCTTCGTTAAACTGTAGGTCCAGATGCAACACAGGCAAGAATAGGTATGTAGAAAAATTGCACTGGAGCATACACCCCATTAAAATTAATTGGCAACTGCAAAATAAGAACGAGGTAAGAAGGACTTGTGCTATTCCCTTGAAATTTGTGACACATGTTCCTGTAGTCACACTTTTTAAGAAAAAGAAATCAATCAGATGAAAGCAAAATGAAAGATACTTTAGACATGGTGCCTCACGAAAGTTACAAAACGATGAATTTCAATAGTACAAAAAAACTGCCATCTGCAGTAAAATTGTTCTTGTCAAAGATAGAATTTGCAATCTACAGCAATGAATCTAAAACTAATTCCTCTCAATACTGTTGTAACAAAATACGTGTTTTTTTCGCTCTGGTGCAGTCTGCATTACAACCTAACCACCAAGCCATTATATTGCTGCCAAAAAATCAGGTGAACTTAATTTAGAGTGTAGATACTATCTTCCACATGAACAACCTGAATGACAATGGCAGTCTCTACTGTTTAAGTAGCATAGTTTCACAACTTTTGAGTTTCATTTCGCTTTCGTGTACACTTTTTCTCAAAAGGTATAACCTGAGGAACATGTGTGATAAATTTCAAATGAATAGTACAATGCCTTCTTACCTCGTTCTTATTTTACCCCTGCCAATTAATTAATTAAAACTGATGAAGTAGATGTTTTAATTGCTTGCTGATTTTACTAATAAGAAGTGTAGAATGATTAGCAGTGCTTGCAACTTGACAGACCCCAACTTGTTTAATTAAGCAGGTATTCCAAGAAAAGTATTAATTATCTGCTTGGCGTGATAACTAACCCAATATTATACACATTATGTATTCTTCAGCTTGGTTTGAAGCAATGACCAAGCCTACAATACTTGGTTCAAACTAAATTTTCTTCTTTAGATCTCTACCCTACAGTTTCGGTTTAATGTTTTAAAATGCGTTTTGTAATAATCCTTGATGATTTATGCATGACGGAACTACTTCATCAAAAAATATTTGTTTGTAATATGTAGCTAATATCAATGAAAATAAATCCAAATTTCCAACGAAATTGTATAACATACCTAACGACTGCGAGGTCTTGAACTCGTTGACTAACTGCTCCAAAAATTTCTGTCTGTCTGCATCGTTTTTACCAGTCCGTTTTGCCAGTTGTTGGGCAGTGCTAAACATAAGGTTACAAAAGTCTAACCCCAAAAAGTTCAACTACGAAGCTGTATTTAAATGCCGCGATAACTGGTATATATAATAAGTACTGGCGTTGACCTTTGTTACCACTTTATGACAGATTGCACTTCATGTAGCATTAATCACAGAACATAAACAGTAAACAATATATTATATATTTTAGACCATGTAGTCAACAAATTCAAATACAACAGTGTCAAAATCACTCAGCAGTGTCTCTGCTTAGCAGAGACAATATATACCAAAAACTACTATGTTAAAAACAGGAAATTTATCACTTCTGGGGTTTATTATTTTTTTTTAAATTGCGATGGATCTCATGCTCCATTGGCTAGTTTCCTACA